>NNCF01131947.1:122534-178695 GCA_002313205.1 Laupala kohalensis | reverse complement strand
ATATAAAAATAATCAAAAATGACCGCTATTAGTGTTGAGACCATAATTTTAGGGGTCGCAGAAACTAATAGTAACACACCTGATAACGCTCAACTCCACGCCTAACCTTAATGTACCCCTACGGAAGGGAATGCTATTTAAAAATGATCGAAAATGACATATTAGTGACCTATTCTCAATTTTCTGCATTGCTGAGTTTAACTGTGACACACTCATATAGTGTAAGACAAGATTTAGCTTCCATGAGTAGTAAGACACCCCTAGCTATCCCTGGGGGTGGGGAACGAAGGCGAAAAAATGTAAGGATGAGCAAAAACGACCGATATTGGTGTTGAATACACTACTTTCGGGGTCACTAAAATGAATAGTGACATCCCGTATTTCGTTTAAGTCAATGATTAGCCTCCGTACACCAAATCAACCCTAGGGAAGGAGATGTCATAAAAAATTAGCGGAAACGAACATGTATGACAAATTCACGATTTTTGGCATCGCTGAGATGAAAGGTGTCACCTCTGATATCGTTTAAGTCTTAAACGATCAGTCATAAACTTATCGTTCAGTCCCTATGGGAAATAACACGCTCCTTTCCCCCATAAAGGGATGGAATCGAGATAAAAGGAAACAATAGTTAAAAAGGACCGATTTGCATCGGATAAATAGTCTGCAGGTTTCCTGAGGTGAATAATCTGCCAATACCGTGACATTCAAGTTTAAATCACATAGTCCGGTACCCTTCGAGCTGATGGTGAGAAGGATGAGACGTAAAAATAATGTAATATGACCTCTATTAGAGTCAAATCCATTGTTTTCGGGGTTGCTGAGATGCATAATTACAATGGAAGGTGAGAGTGGGGAATGGTGTAAAACATAAAAATTATCGTTATAAGTATCGAGTTTATAGTACTTGGGGTTGCTGAGATGAAAATTATAATTAAAGGTCGTGGTGGAAAACAGGGAGCACGTGAAAAGTGTCGAAAATATCCGATATTAGTGATGATACCGTAGTTTTCGAGTGTTCTGTGATGAGTAGTGGCATTCTCGGGGACGTTTGAGATCACGAATAGCCCCTATACACCCGTTCTTTCCTTTAGGAAGGGAATGCCATGTAAAAATTATCCACACGATATGGATCAGAGAAGAGTCCTCAGTTTTCATCGTCACTGAGTTGAATGATGACATCCAGATATCGTCTAAGGGTATATTCACGTCTCATCAGAAATGGCATCCTTACCACCCCTAAGAGAGTGAGATAGGGGTGGGAACGGGATGACATGATAAAAGATGAAAAGGACTTATTTGCGTTCATTCCACAGTTTTCAATGTTTCTAGATAAAAAATTATACTACCAATGCCTTTATGTTGAAGTACAAACCACGCGGTATGTTTGGCACCCCTCTAGGTGGGGTTGCAAAGAGCGTGACTTGCAAAAATGATCAAAAACAATCGATATTAGTGGTTAATCAATAGTTTTCCAGATGGGTTATGATTCTCGGGATGCCGTTAAAGTCAACTTTATACCTTTTTTTCTTATTGTAGTATTTGTAAATGGGAAATGTGGCGTGTTATTGAAACTTAAAAGATGGATCGATACAAGGTAGGAGTTGGGTGGCAGGCTATTGTTAGTAGGTGGACCGGTTTACTTGGTTTACCAACAACTTGGCTCATGTGGAGGGGTCAGTGGAGAAAGTTAGTAATTGAATTATTGATACTAGGAGGAGGTGGATAGAAGAAGGAGGTGTTCATTCTTATCCTCCATACTCTTGAACCGGTCCGTAAATTCTCCGCAATATTTTCCTTTCCCAGGTGTTTAACATCAACTCATCTCGCTTCGTAAGGACCCAAGCTTCTGCTCCATAGGTCACCTCCGGTCGAATAATTGTACGGTATATAGTCTTTTTAACATTTCTTGAAATATTTTTTGAAGCCAGGCAACGACTCAAGCCAAAGTAACTCTTGTTACCTTCTTGTATCCTCCCCTAGATTTCTACACTGGTGTCATTTTTTTCCTTGATCCTCACTCCCAGGTATTTAAAGATTTGAACTCTTTCAAACATTGAAGATCCCATTCTAAGCGTTCTCCTTTCCTTTTCCTCTTGTGTCATCATAACCATATATTTTGTCTTCCCTTCATTCACAGACATCCCTGCTTCAGCTGCTGCTTTGTTTAACTGCTAAACTGCTCAACTACTTCTTTTAAGACTTTCTCGTGTCACTGGGAATATCACTATTGGTTTCAGGTGATCCAAAAATTATGATCTCAAAACTAATATCTGTCATTTTCGATTATATTTACATTTCATTCACTTGACACCCTCAACCCAATGGGTATATCCCTTATGGAGCGTGATCCCTCATGGAGCGTGAGCAATGGGTATATCCCCATGTGGAATTGAGAGAGTGTACTCTTTCATTTAGCGGTACAAATAAAGATGTATTCAACTCCAATATCGGTGGAATTTGAATATCTTTTACCTGCTGCTGCTGCATTCCCACCCCCTATCCCATGGGTCCTAGGGGAATATTATTCCTGTGGACTAATTGTGAACTTATTCGGGACGTCCTTATCCATCTCCACGGCACCGAAAACTATGGATTACAATCTAATACTTTTTATTTTTATTTTTACATGTAATCCCCTTCCTAACCCGTTCCTAGTGTGCCAGGGTTATCTTATCCCCACAATACTTGTTGTCAGAAAGTTAGTCATCTGCGTAGTTTAGTTGTAGTTGTTCCGGGCATTCTAAAGTTATAGTGGGATAAGCACACAAATACGATTATTTCACCCGCTTAGGGGTAGTTTTTGTGAGATTAGTCCACATTATGGTAAATGGATTTTCGTGTCATGCAAACTGCACATCTGTAAAATTAGAGCTCGATTGGAAACTTGAAGTGGCCGAAAAATCAATTCGAATTTTTAAACGGAAGGAAAAGTAAGGCCATGTCAATACTTACGTACTCCCATTTCACTGTCTTTGGTGTAGATTTTCGTAAAATGGTACCATATTTTCATGCCAACTACACGTACATGCATATATACGAACGGAGAGAGTTAAATAAAAGCATGTAATATATTCGGGATGAAAACGTTTATACCAATACTAACATAAAAACACTCAAAGACGTGGTATTACCTTTTTCCTTATGCCTCTGACACGAAAATAACATTTCAGCCGTACTAAATACTAAAAAAAAAGAGAATTGGCTTCGAGTATTAAAAGTTTCATTTTTTTGAGGGAACAAAACTAGTTTTGACCGATTCTCTTTTGTCAGAACTAGTATTGATCACTTCGAAAACGCTCAAAACTAGTTCTGGCAACACGAGAACGTCCGAAACTAGTATTGGTTCTTTTGGAAAACGCTCAAAACTAGTTCTGGCAAAAACGTATCTGCCAAAACTAGTTTTGGTCGTTTTTTTCGTCCAATGGCCGAATTCGGGCTTTGTGCATAACATATGTACAATAATGAATTTGTAATATATGCTATTCATAAAAATATTCGCAAGTTATCAAAAGCAATGATTGCCGTTGTAATGTGTTTGTACTGCAACTCCATTATTACTTCCTTCTTTGAAAGAAAACGTTCTTTCGCATTGGCGTAACTACTGGGGAGGGGAGGGGGGCTGTGCCCATCCCAAAAATTTGCGTTTAGAACAGATTTATGGACGGTCTAATTATTTCTGGCAAAAGTATGGGTCATTTCTTTAAAGAAGTCATACGTGTCGCTGTTTATCTCTTGGAATCAGATGAATGAGAGACAAGCAGTAGCAATTGGTTCTTCGATCGAAACATGTTACTACATGGTCGGGAGTGAGATCACGAGATGAGTTGGCATGGGTATTGTCTTGAAAGTGAATTTACTTCCGTGACCTCGAAGGTCACCAGAGGAAAACGCGAGAAAGAAGTTATTTCGCTCTGACACATTTCGTAAATTTTTGTCTGTTCATTGAGATTCAGACCGGATGGGACACCTACATGGAGTTTGCTAGGACTCGGTTAAAGTATTCCTATATCCACGTTGTCTAGGTACCAGACCCACTCATATGCTATATGCCATACGCTGTTAGTTATGCCAATGCTCTTTCGTTAAAGTCTGTTAAAGTCTTCACTAGAGATACACATACTAATCGTTAGAGGAATCTGCTCGACATACGTCGTATATTCTACGGTTGTGCCCTCATAGCCGCGTGGTAAACGCAATGTTACCCCTACCAGATTCACTTGTATGAAGGGTTGATCTAAGGAATGAGTAAGGGTTCTTTTCTTGGTTTTCGATTAATAAAAGGAAATCACTGTGTGAGATCAACATCAAATTTGGTGCGCACGATTACTCTGGGTCGTGATAGGGTGGATGGGGGTGGACACCCTTTCAATAGGATGGTCAGGAGGTGAGACTAAATTTTTTTTTATAAATCTACAGCTTACGTCTAATGACACAAAGGAAATGATGTTTTGTCGCGAATCCGTCGTCGGAATTTTATTTGTCGGAAATGTTTAAGAGAGTGGACGAAGTGTTTGAAGGTGTCTTGCAGGTCGTCCTGAGAAGTTTTGGAGCTTCTGAAATACTCACCCCTCAACGGGGGTGGGGGAAATATGGTGAGGATGATTTTTTAGTTTCAGTACCAAGTGTGAACATTATTGAGTCTGTCCACGTAAGACTAGCTCTCTCGACATCTTCAAGTATTATGTTTTTGCTTGCTTCTTGCAAAGTTTTCTCCACTGGACACTCTAAGGGTGTCCCAGTGCGGAAAGGGTGACACACAAACATCCCGATAAGGGAGAGGCTAGAAAAACGCGAGGAAGAACGCTCACCCCAAATTTCACGGTGTCGCATTTCAAAACATAGACGTAACTGTAAGATGAGGGAAGTGCACTGCTAATTTTATAGTTGCAATGTAAAAAACATGGCCTCACACTAGGGTGAGGTTCTCCGGAGCTGCTTGAAATGTGTTCAGTTTTCCTTATCTGTTTACCAAATATTCAATTATTCGCGATGCTGTTTTCCCTGTTGTTATTAGTTAAAATTTAATGAATATGATACTTTTTCAATCATCTTCTCACGGGTTTTTAATTAAAAATATATAGTTCCGTTTCAAAAATTAATAAAAGTGCCAATACTTCTGCAGACAAGAAAACCACATCATTTGAATACGTCAAATGATTAGCTACATGTCACGACTTATCATAGAGAAAACCGCACTTTGATATCTTCTTTTGTTTAGGTTATACATCAGCCGTTCTTAAAGTGTGATAAAAGGTTTTCATTTTTATGGATATGTCATTTTTACGGAAGCATGGGAGCACGTAAGATGACTTGAAAATTGATTTACTACGTAATATTTGAAATAGCTGGGTATTTTTGTATTGGTATAGCAATTTCAAAATTTTAAAGCGCATACTTATTTACCACACTTTCACTCCATTACGATATTATTTTGCTTTCCATTTGTGAGACAATAAATTTTCGTTAATTGCATGCAAAAATTGTTTAAATATTTTGATAAAAAATAATGTTATTAGTAATTTACTTACCTTTATATGTGTATAAATTATAACGAGACATACATACATGAAGGTAGATTATCACTATTACATAAATTACAGTCTAATAAATAACTAACATTACTATAATTGTTAAAATTGATGTGTATCAATAAAATGTTTGGAAGTTACCTTTCTAAAGTGTCACTTCAGAGGCGGAATAAGGGTTCCGATGGGTGTGGAACAGAAGCTTTTTTGTGCAATATGAATGGCGCTGATTTATTTTCCTAGAGAACCCATAAAATACTCATTTTTACTCTCCCATGTTTCCGACACTTGAACGATCGGTCAGAAGAGACGAGTTTAAGAGACGGTTTTACACAACGTCTTTTTATTGCAGAGCTGTTTGTCTGAAATAAACATAGAAAATGAAAATTAAATTTTATCGTTTCATTTTTATAATTTATATTTAATTACATTTTAGCGTTTCGAATATTTTTTGGGTTATTGAAATTACGTCGAAATAAGTCTTGGACGAGAAATTCTTGAATGTTTAGTCGATAGAGAATATCTTTGATCGATTGTTTCTGTGAATATGTAACGTATCTATGTAAAAAATTAAATAAATTAAAAATGTTAAAGCAAAAATAAGTTATTTATTTTCTGATAATGTTACGTGATGCGGAGGAAACACAAGAACTGGAAGAAATATACCAGCTCGGAGCACTGTTTTTGTAAAATATCTATGAAACCGGGACACTTTGGAATCGTTGCCTTGATGGGATAAACAAATTGAAAATAATATTTCCGGACTGTTGAATTGTGGTCCAATAGTTTTATTCTCGTTTGATACAGATTACGTTGCGGCTGCCATATTCAGTAAGGGGTACGTTATTGGCGAAAGTTCCCTTCGAAGATCCGACGCCAAGTGGCCACAGGACCGCACCGACTCTTCATCCACGACGCTCTCTGTACACAAGTCACGACGCCATAACTCGAAAACGAACGAATCGCCATGATGTGGAGATACCGTACTTCTACGCCCTGGTTGTTCAAATCATAGCGTGATACCGAATTGCTATGCTCCCTCATTAGGATGGATAGTCACAGATGACGACACGAGCACGCGCAGCGCGTAGCCAAACACAACAGAAGAAAAGTTGCATATCTTCTAGGCGAAGGCGCCAGTTCTCGAGAAGAACGGCATGAAGTACTCCATTTCTATTAATGCTAAGTGCCTCTTACTTCGATGGCGGCTTAAGTGCTATCTAAACGTCATTGGGAAGGTCACTATTCATCTCATATACCCTGAAAACTATGGGTACGACACTAATATTGGTCGTTTTCGATTATTTTTACAAATTTATTTTATTTATTTAATTTCTCATTTCTATGATGAAGCAAAATTCAGACAATCAGGTCTACTCTTCCACCTAACCATATTATTAGAGAGAAGGAATACTGAAGGAGAGATTACCAGAGGATCTAAGGTACTGAACCGACATTGGTCTGGAATAGATGAAGGAAACCCCAGCTGAAAACCTAACCAGTTCGGCCGAGATGGGGAACCCACACTCTTCCTCGCAGCAGTGAGCAGAGAACGGAGACCGTCCTACGCCACCGCTAGGGGTATGAAGGGTGGATTAATTTGGACATGAAGACTATTGTAAACAATTTTCTTCTTTTTTGAGTTGAGTTTAGTGAGTAAAATTTCATCACGTAGAACTTTAATTCAAATGAAGATGGAAAAAGTATGTTTTAAAAAATCTCATGTAATAGTGGTATTCCACATGACTTGAAGGTGAAGTGTGCATCATTTCATCAAACATGGCATGAAAATAGAATTGTAGAAAAAAGAAGCCCACCAGGTAAGCTCATGCAGATTTGCATTGCATGACTAGCAATTCTTAAAGTGTAATTAGGTATCAAAAATATGATAAAATGTATTGCTGCCCTCAAAAATGCACTTACTGCAAAAACGATCTTTTTAAGTCTTCTTTACTAGCAAAACCATAACCTTTCTTGAGATGACTATCATATTAATTACTTACGCTTCCATGGAGGTTCACACACCAATGATCTAAATAAATAGTGTTTAGTCGTTACGTGTCCTCAACAATCACTATCGGCATAGCATATTATGTGAATGACGTTTCTGACCTCGTAACAACACACACTCCCGTAAGTCCGCTTCAGCAAGATGACCCCTTCACCTGGAAGGCATGCAATTCCACTCCTGCGGCTCTTCTACTTTTGGAGGAATTGAGAAGAGATGTTGCCAGTCAGAGAGCCTGAGGAACTGTATCGTCATTCTTCTCGTGCGTGAGGACATCAGTGAAGAAAACGTTTCCTGACACTGTCGTTTGCTGAATCGAACGCGTGTTTTCTCGCTCTGTAACTGGTCCGTAATCAATACGCCGCTACGGCAACCACTTATTATCGGTCGATCATCTCTATTCCTTTGAAGAGCAATGCAAAACGTGAAAGTACTGATTGTATCCTCGTATTACAATCCAAAAACTTTTCAAAAAGATTGCTGTCAAAAGTTTTTAATTCAGCCAGGTTCCTTTGACGTCCAAGATTATCACTTTCTCTGTTTTATCGAGAAGTTTATCAACTTTTCTCGAGAGCAAACATTGCAGAAAACTGAATTTGATTGAGAATAATTTTTGACTCTTTCCGAAGGAGGTAAAATTACAGAAGTTCTGAATGTGATGTATTAGGCGGGTGATTTATTTGTGAAATGAATGAGAGAAGTTGGTGGAGGAATATGTTCGTGAAAAATCGGCACCATGCGCCTGCAGAAGTAAAAGAACACAGAACTTGAGCACGGGACAAAGAATGTGCTGGAGCCTCAGTAACCGAGTAGAAAAACTAAAGCACGTGTTCTTCACACATGATTTAAAAAGAGTCTGCTCGGCAGCGGTTCGGAACACATGCTATCTTTCGTTTGCTTGGAGTACACCAACTTGTGGGGATAAATATAACGCGGAATTTGGTCGACTACCAGTTTCGGTTCGCCTCCCGGAGAGACTCGTGGGTTCAGTGGCTAGGAGGGGTGGTTGGAGTGTTGAAGGGGTGGGGTAGCCAGTTCTAGTGTGTGGAGTAAGCGGGGGAGAAGGAGAGGTTCTTGGAGTGAGAGGGGTGGAGACGGAGGTAAGATGGAATTGACGAGTGGAGTGAGGGTGGGGAGATTCCACTTTCCTTCAGCAGCGGGCACAAGAACAACCTCGGGGACGGAGTGGGGGACAGCTGTACGGTTGATGATTGACGGAAGGAGGGGGAAGTAAGGGGTGAATGGCGGGGTCGGAGGGGCCAGCCACACACATGACATTGTTAGAGCTATGAGCTGAGCTGCACGTGCTACGACCGATGCGCTCTCTTCTTTTTTTGTAATTTTTTTTCTCCTTTTTGACCAACGCTTCTCCTTTATTCCCGTTATCTTTCTTCGCTTGACGCGTCTCCGCAGGAGGCCCTTCTTCTTTAGAATCATTGGACGTAAATATATTTCCATAAAGGAGTTCACAATGAGCTTTGCCTTTTTGGATGAAGTCTGTGCGGAGTCTCAAGAGTTCAGACAGTGTAACTGCATCAGTCCGCAGGTGATTACTCAAAGACGCTTTGGTGGCTAAAAAATCAATCGCACATACGCGAAAATATTAAGAATTCATTTCATTATCTGATCCGATTATTGCCTGATGCAGAAGAACCCGATTCAATAATTTAGAAGTTCCTCATATTTATCAAATTTAATTACATTAATCGGGTGTTGTGAATATTAAAATCCTCTCCGCGATAAGGACATTGGTTTCACTGAAATTTATCTCCAGTTTAAAAAAATTCCATTATTGTTAAAAGTGTAATATTTGACAATTCTTAAAACCACTGTTTGCTTCAGTTTTTTGTGGTTGAAGCAATACATCTTTCCGCAAAAATTATTGGGCTCTCAAGATTATTTTGTCATGAAGAACTTAAACGCTTGAAACGAAACATAGTTCAAATAAAATAATCGACTAAAATTTAAACTTACACGAAAATTAATTTTTAAGTTTCAACTAAAAATTTGTTCCCATCAGAACTTGTATTAAATAAATATTTTTATGTACGAGATAATGTTAAGTTCAAAGATCGGAAACGCTCATAGAGCGAAAAAACAATCACAACGCGCTGTGGCAAAGCCTAAATCAGGGATGACCAACCCAAATGGTTTCACGACCCGCTTCTATGACGCGTAACGTTACAACCTGCCGCACTTTAGGTAAACATGCTTGAAAAATTGTTATAAAAGTACAAAATAAATAAAACTTCATTGTTCTATTTTATTTAATACATGATATATTTTTTTATTCTTTCTTTCTCGTAATTTTGTTAAATATTTATGTTAGACGTTGCACTTCTTAGATGTTTTTCTAAATTGTTATCAGTTAATGAAGCACGTTATTCTTTGCAAATTTCATCTTGCAGGAAAATGTTTCACAAACATATATAGATCCAAAAGCACTTACAACTCGTGCAAAAATCTTAAGTGGGAATATTTCTCTTAAGTAAAATAAGTATTATAGAAATTAATTATTATTGTCGGTGCAAAATGTTTTTAATTGCATAATTGTACTAACTCCATTAACTCAATTTGCAAATTTTCAGGAACACTGTTCACGTCAGCATCAAATGGGCATGAAAATATTTCAAACATTATTATCATATTTTGCACAAATGACAAGCGTGATAAGTGAATAATAAAAGATGGAGGCGTGTGGGAATTCGAACAATCGCGACAATTAGCCTTTGTCACACGGCTTAAAAAAAGCCAGACCGAACGCCCTTCAAACTAGGACAAATCCGAGGGAACCCGGACGGATGGCAACCCTAAGTAGTTCCTAAACATATTAGTTATTTTAACTGCTAACTGACTGAACAGATTACGCGGTGTTAAACATTGGAGAATAATGTTGATTTCTTGGTTTTGTTCTAATTTGTTAACGGAAGCACGTGTAAATTTTCATTTATTTTATACTTTTTGTACACATATGGCGAGACAAAAGTTTCAATGTTTTTAAAATAAAATCATCCGGAGGACCGCAAAATGTAACGTGGCGGGCCACATTAACTAAATTAAGTTACGCTGTAAGTACAATACGCGCTTTTCAAGCAACGTATTTGATGTAATATCATGTAAAGTAACTGGTACTCACATTGAACTGGAAATTATTATTACCAATAACGAATAACTACCCTGAACTCGGAAAATTTAATTTTCCAAGTAAGGTTTCAAGTACATCCCAAGACCTGATCAAATTCTTGACCTTACTGTTCTGGTGTTTGACATTTGGAGTTGATTGAAGCAGCAATAAGAAGAATCGCAATAAGAAGAATCGTGCGTTAGTACAACCTCCATTCGCATTCGAATTAGTCATTCACTGCAAAACAAAAAATATAGCTTTAATTGTTATTCACTGTACTAAAAATTAAAATACCACAATAAAAGAAAAAAAAGTGCTAATATAGTTTTTTAATTGATCAATGATTGTTCAGATGAATACCCATTTTCAAACAATGCACATTTTTAGCTTGGAGTTGTTGTGGAAGGAAGAAAGGTGAGGATTTGATGGGGAGGGCGCCAAATCCAGACATAGCATTCGTCAAAACACTTGGACCGGCTATGTTTATTACTCTTTCTATTTGACTTTCCGCCTCTATTTATTTGAGTTCCAACAAAGGTCTACCACATAACATCAAATGTCCCTTTGTATGTCTGCGAATGTGACAAGTGGCGTAGATTACAAACTTTTTTTTAATGAAGGCCCTCGTTCACTACACATTTGGCTGTATAGCTCACTAACATTCCTTTCCAAAACATTCTCTCGTATGCGTTGCGTTGTTTTAAGTTTGTGGTCGTCAAATTTTTACTAAGAATTCCTTTTCTTTCCGTACGGTTACAATAAAATTGGCAAACAATGTTTTATTACCATTCGCTAACGCAGAATGATACATGTAACAGACTGGTATAACTTATTCGAAATACATAATATCGTTTCGTCTTTGTTTGGACTCAACATCAGGTGGTCTCGTTTTTTGCCTCTGTTGTGGTCTGTGTTCCGTTAACTCAATGAGCGGGTTTTTGTCGCTTCCTCCATGCTTATAATTTTACATAAATGTAAAATATTTCCTGAAATTTAAGTATAAAGAAAATTAAGATGTCACCAATTAGATCTTGTATTACTAAAAGAAATATTACAACTGCTTTATTTCATGAAGTGATTATTATATAATAAGCATTAATGTCTTGAAAACTGTGGGAATCACAAACTAGGAAATACGCTGTGACTGGGTTTGATACACTCGAATTATATTTTTTTAATACACGTTTTTACGGACAAAAGCTATCTTTTTAAAGCTTTCATATAATTTCCGTTGATGTCAACAATAAATCCTGCAAATCAAAGTTGATCCAGTTCTTGTATGCGACGACAGGAACCAAACTTATCAAACGATATACGTGCAAACAACAAACGCGCAATAAAATCTGTACAATGTGGTTATAACAGAGATGCACTATAATACAGCTTTATCGTGTTCTTGGATTCGTTCGCACCAACAGAGATATGTGAAGTTATAATTTACTAATAATAACGCCTATAGTGAATAATCTAGTACAACAAAACAATAAAGACAAAAATGTAAAAAGTAAAAATATTTTTTAATTTGCTATTGAACATGTACAATAATTAATTTTGTTGTTCTCTGAAAATTAAGGTATTCGTAGCATAGGAATAAAAGTGTATAGTTGTATAAGAAGATAAAAAGTCCCTTTACGCAGATTTTCACGAGACATGGCTCATTTCAATTTTCGTCAAACGTAATCCTTCGGGCAAAAAATTGATTCACAAGTCCACTAACCATTAGGTCCCCATAGCCATATTTTTTTATTTTATCGGTATCTTGATATCATATGAAGAATATGTTAGTATCATACCTCTTGTGATTTAAAGAAATTGAAAGAACATTTATTTTTAGTCTACTGGTAAAAATTACTGGGATATTTTTAGGAAATCCGATGCTTTACTGCGCGTTTAGATTTTGAACCACGATATTTTCCCAAAAGTTTAGTAAAGCTCTCAGTAACTTTCTACAATTTTTCCTAACATTATTCATTCTCGTTGATAGCTACACTCCCTGAGACAAGGTGATGCCACATACACACTTTTGGATATTTATCGTGAAATATTTTATACAGAATAAAGACAAAAGGTTCTTTGAAATATTCTTTTTCAACAATTCTTATATATTTTATAGATTTAATATTTCAGTCATACATAAGAGTCAAAATTCAGTCTTGTCACAGCAAGATAGAAAGATATGGACTGCTGCTCAAACGTTACGATACCAATGAACTATATGTTATAAAAATAACGTTTTCCCCATTGAACAAATGACTTTTTTATATTTTCACTCCCTTTCTCTCACCTCGTACAAGATGTTTAGGGGTGAATCGTCGCATAACTGTCCTGATCTTGAACTTGTGTCATCGGTAGTGTCACTATTTATCTCAGTGGCCCCAAACACATTAATTTCAAAACTAATATCAGTCGATGGCAGTTATTTTTTGCAAGTTTTTCTTTAACTTCACTTTTTAGATCGTATGTTCGGGCCAAATCTTGCAATTGAATTTTAAATCAGTTCTCCTCGACCGATTGAACTGAAATTTGGCATACATACATGCATACTATTGCATTTTCAGAGGGTTTATATATGTGTACCAAATATGCAAAATATATGCATAATATTGCATTTTCAGAGGTTTCATATATTTCTTCCGAGTACCCTACTTATCTCCTGTCTGGAGATGTGCCTCAGGTCACCCGGGATTTACGTCCTGGTGGAAATGGTGTACAGTTGTGGAAGGTGAACGGGTGGTGTAGTGGTTAACACCCTTGCGATCAAAGCAGGAATTCCGGGTTCGATTCCCGACTCGTCACCATTTTCTCCTGACCGAAAGTTAACATGCAATATTATGATGTCTATTTCAATTAAAAACTTTTAATAAGGTTATTTTATAACGATTTTATTCCCAGATAACTCGCGTTAAATTATTTCCGAGAAGCTTCCTCTGAAATACAATCTGTCTCTCTCGTACAAGTAAGTATAACTCATTGCGTAACCTACGCTTTTCGTTTTAACTTCTTATCTTATCATTACGATCGTTTCTCAAAAGATGTTTATGCTATCGGAAGGTGTATCTCACGGATGGTATATCACTTGTGCTATTTATTTATATTAATAGAAGTTTGTGTTGAAAAGATATTTTGAGTATTACAAATGAACAAGCAAGATTAATTATTATGACAAAGAAATATACAAATTCTAATACTAAAAAGTATAAATTGAAATAATAAATAACAAACCCTTTTAAAAAAAAGTTTTTATTTAGACGATGTACTAAAACGAATAAAATAAATTAAGGTTTTTATTAAAGTAGTGCAATGTCAAATGCTAATATCTCCATACATATTTCACATTAGTAGATCCTAATAAAAATAAGCGTTCTTACTATCTTTATCGCTGAAAATTATTTAATATTTTATGTTGAAATATTTGATTTCAAAAAGTTTGTTGCGCGAATCGTAAATAAAATACATACTTCGGCAAGTACCTACTTACAAACACGTCACTGTCCTGTGTAATTAATTGGTATCCATTTTTATGAACATTTCGCGCGACAAGCTTTTTGGAAACGAATAATTCAATATAAAATATTAAATCGTTTTCAGCGATAAAGATGGTAAGTACGTTTATTGTTATTAGGATCTACTAATGTGAAATGTGTACGGAGGTATTAGCATTTGGCGTTGCATTACTTTAATAAAAACATTTTATTCGTTTTAGTCCATCGCTTAAGTAAAAGCTTGTTTAAAAAAATGTTTTTAACATTTTAAATGTTATTTTATTAAACATTAAAAATGTTATTTTCTTTCATGTCATCTTCTTTCCTTAGGGATGTTAGCGGTGCCCCACAGTATTTTTTTCCACAAAGTAACTTATCTGTGTAGCAAGTTTGGTTGAATTTGTTCCAGACATTCCAGAGTTATGGTGGGTGGAGCGTACACATACGTAGACACATATCCATTAGTATATATGTTACGCACACAATCCGAATTCGGCCATTGGACGAAAAAAACGACCAAAAATTGTTTTGCCAGACTCTTTTTTGTCAAAACTAGTTTCGTGCGTCTTCAAAACTACTAATACTAGTTTTTGACGTTGCACTTTTACCAAAACGTTTTTTGGTTATGTTGAAGGACAAAACTAGTTTTGGGTGTAATTAATGCCATCGCAAAAATGAAGAGTAGTGAAATTTAATGTGGTTTATTTTCTAGAGTATTTATGATGTCAAGAATGGTTTTTCATACGCAAAACATAAGAGAAAGTAATGTGCACTGAGACAATATTAGTATACAATAACACGAAATGATATAACACAATTATGAAGTCATAAGGGACCTGCTGTGATATTTCAATTAAATGAGGTGTAAAATGGAAATAATTTTGATACAGTTTTAGATAATATATTTATTTATTATTTTTCAATTTTCTCTATTAAAGAAGTAGCTGATATACTTAGATTCACTCGGGTGAAAAGTAGTCTATAATATGATGATATATAAAGGAGAATTCATGAATGTTGAACAAAATTTTATTTTACTAAAAAAGAGTTTATACCAACAATGTGTAATTATACTTATATTGCAACAAAAATTTTACATTTGACGAAATGGATCTTCCAATCTCTCGTTATATATCTTGTTGCGTTGTAAAAGCATAAGCTTTTGCGAAAAACCCGTGAATTTCCGTTTTGCGAGTTCTGAGTCAAAACTAAAAATAGCATTCGGTCACTTCTGAACCTGAAGTTACCACCAAAGTAGTTTTCTTTAACATCTGATAAAAAAAATTGTGAAACAATTGATTAGACTTATTTTTAGTTGAATGTTTTTGCTTCGTGTGGAAAAGACAAGAGGTCGATAACCCTTTTAGATTTGAAGATCGTAGGTAATAAACATGTGAAGTATTATTTTAATATACTAGTGTGATGTGATTAAGATTAGATGGTTAATGAATAATAGAGGTCTTGAACTTTGCTAAATTTCTGAATAATTTGGATTATAAGCGTTTTACAGCTACATTCAACGTGTTGCATATCCATAAAGTAGACTACTTTATTATGGTGTTTTCTACATATCTTGTAAATTTTAATAAATAATTTATCATACAAAGTATCAAACTAAAACCTAGACTATGTTTTAAATTGAATGATTCTGTGTGAAATAGTGAAATGTGTGAATTGAACGATATAGTGAAATCCGTTGTCTGAAATCCCTTTAGCTTTTACATTCATAGGTAACAGATACACCCACGAAATTTCATTTTTTATATTAGTAAGATGAAATGTATTCTGCTTACTCATTTGGAGTTATGGTACATATTTATGTAAATTGTACCATTGTTGATCGTGTTTCATTTTGTTTTAAAGGTCTTCATTGCGAGTGATATTACAGATAGATTTAATTCAAATTTTCTTACATACACAGGAAACGTTTATTCTGTATTAGCATTTCTTTTTTTACGAGAATAAGAGTTACAGCTGAGCGTTTTACTCTATCAGTTTTCTCTCTGCGTTGAAGTTTCATTCAGGACAAGGCAGTAAACATTCTCACCCATTCTCACCTCCTAAAAAGCGAAATATCGAAAATAACAGAAACTAGTTGGTAGATATTTGATTTAACGATATTTGCATTCGAAAACAGAGACGATATCTCGATTAGTTCGTGAGATAATAATCCATGCGTTAACGAAAATAACATATCAAGCCGTTAGCGCGAACGACAAAAACTTCAAAATACTTCTACCCCTTGACATCGATCAAAAACGAAATATTAAAAATATTAATGAAATTACATTACTTATATTTTCGTTTTTTTTGTTCAAACCCGACTCAATTCACCGGGAAGAGTCGGGTTTTTCGAGAAATTGTGATTAAAGTTAAAATAAACACAATGTAGATAGGAGTCTCTCATCACAGTACAGGACAAAGTGTCGAACCGGAACATAACTAATATCGATACTTCAAGACTTTTGCCTTGCTTACATCGAGAACACGTGTATGCGGTGCCGATTTTTCTTTTCCTTATTTGCTTCCGCAAGCAACTGCCACCCCAAGCAAGTATTTTTTCAAAGAAGGGAAAGAAAAGAAATGTTCAAAGTTGAACTAGAACTTATAAGAGATTCGTTTATTGATGAGCAAGATGAAGTTTTTTATATAAACTTCGGGATCCGATTATACATATTAGTCTATTACAAAAGTGTTAATATTATTTTTAGAAATAAAAGAATCGTAGTTCAATTATTGTTATTATTATTATTATTATTATTATTTACAACTCATATGACATAATAAATTTATACAAAATAATACGTTAATTTATTATTAAACGAAATAATACTTATCATTCCATCCTTATATACCAATATGTACCACATAAAAAATTCATATCGAAATTACTCTATGATCCGGATCAAAAGTTTGATGCAAGAAAAATATGCATCGAAAGATGTATTTGCTTGTATCTGAACAACCCTCGTCGTATATAGATGTCATGATTATCACATAAAAAGGATCGGTACGTAAATTAATTGGTTCCCATCAAAAGTATCGATACAAAGTACTCAATTGTAACTTGTATTCACCGTTGAATTTATTTACTGCTACCGGCAGGTTGCGTAAGCTGGTAAGGTATTTGTTAAGGTACGTTTACACTTGTATACATGTACGAGCGACTTGTTTGAAATACATGTATCAAACTTTTCGAAGGTTTGCGATTTGTATGAGCTCAGACACTTCTACTCCATAAACCTTTATTCAAGGAATTAAATATATTAACACTTCCCTGCATTTATATTTATGAAACAGTCGTGTTTGTTAAGTCCGAATTACTGAAGTGCCACCCTTTCTTTATACGAAACAGTCTCGTTCACGAACACTATACACGCAATAGTAGTAATATTCATCGCCCTAGAGTGTCAACCACTCTTTGCCAAAAGGGACCATACCATTCGGGAATCGTTCTATATAATTCCCTGCCCAAGAATATAAAAGATATTATGAAATTGAATATCTTCAAATCCGCGGTTAAAAACTACCTCCTGCACCAGTGCTTCTACACTGTAAAAGAATTTATTGATTTTAACAAAAGTTAAATTCGTCTTGTGCTTTATCACGCCATTGCTGTAGTACTTTTTAAACAACTTATAACAATTTCAAAAACTATTTTCTTGCATGATTGTGTTGTCTTATGGCTCATATTAATTTAGTTTTATGTGTACTCAACATTGGCACGTTTGTGTACATAAATTCTGTAGCCCCATCCTGGCCCGGGTTTTTCTCCGGTTTTCCTTCGGGTAGAGGCGGATTTATCATACAGGTTCTCTAGGCTTTGTCTAGGGGCGGGTCTATTGTAACAATAAATCGTGAATTTAGTGTTATTTCAATTTTTAAGCACTATACTCAGAATAATCTATAGTTCGATAATAACTTACATGTAATTTTTTGCTTAAAATTACAAACATATTGACATTCTATTAGTATTATAACTCGCAGCTAACTTTTTATCTTATCTAGGAATTTTTGCTGAATTTTTTGAATCCGCCTCTGCCTTAGGGCCCTTGATCGGAATTGATGGGATGGTCCCTTGCTTGCTTCCGGAGAGTAAATTAGTTTTTTTTCCCTCCACGTGGTCATACGCAGTTTGTACTGTTTTTTGACAATAAATTTATTTATTTATTTAAATTTATTTCATACGTGTGTACGGCAGCGTTTACACTACGTGATTGGTATCAGGGAATTCTTAGTGTATTGCTAGGTAAGAACTAATATACTAAAGAAATAAACTATGAAAACAACGCATGACAACAATGAAATATCCTACAAAGAACACATCTAGTTTGTAAACAAACATGGCGCGTACTGGCCATGGGATCTGCGCATGCGCATACACGGTTGCGACTTGTATGAGCGATATGTATGTACAAAATATATCGGAATTTATCTGAGGACCTGTCGCTCGACATGTCAAAGTAACTATATGGCTCTAGCTCACACAAATTGACATGTATCTCACACAAAACGCTCATACATATATACAAATGTGAACGTGCTTTTACTTAGATCTCGTCTCGACTCATCTTTTTAGCGACATGTAAAAATTTCTGGCAAGTAAAAGTTATGCATTAATTTTTTTCAGTGTCATATATTCTTCCCTTATTGAATGTAACAAATATACATCATTTGAACCATGTAAAATAGTTATATGAAATTGAGAAATGATTTGTCACGCTTCAAAGAATCAGAATACTTACCTACTTTAACTTTCGAGAAATAAGTAAAAATTTGCTTTTGAATAGTCTTCATTGATCTTCCACGTATACTGTAGTAATTCCTGCTCACATGCAGGGTGCATACGAGTGCGAACTGAGCGGGATGACATGAGGTGAATGACCTCCGTGACACGTGCAAATCCTCACACCCTTTCTGGTTGGCAGCGTATGCAGTGTGATCCGACCGCGCGGCGTAAGACTGGCACAAGTGCCTGCAGAACATGACAACGGCTGCGCAGGCGGCACGCCGTTGCAGCTGAGGACCGGCCTGGGTGTCACATCTGCCTCACATAACGGGCGACGACGACATATTGACACAATCTATGTGTTGCATTACATTTTTTGCTTCTTAAAAAGTTATAGTGACAATACAACCTCACGATAGAAAGTTTTTTGGGACAATTTCTTATGACAAGGGATAAAATCATGACAAAAAATAAAAACTTTCATTTTGGCTGAAAACCGCGTAATTATTTCTTTACGATAAATATATGTTAAAATACTTTCATATTATTCAAACGCAACGTATGTATGTCCGTCTGTTAGTGCGCTAATCATTCAAGTCCCTCTGGTGGCTCATGTGGCAGCGTTCTTGCTCTTCGACAAGTCATCCCGGGTTCAAATAAAAAATGTGTAGCTTTTCACATGAATGTCCCAGTTCAGATAGCTGTGACTACTGAAAAGCGAACCGTCCTTCCTCTATCTACGTCCTGCTAGTATTAATAACGCTAACTATTGCTAACCACTTCTACTAACCTCTCCACGTGAGCCAAATTGTTGGTAAACCCAGCTAACCGGCCCATCTACTAACAATAACCTTCCACACAACTCCTACCTCCTATCGCTCCATGTATATAAGCTTCAATAGCACGCTACATTTCCCATTTACAAATACTACAATTAAAATTAAAATCATTCAAGCACCACTTATTCGATTTACGTTATACTTTTTTTAATGCATTGATATGTTCTGTAGCAAAGTCTCAGTATGTATTTTGTTACGTTAGGTGGCATAAGTAATAAGTTATAGTGAATAAAATCGAAGAAAAATCTTCATTCTTGTACGCTGCGTAAATTTTTAGAGATACATGATAGCAATATGCGCGCCCCAGTTAGTTCCATAGTATATTAGTACAGATGTATGGTATGCTAGTTTACATCTATTCTAGTATACAAAGCTATGGTTCCACAAAAATGTTCGCAACAGTATATGTCTTGCTCAAAAAGTTAACCCATATTATCGAAAAAGAGGTATTAAAATACTTTAAATAAAGGGTGTGATTTAGATTGAAAAAATCGTTATGAAATTAAATGGAACTTTTGTATTGTGCATTTAGCGAAGAAAAAACTGTTAAATAGCAAGTTTTGGACCAATAGATAAGATTTTACAAGCGTGTTTCTAAATTTCCAGCGTCGTCGGTGTGAAATGCCTCGGACTCGGGCGAGGCAGCTCCTATAAGCGCGCGAGTGGTGATAAAAAAAATAATTATATTTCAGGAATATTATCACCAAAGGTATCAATACTGAAGGGTTTGCTGATTGTATTCCACCATAAAAAGTGTATACAGACCTATTAAGGATGATTAGTCATGATTTTGAAATCGAATTTTTTCACGTTAAGGATACTTTTATACACATATAATGACATAAAAATGACCCAGGGGGAGATGCACTCAGCTTGGTCCATAAATAAATATTTGACATGCTGTATTTGCCCACACCAAATTATAACGAAGACTTCAATAGTAACAGTATAACAAAAACTTCCGTAAGAAACCGGTGCGAGATGCTAGTCCTTTATATGTCTTTCCCTATCCTGATAGAAATTGCATTAATAATGATAATGTTAATTGTCTCCTATTTGGAGCAATGGTCGTCCATAACATTTCTCCGTCCCCCCTATCTGTTGCCATCGCTCGCATCTCATTCAAACTTTTGCCGGACTCTTTTAAAAGGGATCTTCTTCAGCTCATTCTTGGGCGTCCTCATTTTCTGGACCCTTGAGGGTTCCACATCGAGGCACTTTTCGATGGTTCTTTATCATCTTTTCTAAGAGAGTGTCTAATCCAAACGAATTCCCGCTTGATATCCATCCCGCATTCTTTATTGATATCCATCTGTCCTGTTTTTCCCAAATCCCATTGGAAATAACGTAAGGATATATTTATAAGATGTATCATAGATTTCATATGTTTCATATATATAATAGTTTCATAGTTATGTATAATATGTTTCATAGATATGTTTCATATATTTATGAAACTTTGAAGCTTCCTTTTTATTTCGGTGGTGACCAATCAAGTTTCACAACCGCACAGCGTTTACCACAAGGAGTTATTGGAACACATGATAAGAACACAAGAATAGACACTAAAGAGAAATATCAGCTTTTCAGAGGTTACGTAACAAAATTAGGCATATTAGAAGACGAATTAAAAAGAGATTACACAGGATAATAGATGAATAGATAAGAAATATGAGCCTTGTAATGACCATGTTAAAGACAAGGCGGTCCAGAAGACCCTGGGACAAAATAAATTGAAAACAAAAACAAAAAAAACGCACAGCAGGTCAGGTTTGACACAAGCATTAAATTCTTAGATCTCCATATTTATGCTTAAGTTGTTGGATAGACAAGTTTTCCTTAATCTTGAAAGTGTACCCTTGTGAGAGTAAGGGATAGAGGGCATTTGTCATCTGCAAACATTAGTTCTTCATGATGTTGGTCCAATTTCCTCTGAATTTCTCAGTTTTCCCCTGTGTCATTCTTTTCAACACTCTATCTAAAACTAGTATGAAAAGAAAGGGAGACAGAAGGCATCCTTGCCTCACCCCTGTTGATGTAGGGAAGGTTTCAGACAGTTGACCATTCTGCTGAACTCTATTGATAAAATTGTCATATCCCTCTTTGATACGGTGGACATACTTGCTGGGTGGATCTCTTAATTTCAATTCTTCCCGTATATTATCACGTGAGGCAGAATCATATGATGTTCGATAATTCACAAATAGGATATAGAGAGGAGATTAGATCTTAACAGATTGTTCTACTATTACTATTCGTATGAGCCGCTATTGACTACTGGGTTTTCCTTTCTTCATCTCTTTCCACCACTCCTTCATTCTTTCTCTATGCCATAGCCTCCTTTACAATAGAAAAATAGTAAGAATATTTAGTATAGAAGGCTATGTCTATGTATATATTATCTTTCCTCCGTCCATCTTGTACCCGTCTCTTTTTTTAGTCTTATCTTGGAAACCTGTATCCACTTGCAATTTTTTCAAAAGGTTATTCTCGGTTGTTTATCCTTTGTACTAAGATGAATTTCTTCGATGTCTTTCTCAGTCTCCTTAAACCAGGTATTATTCATTCTCAACTTTCCAAAATAATGAAACAATATTTTTGTCAGTCTTTTGTCATCCATTTTTTGAGGTGTCGTAAAAAGCAATTCTCCTTTTCCAAATTGTGTCTGTAATTATTTTAATGCGAGAATAAAATTCGTTGTTCTGACGATTCCTGTACTCTTCTCCATCTTTTATTGGACCCTAGATTTTTCTGAGTAATTTTCTTTTAGTTACTTCTAATTATTCCATTAATGTTGTATTGTTCCATTAATGTTTCACAAATTATCCATTAATAATTCCTTGTTCATAGTAAGACACTTCTTAGCATTTAGTGTTTCCCGACGTATGACTGTTTATTAATGTCTAAATTTCGTGTTAAGGGATATGGACTTCTTCTTGTATATGTCCTTGGTAAGGTAGAAGGCTATTTTCAACTTATTGATTCCTGATTTCATGGCATCTTTTTCAAAAACATTTTGTTCAATTATTTCACCTAAATATTTGAATTTGTCAGTTTTATCAATTTGGCCGTACTTCGTTTTAATTTTCTCAGGAGCTATCTTAATATTGGTTATAAATTATTTCTTTTGATCAGAGATCTGGAGACCAGTTTTTTCTGTTTGATCCTTGAGTAGGTCTATCTTCAGAGTGGCTGCTTCTACTGAGTCTGCTAGGATTGCGAGATCATTCGCTAAAGCCAGATTGTTCTATTATTATTCGTTTATTCGATCTCTGTATGAGTTGTTGGGTCTAAAGCCAGCTTGTTCATTTCTTATGGTTTTCTCTAATGTATCCATTATTCTATTTAAGATAATTTTTAAAATATTTTACTTATGAACACAAGGAGAGTTACACCTCTCCAAATACTACACTTTTCAAGATTTTTTTGTATCGTAATAATTACACCTTCTTTCTACTCCTTAGAAAACTGATTCTTTTGCCGGGTCTCTTGGAACATGGGCAAGAGTATGTCAGCTGTGGCATGCAGATTTATTTTTAATACTTCTGCACTTATGTTATCAGAACTGGATGCTTTACAGTTCTTTAAAGACTTAATGGGTTCACTATTTATTTTTTTGTAGGAGGTCTGATACATCAGTATCTCCGTGTAGAGAATTTCATTGAAGTACTCTGGCCATCTTTTTAGTTGGCCCTCTACACCAGCAATCGGTTTATTTTCTTTATTTTTCGCTGGAACAGAAGGGTGAGTTGACTTACTACATAACCGTTTCTCTGAATCAAACAAACCATTCACATTGCCTTGGTCCGCAGACGTCTGAGCTTCTTCAGCTATACTTTCGGTGAAAAGGCGGTGATCATTGCGGACTTCTTTCGTAATTATTTTGTTAAGCGCAGCATATTCTTCTTGCAGTTTTGTCCGTCTTTTTTAAATGGTGTGGATTTAATACATAGTTTGATGTGTAGCCTTTTCCTTCAATCATATTCCAGATGTTTTCAGATGTCTAGTATGTCTTCTCCATTTGTATCACAAATTCCAGAGTCTGCTTACACATCTTGTCTCTCAAATATTCTCCCATAGCTATACATTTCGAGTCCAGATATGACCCAACTAATTCCGCTTTTTCAGCCAATATTGCAGAAATAATATCTTTAACCCCGGCTCCCTTCTTTTGACAATATCTTATTTATTTCTTCCCTGGTATTTAGATTTACTTCTGTCCATTACGAATCTCAGAATTTCTATCAGTAGGTGGTGATCTGATCTCGTATCCGCCCCTCGTTTATTTCGGTCATCTAACAGTGCGCTTTCTCAGTTTTGACTTATACTAATGTGATCAAAGAACTTTATTTTCTTTATCTAGAGACCCCCAAGTGGCCTTCTGGCAATCTTTGTATTGAAAGATTGTTCCTCTAATTTTCTGCCCATGCGTTCCACAGATTTCAATAAATAGTTCTCCATTTTCATTTCGATGTAGCCTGCCTTCCTTTCCCAGTATGGTCTCGAGATCTTCATTATTATTCCCTAACTGAGCATTAGTCATCCATTAATTAAATAAATAATAAAAGACTTACGACCTTTTATGGACGAATAATATATGGTCGATGATCCTCTCTGGTTATGGTTTCCATTCCAGTAGATAATTTTTAATTCTTTTGTACACCTCTGACATGGGGGCCAGCTTCCACCGGAGTATGCAAATATAATGCCATTCCATATCATTCCATTTCCATTCCACCTCATCCTACTAACCCCCCAAAAAGAGAGTTTACAGACCTTCATTTCCTTGTTTAGCATAGTCAGTCTTTTTGGTAGTGTCCTAATATTCCATTGTCCAAATCGCATCCGTAATCTTCAGCTTTGTTTCGTCAACAGATAAAAAGGCCGGTTTATATTTCCTGTGGATTTATTCAAAACTATTCAGGTTCGGAGTAGGCAGATTTGTAGTTAACCTACTGTACCCAATCCTGATGGTGGGGCTGTCACGTATGGACCTCTTGCAACCACGTACATTATTTCTACGTTTGGCAGTTCCTCCACTGCCGGTGTTAAGAGTCCTATACTCGGTCATCAGAGCCTCCTTAGTGTTAACAGGGTCCACCACACGAAGGTGAGATTGACATTTGGAGGGGAGAGGATATATTATCCATTTGGCACACATATTTCGACAGCGATATCCAATTGTTCAGATGAACATTCATTTTTGGTATTAAAACGACAGTCTAATTGATACTACTATTACTATTTATGTTTCATTCTGAGTTATTTTAAGTAACGATTTATTAACAATATTTTCCGAATTATTTAAAGATTTGCAAATAGTATGTAATTCTTAAATACATTTTTTTGTATTCTATTAAATATTAATTTGCGGATATTGTGATGTATTATAAGAAGTAGCTATCTATTTTTATTCTTATCTTAGGGGGCACATGACATGATTTTCTTTGGGACGTACTTTCTTCCGGAGAGAAAAGTAGTTTATTGTCCTTCACGCCGTCATTCGTAGTTGGTAACTACGATTTTGACAATACATTTATCATTATATTCGTGTAACAAATATTTGTGATACTCTACCGGACAAGATTGTCTAGTTTAGCGTTATTATGTATTGATTCAATTGCAAATTGAAATTGTGCCATTGTTAATGTCATGTCTCCTCATTCGAAATGTGACGAAACCCGCCACTCTTACTATTGCGAAAGGGTTGCATATTGGAAGGCGCACTGTGACGTGAGTGATAATTCGAGAGAAAGACGCATCATCACTTCGGTGGGATTACAACCCACAATATGGTAAGAAAAAGCTGTACGTTATACGTCCATTGCAGTAGGGTTGTGTGCTTCTTACGTGGAGGAAGTCGCAATGCTACCACTATCCGTTCTGCAGGTAAACTGATTTGAACAAAAGAGTGCAAGATGGCACTTTTCACCTTTTAATGAAAAAAAAACGGAAAAATATTGGATCAACTAACATAATATTTTGTGTGCTAACTCATCAAGCAATTCCCTAGCTTATTCAGTAAAACATTTTACCGCGGTCACTCGGGAAAGAGATAAGGGGGATGGAGGTGGACACCCAAACATTGGAGGTGGTTAGATGATGGAACTTAATTTTTTCATTCTAAATGCAATGCTTTTCAAAACGAATCAATCGATTTAAACACGACAAAACTCCAATTTTCCGCAAAGGGTGAAATGTTGAAGGGAGTGGCTCGCAGAGGGTCTCTTCCATTGATAAAAACACGCGTAAACCATGTTCCTTGGACGAGCACATATAATTGTGATTAGTTTTAGAATATTTGAAACACATTCTTCAGAGTGGGGGGATAGGGAATGGGGGTAGATCTTGATATGTGGGTGATTTTTTAATCTCGACTACTGGAGTGCACAATATTGAGCCTGTGTAGACTAGCTCTCTCGGACATTTGGAATTGTGGTATTTTTGCTCGATTTTCTCGAAAATATCATTTCTCTTCACTTTAAGGGTGTCTCAGAGTGAAGGGGGCGGCACAGACTCCTCCATAAGGGAGTACCTTGATAAAATATAGGAGTTTCCTCAGCCCAAATTTCACTCTGAAGCATTTTAAAATATAGACGTTATGGAGCAATGAATTTACTGCACCGCTAATTTTGACGGTCAGCTTATTTCTAATTGATCATTTTATTTTAAAAATTCTGTTCTTAATTTTTTGCTAATATTAACATTTTATTGACATTATTTACGTCTACAATCATTATTAAATTGAAATTTTAATCGACCTTTTAATGTAGACTATTAATTACTATTATTACAACGTTTCAACAGCATGTTTCTTCCATCAACAGGCGAAAGTTCTAATAACAACAAAAGACCAAAACAAAAGATTTTCAACAGGCGAAAGTCATCATCAACAAAAGATTTTCTTCCTATCTGAGACTGAGAATTTTGAGCATGGGGTGAAGGATGTTCCAAATTGATAAGATAGTGTATGCACCTCTTGACATATTTCAAAATAAAATTTTTAGGATAATAATTTGCTGATAATATTGTTTTTAGAAATTCAATATTATCGTAATGGAAGCTATTATTAGACAGCAAGATCGCAAGTCGACATTGTATAATTGTTGTATTTCTATATCATAAAATAATACCACCAATTTTAAGAAGACATTTTCTCCAAGAAAACATTTGGTTGGTGAGTACAACAAGGAAACAAAATTATTATCTTTTAATTAAGGGGAAGGATAAAATCGATCACATTACTTCGCAAAATGTCGTCTTCAAACTTGTTTGCAAAAATTGTCCTTTCTGCTATATCGGACAAAACGTAACTTACAAACGCGAATAAAAGAACATCAGCGTAACATAAACACGCTTCAGCATAATGTTATTTTCTTACACCGTTTAAATTTTGATCATTAATTGATCGTTTAATTGATCACCGTTTAATTGATCATAGATTGGGAAAATGTTACAATTTTAGATCGCGAGCCAAATTATTATAAACGTATAATGTCAGAAATGTTACATGTTAAGTTTACGACTAACACATTAAATTTACAAACTGAAACAGAAAACTTGTCAAATATTTATAGTTGTTTGCAATGATTTTTCTGCTCTGACGGTTTGTGTTTTCAAATTAGTTATTTTTTCTTTCTCATTGTTTTATTTGTATATGTATTTAATTTTGTATTTATGCTTGTAACTAAGATGAAACAAACAACTTTGTTGATATGTCCATTCACTAATGTTCACCTGATGATGGTAGCAACATGCTGTTGAAACGTTGTAATAATAATAATTAATGGTCTACATTGAAAGGTCGATTAAAATTTCAATTAACATTCTATTGTATTAAAATTATTAAAATAAATTACATCGATCAAATTATTCGAGTGTTACTGACAAAAAAGCAGTCCTAAGCGACCTAGCGGCGCAGAAATGGTAAATCTGAAGATTAGAACTAACTCGTTAAGATAAATTTCATTTAAAATCCTCTACAAGATTTTTAGACAGTAAACTAAAAAAATGTGTCCATTTTTACGAACTTTTTACATCAGAAAGCATGGCGTATATAATTGTGAAAACATTAACGATAAAGTCAATGTATTTTCCATATTCTTTTGTATTACAATATATTCTAGCTTTTCCATAAAATACTAGTTTGCTAAACTAAATAATCACAATAGATGGATTTCTTCCAAAAATAATTTCTTCATTTGTATTTCTTCCAAGGGAAAAGAATTTCTTCCAAAACGAAACGTCATCTAATACTCTTAAACGAGCAATTGTTGTACATATATATGTGTGGATGTATAGCTCGGAAACGACTCTAAGAACTTTCACAAAAATTGGTATATAAGGGGACTTTTACCCCAGGAATCCCATGGGCTAGGTACCGATTTGGTGAAAATTTACGTTTTCCGGAAATCCGTATACTAAAAGTATATATGTAAAGTATATATGGGTACCACCGGCGGCAGCACTGCAGCATACGACGTACAAAAACCCGGCAGCGTGCGCATTCAAGACCTTCACATGCCCCTACTACATGCATAACTGGTCTTGGCGTATTTTAATTTGTCGGCATATTATAAACGAATAGCTGAAGAACATACTCAACAAAGAAGTCAGCGTTTGGAAAATTCACGACAGCGTGCAATCGGAACACGAGGCCAAGAAAGTGATGAACGAAGGCAACAACGCTTCAAATAAAGGAGACGTCGTTATGCTAGACGTGAAAGAGCTTTATTAGCAAACGTATGACCTACTTATAAATTAGCTGTAGATTTTAATGTTACTTAAAGTAGATTAGTTTATTTCAACACTTGTGTAATATGGGCAACGTAAACTGCGCAATTACCAAATTAGCAAAATAGTTACCTATGGAATTATCATTCGTTATATTCATGGTTACACAGCAGTGTAACTGAGTAAGTAAACCATGGGTTGAATTCCTTTACGAAAAAGGTTTTTAAATTTTATTTTGTCAAGATCATGATATGCATCGGTACTATATTTAAAAAATTACGATTGATTGAAAATCATATGACTATTTTGTTAGCCATCCGAGCGAAGTTCGGTCAACCAGATATTTTATATTATCTTTTAAAACTCAATTACCAACCATCGGAATTTCATGATTATTTCCGTAAATATGAATCCATTCTTAGAAGGCATTCGATGTGATCACCTGATTGATTTATGCAGCTAAAGTGATGGAAAATGACAGATAATAGAATCGAACTACCGGACCAAAAATAGGAGGAATACCGTATTGTAAAAAATTACTCATCCCCTTCAGAAAATCGCCAAGAAAACATTTCCCCACTAGACGATGGTAAAATTGTATCAAATCCATAGGACACCGCGAATTTGTTTAATTGTTATTTCTCAAAAATAGGTAAAATGACGAGATCAGTAACTCAAATCCAATGTCCACCAAATACATCCACACAGGTACCCCATTCTACGTTCACTTCCGAGGCTAGCGCTAGTGACGTTATGAGTGTCATCAGATCATTAAAAAATAAATTTTCGGACAGTCTTCAAAGAACTACGTGACAAAGAAGGATGAAATGTTTAACCTTCCAGAATATTCTAAATTTTAAATTTTATGTGATTTTAAAGTGATATGTAACTGTTTATCTTCATGCAAATCAAGCCCTGATGAAGAGGTCAACACACCTCGAAACAGTGGCAAATTGTAACCAAATATAATAAAGGAATATCTGTGAACTAGTAATTCTGTAGATGTATTGATTGTCCATAATTAAGACATGTAGTATGTGAAGGAGTTGTTTACTGATTAAAGTATGTATTTATTAAATAATTTATTTCATAAGTATTCAATCCTCCACTGCTTTGCAACCTCTTTTTGACAATAAAGTTTACAGACCAACGACTGAGCCGATATAGGATCGAAAACCAAAATAAAACTTGTAAAGGAAAGAAGCTATGTAACATTGATTATGGCGAGGCACTTGATCGATAGCGCACGAGCCAACATAACAGCATGTAAAGCGACTTTTTTCATGTAGGTTGACTAGGATTGATCCGTGAAAATTTGTCTATTGTCGGATGATGGATTTATTTGCGTAGGTGTTAGAGAGCGACAATTATATCTCGAAACGAGCTTGTATAATTTTCCTGCTTGTCACACTCTTCTAAACACACCCTCCATAAATACTATCATTATGTTCAGTAGCTGCAATACCATGGAACATAAAAATTGATTATTTTCCTTTTCCTTGGCATAATTTTGTAGTAATTAAAATGTTGAAAATTTATTCCCGATGCTTTGAAAAAAAAGTTCGTAGTCGTATTTCCCAGTAAAAGTGGTTTTGTGGAAATAACCACTTTTATTTAGGAAATGTCGCTTCATATTTTCAGTTTAGAAAGTTTTTTTACTTTTATATATTAATTTAGCTCATATTGTGTAATTTACATGACAAGAATATTTGCTGACTGATATAATTTCTTTTGTGCTAGGTGGATTTGTTTTTTTATGCACTAACTCAGTATTCTTCGTCTAGTGGCATCTAAATATTTATTTTACCAAAACTGGACAATTTTTCATCAATTTCGTTCTACACCTTGAATGGAAATTTGTAACGAGAAACTAGCCTGTGAACCAGCAAGTATGGAGAAAATTTAGTGAAATATTTTAAGTTTTTAATACATAATTTAAAAACTTGGAAAAAAATGTTGCATTTTTTTCTCTTTTTATCTTCCTAATAGCTTGTGGTGGATCTGAAGCACAGCCTCATTAAAGGTGAATATAAGGTATACGATTTTGGAGGTCACAAGAAGCAATTTTTATTATATTTTTCTAATTTTTTTCTGTGCATGAAAATCAAATTTACGTTTTGTGCGCATATTGGATGATATAAATGAAGCAATGAGCCATTTTCTGGGTTTCGGAAGTCAGACTTAAATATTGTAGAATCTATAATACAGAGCCTCCCCACGTTCTATCATACACGCGCTCCTAGTAAGGAAAGAGGTCATAGGGATTGTGATGTAAATATTGGCTAAAAAGAAATTCACACGGTAAAATGAAATTGAAATTTTAATCATACTTCTTGTAAATCTAGCAATTTTTAATGATCTGAATCATATCTTCTGCTCTGTTTTAAGTATTTGGTATATTTATCACTAAATTTGAGTCATTTTCATTCAGGGAGAAATAATTTACTCATGTTTCGAGATTGAATATTTTGGAAAAGCGAGCAACTTGCATCAGCTGTAGTGAAGAGTAAAAGGCGCTATTGACACGCGTCTTCATAATTTGGAAACTAGATTGAAACACGCAACTTTTGACGCAAAGCATTTAGTTCAAAAAGGTGTTATTTGGCATGGTCATTTTTGTCTTAAATACTTTTGTATTTAGAAGTGTTAAAGCCAATGCTTGAAAATTAGGCTACATGCCGGTAAGCCACCGAAATCAATACAGAAATATCTAAAAAACGAGTGGTCACGAAAGCAAAACGAAGCAAATGACACTGAGATACGGCCTTTTCAAAATCGAGAAAACAGCATAATTTTTTTTATTTCAAAAATTCATATGCGCGGTTCTTGAAGGTGTACATGGCTATAACTTCATAAAGTGAAATAATTTGAAAAGTATTTTGAATCTACAAAGTTACAATCAAATCGGTCGCATGTCCACCACATCTTTTTGTGAGAAGGATGGGCCTTTCTTTTCTTTTGTTGAATAGATATTGTTTTATTGAACGTTAAACATATTTTGATTTTCTCGCTATTAGATGTAATGTTTTGATTTCTTTTATATCAGGAATAATGTTTTCTTTATTTGATTTTTACGTATCTGCTGCCCAGTGAAAAGACTGAATTTTCAGAGGAGGGATCTTCAAACCCCGCACACGGTCCAGATCCGACTCGCGAAGGGTTTTTGTCCAGTCCGCGGTGTCGAACAAGTGTTAAGAACCGCGACAGTGAGGGTACATTAAATTTTAAACCAATTTTTTCATTCCTTCTCAATAACAAATTTTGTGTTGATTAGTATTTCTGCTCTTCATCTAATGAATTATAATTCGCCACAGCCACTATTAGGGTGCTCTTGAAACCCTTTGTTGTATTGACGAACTCATAAGTCACTTGTTAATAGAAATTCGGAGCATCTTATGTTTTATTTATTGTTACATAATTTCAGAGAGTTTTGTAATAATCACATATTTATTTTAGATTAAATTATTTATTTATTTTTAGATAACATTATTTTATAAAAAATATTTTAGATATGTTACAATGTGACTTCTTAGTACTTTCAAAACTTGGTTCAAAGAGTTGAATAAAAATTTCTGGAAAGAATACATGAAATGTAGTGTCTGTATTGGATATAATCAAGTTAAGATTTCATTAATTGGAAAAAATTAAAACCGATTGTAATCTTCAGCACAAGTTACTCTATATTTGAATGAATGTTCGCTGCAGATTGCAGTCTTTCATTATGCGAAATTCTTTATTCTCATTCACCTTTTTTTATAATTTACTCGTTAAAGATTCCACATCGCCGTCGTCTTCTAAATGTTGAATGATTGAGTTGCGGTCACTGACATCGAGCAATTATAAAAATGAGAAAAAGCATCGTCCAGTACCTTCGAGCGATCGACTATCACTGTTCGAGACAGGTGATGTTCTTTCCTGCATTTTCACAGAAAATTGTGGTTCAAGGTATTTTCTTTCAATTCTTCCTGTTCACTACATGTGAATAAGATCAATTTTCGTGTCATATAATCTCAATGTCAGAGTAATATTTCTAGCAATTATTAAATTTTGTTAAATAAAGGCACAAAATGATGAAGGCGTTATCAGTCAAATCGCGCAGTGAATAGCCCGCTTACAAAAGTCACATGAAAACCAAGCTTTTGTCACTTCAGGGAGGTATACATACTAATTTTATTTTATCTCAAATACTAAAATTCTTACCAATTACGAAATGTCATTATAGGAACGAGTATCAGAGGTAGAAATGGCGTCGGAGCACTTAGATCTGAGCGTGATAGTTAAAGAGAAACAACCGGATGTGGTTTTCGGGTATTCGTCAAAATGTCGAACGTTAGCTTCTCTAATCCTGTCTTCTGTATGCTAAAATTTGATAAAATTTCATTAATGATTTTACTACGATTCTGTGTTTTATTTGTTCTCTTTTTTATATTATTGCACCCAGGATGGTCGCCCCACGGTCGAAAATGCTAAATGATGATAAATGACATAATAGAGAATCTTTGTGCCTTCAAAATTGATAACCTTTCTCATACTTCCTTCCTGTAAACGGAAACTGACTGGAATATCGACCCTCAAGTGGATTGGCTACCTAGTGGGCAATTTGACAGGACAGGACGCGGGCAGAAAAAAATTGATCCGTGTGCGGATGGTTTCTGCTAACGTCGCTCAGCTCACACTCGCAGCATACACCGAATTCCGAAAGGATCGTGCGAAATCACCCCCGCTCGTACGATCCACCCTGCGGTGCCGTACCCAATCCCGTCCATCACCGGGCATCGGATCGGTTTGAGGGAGAAGGGGGGAGATGTTCCGCCAGGGGCATCGGCCGTTACTTGTTGGGGAAACCCAGGTTGACAGGGAAACCTAACACGAGCAGAGAACCCCGTAACGGACGTAGACGGACTCGCCGAAGAGGGAAACTTTCTGACAGTGGGGGCTGCACTGTGTTTCACCACCTTAAGTGCACTGCTACCGGGACACGTACCCTACCTAGATCCTAGGTACAGATGGGCAAATGGAACAGATGTCTCAGATAGGTGGGAGAGGTAACCGTAGGGCACCTCGGGCCGTTACCCATGGAACGTTCGAAGATCCATCCCGGGTCTCGTAGCAAGGGAGAGGACTTGCCCTCGGCATGGATCTATGTGTGAAAGATCGCCCCTGTGACGTACCTTGATCAAAAGAGAAGCTGTTCGAACCTTGATCAAAAGTGACGTACCTTGATCAAAAGAGAAGTTACCGGACGAACGGCCACCGGACGAACGGCCAAGCCCTAGCGCATACCGTACCCAACCTCGAGTCTACCACCCGAGTAACGGATCGGCGGGGGATGCACACGAAATGGTAGAGTTCTAGTCATGGTCGTGGATATGGTCATGTCTGGTCTCGGGTGCCACTCAGCACCTAAAACCGAGTAGGCGGGTAGGGGCGATCAAGCCCTCAGGCGAGTGACTCTTGACTCGTCTGGCGCCCCTTAATTGGGTTGGCCTCTGCCGGGTAGTGGTTTCCCCACCCGTGGTCACGGGTAGGAAGCTACGGCTTCCGCTCGGTGAGCAGGAGTGCTGCTCGGCTACTGTTAGCTCGTATAACAGTAGGGAGACGACAGCTAGACGTGTCCCCGTTTACCAGTGCGCTTACTGGTAGGTCACCTGTAACCCAACTTGTGCGGGCAGGGGGACCGTTGAGCCGGCCGCCTCCGACATGGGACAGACTAAGAGGGTGCTCTTGGTCCCGAGATGTCAGTAGACCTAAAATAGAAAGTCCCAAAAACAAGGTAAGATATGTAAGCGAATGACAAAATATGATTTCCATGTACGCTGTGCGACCAGTCTTGGCAAGAAGTTCGTAAATGAACTAAGGGGCCGGACGTGTTGGAAACACAAAATATATTTGAACAAAATATAAGTCGAAAGCCAAATGACCCGTGTGTAGAAGGTCTTAATTAGGTGTTCTGGGAAAAAAAACTGTCGTTGGAAGTGAGTGGAGGAAGGGTTTGTTTAGCTAGAATGAATAATAGAGATGAAAGTTCAGAAATTGGTTGGTTGAGTTTTATTTTTACGATATTGTGTATGTGGGGTGTTTCATATTTCAGTCTGTGATGATACGTGTTTTTGTATTTCAAGGAAGCGTATGTGTCACTATTGAATATGTGTCCGTTTTTAAGAACATGTGAGGCAAAATGAGGTTGATTCGTTTGGTATTTCCAGGCGTTATGTATTATTTAGTTACTTGTTGGAAGTTCTTTTACGCCTGCAAAATAAACTGTATTACAATCTCCACATGATAACGAGTAGGTCTCACCCCTAATATTTAAAGGGATAGGATCCTTGGTTTTGTTTAGAAATCGATTCTGTGTTTTCGACGCACTGAATGATGTGTTAAAATCTTTTTTTTTTATGTTAGCAATATTTAGTGAGATAGTTTCAAAATATGATATTTGCATAATTTATTCTCTTATTTCGTATCGAGAGGTGTGAGGGAAGTTGGGTTAAGAATTAATTTCTTTTGTTTTCGTTTGATACGTTTGTCTATAAGTGAAGTGTTGTGTTCATTTTTCAACTGCAATGGTGTTTATTTTTATTTGTCTTGAAGTGAGAGAATATTCTTATAAGTCTTGAGGTGAGAGTAGAATTGATTAAAACCTGAGTATTGTCACATGAAAAGCTGCATCTATGTGGATAGGCGGTTGTTTTCAAGTGATGTGATTTATCGTGTTTGTGAATGTAGATTATCTGTAAACATTGAGTTCATATCTATTGTCTTTTAGGATAATGTTCAGATCTGAGTAGTTATTAGGTTTGTGTTTTCGTTTTCAATTTCTGTGATAAATTGAATTTTGGGATGAACATTGTAAAAATAATTTAAAACGTCCCAGCTGTCTGCATACGTCCACGGGGCAAGGATATCATCAACTTATCGAAACCACTTCTTTAAGTTTTGAAGAAGAGAGTGAGAAACGCTGCGGGAAGTATGAACTAATAGAAGACACTGTCCCGTACTACAAGCACTTCCCAAAATCCATTTCATAGAACTGCAGGTACAAAATTTATTTTGATTGATCAATCCTCACCAACAGACCAGATATTATTCTAATAAACAAACTCAAGAAAATCACACACGTCATAGATATTGCAGTAACCAACACCCACAACCTACAAACTACTTACAATGATAAAATCAAAAAATATGAATATTTGAAAACAAATATTTCGCTTATGGAATATGGAGTGTGTATATATAGTTCCTATAGTCCTGTTCACCAATGAAGTCATCCCTCACAGTCTGCACCTGAACATCAGTCGGGTTCACCTCCCAAAAAAACACATTTCTAACTTTATAAAATGCAGTCATCCTTATCGCCTGAAGAATAGTCAGAAGTTTTTTAAATTGTGACATTGTTTGAGGTGAGGATGCTTGGTATACCCCGCACCTTACCTGAATCCAACTACAAGTTTTGAAAAACGTTCATGAAAATAAGTAATAATAATGATAAAACTAAAAACACAGCCGTCATTGCAGTTCCACTTGTCGATATAGCAGTTCCACTTGCCCGAAATATGTAGAAAACCTACGCTGAGAAACAAGGAAATTATATTGACCTGCCATATAACATCAAGAACCAGTGGAAGGTAAACAGGAACTCAGGAACTTCCTCAGCATTGATCTGTTACTAGGATCTGATCTATTACTAGGAACTGATCCCGCAATTCATGAAGAACCGGAATGGACCGTGATGGATACACAGAAAACCCACAATAATGATAAAAAGAAGAAGAAGATAGGGGTGTCAGAAATGTAAATATTACATCCAAAGTTGTCCATGAAAATATCCACTTGCCATGGGGAAAGAGGGTTCTTCATAGAGAGTCAAGACTCTTGGGAAAATAATTGATCATCAAATTTAAAATAGTTAGTGTCCCAGCAAATTGAAAACAAACTTAGTAGTTCGTCTTCTAAGAACAATGGAGAAGGATAAATTATTTAAAGTATCTTTGATTATAGATTTTCATTCCATAGTGATAATACTGGGGAAGAGATTGAAGATGTCAAAGCAGACGAGTTTTGTGTTGACAGTAGGTGAAGTCTGTGATACGATTTATAAGATCTAAAATGATTTTGATAGTGTAATGAAGCTTAAAATCGATGTGTTTGTGGATGTCTGTGATATGTTTATGGGCTAGTCTCTGTGTGATTGAATTAGTATAAGAAGCAAGGTCTCATTAGGGTTTTATCAATTTTTGGCCAACCATGTAGTCGTGGAGGTTGGGGGTTGGTACATTATTTTCTAAATTCGATTTAGAATTTTTTATAGAACTTTAGATGTGTTTTGTTCCTCTCTCCTAGTGAAGAGACTTTAGGGGCCAGGATGAATCCCCGACATTTTTGTATTAATATCTATTTTTTATATTGTTATGATATCTTCGCATTTTTTATCTCTTCATTCTCCTTTTATTGTTGTACTACAACTGCGTAGTTTCATTTTACTGGTTATCTAAATTCTTCTATTCTTTTTCTCTTGCATCATATTTTATGTTTATTGCCAACCAAAGGTATCCCTGATTGCATTCTTGAAATAATACCGATAACACGTGAAATACGAACAAGTAAAAATGTATGTGTTTTTATTACGTGTCGTATTCTATGACATGACGGCTATCATGCCAGCTCTTCCATGCAACCACATAATTAGGGCGGAGGAATTGGGGTGAAGAGTTGTTGGATTGCGGGGATGGTAAGTACCGAACAGAATTAGTCTGGAGTAGGTGAGGAAAATCCTAGCTGAAAATCGCACCCAGTTCGGACGGGCACGGGATCTGGCATTCTCAACATGGGAAGTCTCCCGGACCGCTTCTGGTAGTGAGGGTTGGCTATTTTAATTGCTCCTATATGAAAGCCCCCACTGTGTCAAGTTTGTCACTACATCCCTGGTATTTTCCTCATCCTTTTCTACGATGATGTCATAAATGGGGAAACAAAGTGTTTTTTCAATAGAAATGTTTTCTTCCAAAAGACTGAGAATGAATTGGAGAGAATAACATTTAAGATAGGGTTTTGAGGGGAGAGGAAGCAGAACAGGGTAGCAATCTTTCTACTCCTTCATGTCAGTAAAAGTGTCTTCATTAAATTCGATTCAGAGCAGTTTTTGTTACCCCAAAAACGACTACCCTTCACCTAAAATCCCATACTCTAACATCTTGATGTAGTAGACTGTATGTCGTATTACATATTTGCTCCATGCATCGAATACAATACGCTTATCGCTTTGTACTTCTAAAATACATGGCACCACAGAGCAGTCCACATGAAGCGCACATTTCAAATATTTCTTTTCAAAAATTGAGTCATCTTAGAAAGCAACACGACGTACACTCATGTTTTTTATAATCGCAGATGGCTGTAAACAATAGTTTGGAATATTTCCTGCGTTCAATGTTTTTCACGTCTCAGTTCTCTTTAGGTATTTACTTTTGTAAGTAGAAATTTAAGAAATGTGCCATTTATGTAAACACTAGTTAAGGATATTCAAGAAATTTTTGTATGATCGAATTCTCTCTTATATTGTGTAACGAGATTTACTTTCTTTAAAATGCTGATTATGTTGAGATACAATTCCCTTTCTAGGAACATTTTTAATGACGAGACTACGAATAATGATCGATTAGTTCTCCTTTTCATTTTGGAACGATGTGAGAGCGTGGGTGGGAAGGGCGCTGAGAGCTGGGGAGACGGTGACAATCGCCAACGGGTGCAGCGATGGGTGTCTGTGGCGCGAAGACAGTTGCGAAGACGAGGACGCCAAACGGGCGTGAAGCGCGCTTCTCCCGTTGCACCAGCTCCAGCGATAGAAGCAGTCAGCCAGCCCGTGTCTCGCCTCTTTTTTGTTCGACTGCACGCACTTCCCTCAACTAAGCGTTTTTACGCGGCAGCCCGAACTTTCTTGCGTTGCTTTTTGCAGTGGATTCGGCAGTAACACATGCGTACATGTGTATAGTTTTCTCTCCAAAGCGTGCCCTCTTCCATTTCTCTGCATTTACATACGTTTTCCGTCTATGTTTTCGTTTCTCCTGCTCTGTTTTAAGTTTTATTAACATAACTTCTAGGATACACACAACGAATATTTTTTCTTACTATGATGCATACATCGTTATTGTCCTCTCCTCCAAATAAGTTATTAATAGAATGAAAGCACGATGAACACTCCAAGCATTTGTAAAAGTTCGACCATGATAAAATCTCAAGTGGAGTAGATCAAATCTGGCTGAGGAAACGAATTCTTCCACAGAGAATGCCTGTGTGATAAGCTTGTGCCAAAATTAACCCACGATATGATTAGTCTATGCTTCTCTAATGATCCTCTGATTAAATATATAGACAACTTTATTGTTTAAAAAACAGTTACATACTGCGTATGACCATGTGGAGGAAAATAAACTAATATTGTAGGGTTTCAAGGTCGTTCCTACTCGCCTGTTGTAAAAATATTGTTTAATGTTGTAAAAATAACGAATGTTTGAAATATTGCTTAAATAAAGAAGTCGATATGAAATATTATTATGTTGGGTTAATATTATTAGTTTCGTGTTCCTAACTCAAATTCAACTTTGTTCAACAATTTTTTTGTTAATTTATCTCCTAAGATTGTTTACGCTTTTGAGAATTCAAACTATTTGTAATGAATGGATCCTATGTTTGGAGTATAAATGGTGATTTCTTTTCCTTCACACTGTCTCAGAGAAGTAAGACATGGATTCAGCCCTCCACTCGGAATAACTAAACAGGTTCGCTTTACAAACTCCAGACAGATGGCACATAACTTATCTGAATTACTCCGTATCATCCGAACTACGTGGTAGGTGAAAGAACAGGACTTCAAAACATCCTAAATGTGAGACATGAACGGAATAAAAATAAAGTTTTCACAGAAATGCAAATTTTTCTTCCGTGTACCACATGTGGAAGAAGAGATGTTATAACTGCGGACAAGCGACAGTGACTATGGGAATCGAACCCGCAACGCCCTCATGATCTGTGCAAGACATCCTCGATTCCCATAAATATTTTCACCTCTTTCTTGTATTGTATTGATCCAAGTTCAGCCTAAAAACGTCTCAATGGATCACCTTGTCTTTAATATTTTCATTATAAGGTTTACAACAGCATGTATACATCATTTGTATTAAACTTGAAGTATTATTTTATTAACACATTATTAGTGCACTTCTTTTCTTTCCGATGTCAATATTAAATCTCTGGAAAAGTTCAAATATTCGTCAATTTTCTACTAAAGTATAAGGTTACCAAAGTTGAACATTTTTTACTATAACGCGAATAAACACTATTTTGAAAACCTAATTTTTCATTATTTTCACAAGATTATTACTTCAAATATTCCCTATATTTGGGAGGTTCATATGACTATGACTTGAACACTAGTTCAGTTATGTTTAACCTGAAGATGGTATATAATTATTACCGAAACGTTGTGTATATGTTTTAATATTTTTATGTGTTTCGTGTGTTTTTTTGAGAATTCATGTCTACTTGTGACATGTTTTGATAAAAATATGTTGTCTGCTTAATCAGTTCGGATACATTTATTTATTTATTTATAATGTTTCGCAGATTTTTCTATTTTCTGAAATACTGATAAAAGGACATGGAATATATTATTCCTTCAAAAATAGTAATAAAATTTGAAAATTAAATGTTATGTTAGATATTTAAGACCGTAATATAATATTAGTATTCAATTTATTCTAAGTTATTTTTCGGTGCACTTCATTCGTAAGAATATTTACCACCATTTATATTTGAGCCTCCGTGATTGGTATTTAGTGAGTTAATAGTTTTATTTTTTATATTTCTTACATTCTAATGTTTTACTGAGAAAATGGTAAATAAATTTCCTATTCAGTTATGTTTATGTATTTGGATGCTTTGACAAATAAAGGACGTAAGTGTTATTTAAAATGTATAAATAGAATGTCCGAGACCACCCGTCCAGGCCCAGTTGAAACTCGGAGAAACAATTTGGCTGAAAATCTTTTTTTTAAATTTCACATTACTTTCTCTCTTTTTCTCTATCGAAGAGCGTTGAGTAACCTCACAAAAATAAAGGAGGGACAAGAAGAGGACGGGAACACCTTCAAAATTTTAAATGGAAACCTGACATATTCATAGCAGATTTATATTTAATGTATAAATGTGAGAAACTTTTGTACGAAACATTTTTTGTTTTATTGCAGATGGTGCTGCAATCGAATAAAATAAATCGATTCCTCGTGATATGGAATATGAATTCGTAACTTTCTTAATTGAATTTTTGATGAATTTTCCTAAACATGGGACTTCTCATTTTACCTTCCAGAAGAAAAAAAACATAATTGACCCTGTTCACGATAGATTAGCCTTCTCTGACGTCTAAGAGTGTGTTTCTTTTTCTCTAAATTTTTGCAAAANATAAGAGACAGCATGATACTTTCAGAGCTCCCGAGCGTGAACGAGGAGATGCAGGAACTTCACGTTGAAAGCGTCTAGAAAAAAATCTAGAGATATCTTCATGCACATTTTGCCGTTTAGATTGATTTTATACGAAGTGGTGAAAATTTGACGTGTGTCACCGTAACGTGAGTCATAAGCCTCCAAGTTGTAGATAGTTTATAATAAATTATTTTTTTATTTCTACATGTTATAGTACTTGCAGTGAAACAAGAGAAACTATAGCAATCCGAAGCATATTTTTTTAAAGAATGAATAATTTTGAGCTTGAAAGTTACTGAATGTAAAAGGAATTNAATTTGTAAAATCTTGTTATTATTATTATTATTATTATTATTATTATTATTATTATTATTATTATTATTATTATTATTATTATTATTATTATTATTATTTGCAACGTGAGTTATTAAACTTCAAGATTTATTATCGTTTTAATTACGAATGTAAGGAAATTGAAATTTGACTAGTTGATCATGATGATATTCTAGCCGCGCTAACATATTAAATTGACTCAGTCTTGTTTAGATTTTCTGTCATTTGTCATTCTAGCATGTTGCCCAAACCACTGCAACTGCCATCTTTCTATTAACTCTGTAACTGATGTAACGTCAGTGGAGTAATGCGGATGGAACGCATTGAAGCGGCGTTCCATCACTTTTTTAAAGGGATCGCGTTCCGGGGTAATTTTTTGAAACGCATACATTATAAATTTAATTTATCAGAACTAGTTATGACCTTGACTACAAAACACTTCAGAAAAGTAATACAACTACATTGTTCGGATTGACATGTTTTCAATGAAAACAGATTATTTAGGTAATGGTGGTCGTTCAATTTCTATAGATTTTGAAGAATTGATGTCCTGTTCAAAAATGGTTGCGTGTAGTTCCTCAGAATGTGAACGTGGTTTAGTTGTATGAATTTAATATTGACTGCTTTCGCGTATTCTTATTGATCATGTTTCAAGTTTATTATTTATTAAAGTACATGGTCCACCCTTCGACTCATGAAACCCAAATTCATATGTTAAAACTTGGTTACGTAGTCACAGATTTGCAATAGATACACAAACGAATAAATATTTTTTTTAATATTGGAAAATTATATCATGTAATTGTTTAAAAATTGTTATAATAAAATGTAGAAAGTATTGTTTATATTTATCCGTTACCGGTACTTTTTTATTTAGCAATACACAACTGTGTGACGTTGAGTTCTTCCTGAATAAAATGTTCTGTACAGTTATATCTACCACATATATTGTACCTGCCCACATCGATCTTTCCCTCCGGTCCCTTGAATTTTGCTATTTATTTCCTTTCCGCCAATTGCGAACATTTTTGACCCCTCTTGGTCGGTTCTCACGCACTTATATCGAACTTGGAAGGGCAAATCCTCATATTAAAGTTCTAGAAACCAAAATTTGTACTCTTCAAGCTGCTTCTGACGATATAGCTCAGGCATATTCCGTAAACAAAGGCCTGATTCGGAAAAAAATTACAAGTAAAGGTTTCTCGATCGTGTACGTAATGATAGTATAGTAAAGAATTCTGGTAGTTCCCCTTTTTTCCGAGTTGCGGAAATGGAAAATTTTCAAGTCTGAAATCCAGAATATGAATATTTTATTGTAACGGACGTATTTCCCACATTTTCGGACGCATCATATCCAATTATTTTTTATTTTGTAGCTTACCATCTCGGCTTAATTTTTGTTTATAATAACACAGTCCAGTCGTTTAAAACCAGTGGTTTTCTAGTACAACTCAATTATGTGCCAAAATACTAATTTTCCAAGATTTTTTTCTCTTTTTTTTGTTATTAAAAGAGAGCTTTAATTATTACAAATCATTAGTTTAAAAAATTAAATAAGTAAGGCAAGAAATGAATATATCATTAATTATAATTTTAATTAATGTTGTCTCATGACAGTCGTGGCGTAAACATGTCTCTGAGAGTGTTTACAGAGTCTCGTCAGCAGGTAGAAACCGTAGCAACCGCAGGTAGTCACAGCGGGAGGAAGAATCGTGGAGTGAGCGCACAAAGTTTTGCGGAATTTCCCGTAGACTTCCGAGATAAGTATTTCACACTTACTAACATTTTAAATTATTCTGTTTTCTGTTTATATTTCAATTTTATTTTCTCAATTCTAATTTTGAAACATCTTTATATCGAATTGTCATGGCTCTCGTCATTAAGAACGCAGCCGAGACTACCTCATGTGTAGTCGAGGTTATAGTTAATCCTGATACTTTTTTGACGAAAATATCTTCAGCTGTTGCAGCTTCCGTGAGGACCGAATTCGAGACCTTTATACATAATTTAGAACAGAAGTTGGCGGAAAAGGACCAGGAGGTGACAGACCTCAAACAGCAGCTCGCGGTCCGCACAGACGAATTGGAGCAGTACCAGAGACGTGGCTCTCTCCGCATTTTCGGCCAGTAGGAGACACCTAGAGAAGACACGGACTGCATCGCGATTCAAGTTGCAAAAAAGATAGGTGTTGAGTTTTCTTTTTTGGATATAGATAGAGGCAACCGTATTGGTCCTAAAGTAGAAGGTAAAACTCGTCCAATTATTGTTAAATTTGTCAGTTACAGGAAGCGTCGTGAGGTGTTTGCCGCGAAACGTCTTCTGAAAAATTCTGGAGTAACCATCATAGAAGACCTGACGCGAACGTGGATGCAGATCCTGAAGAGCGCCGTTGATAAATTCGAGGAGAGGAATGTGTGAACCACGGATACGTAGTTATAGTAAAGAGAGGTAATGTAAAATTTCGTGTTCAAACTATGGCTGATTTAAAACTCATCCGTTCTGAATAGAATGGGACCCCTCAAAATCTCTTTTTACGTATATATTATTATGAGCGTAAAATTAGTTCGTTATTTATTTGCTTTTTATTAGTATAAAGTTACTTAACGTTTACTTATTTTTTTGCATTAAGTTAATTTTTTCCTTCATTTTTTATATTTTCTTATAAATTCACTAAATCTCTAAATTCGTTTATTTCTATTTAAAATATTACTTTCAGAAATTCTCTGAAACATTACTTAAATTAAATCTACTTCCTTTCCACTGTTTTGAATACAAAGTAAACTTAAATTTCTTAATTCTCGCTTTAAATAGGTTGTGAGACTTTTTCTTGACTTTCTTTTAGCTTCTATTGTATCTAAGTACTCGTTTAATATATATTTTTTGAAGGAATCTCTCTTTTTACCTAAACTCATATAAATTAACAAAAGTTAACGTAACAAACTTAAAAGAAAGAATTAAAAGCAATAGATGCATTTTCTGGACTCTCATCTGTTTCAAAATAGTATGCAAGCGCTTAGTCATCCGCGACAAGTATGCGTTCCTTTCTTATCTGCAAGTGACAATAACTTAAGTGGATTAGAGTCCCCAACCGTCCCCTCCCTCTCAAATGCTAAGCGTAAACATTTCCGCCTTTTCGAATAATATTACCACAGCCCACGTAAATTGACAATCTTTAAAAGCCAATCATGATGAAATACCTAAAATATTCTCCCAAAATACTGTTCACGCAAGAGCACTTAGTGAGACATGGCTTCGTGAATTCATGCCTTCTCAACATGTTTCTCTGCCCGGTTATTATTTACTTAGACACGACAGAACAATTAAATCAGGTGGCGGAGTAGCACTGTATATCAGAGATGATATCAACGTAAGAACAATATTAACGTCTTGTCAGGATACAGCGGGTATAGAATATATTTTCGTGGAAATAAATGTAAGAAATAAAAAATGTCTCGCCAGTGCCATGTATTGGCCACATAAAATCGAAAAATTATGTGCATTCGGAGAACCTTTATTCTAACTAGTCACTCAATATCAAAACATCATTGTCATTAGAGATTTTAACGAAAATCTTTTAATCTCAGGCAATTCTTCAGTCATCGACTTTCGCAACATGTTTTCTGGCCTACACTTGAATATTTTAAAGTTAAATCCAACTGCGCGAACTCCGAAATATGGATTGATCACATAATAGTTTCAAACCCAGAAAATGTTCTCTCTTATGGCCAATTTCCTGTCCCCGGTATTTCAAAACACGATCTTATATATGTTAATTATTTCTTTAATTGTTCAAAGTATGAATCTAAGGTATTGCACTACAGGGATTATAATCGAGTTGATAAAAACAGTTTCCCCGCCGACGCTTACTCTGCTCCGTGGCAGAACATTTATCACGAAGTTACTATCGACGGGAAAGTAGAAGTATTAAACAGTATTGTTAGTATTTTCGATAAACATGCCCCCAAAAATCGCATTGTATAACTAAACCTACAGCTCCTTGGCTCACAGATAGCATCAAAGCCTTAATGAAAAACCGTTATGCAGACTATTTGGTATATAAGCTTGTTAAGTCGGACGAAAGCAATTCAGAATATAAGAAACCTTGTCACCCAAAAGATACGGAACGCTAAAATAAGTCACTTCCGAAACTTGTTTCATACTGAGACATATAAAATCTTTCAGGAAAAATCTACAATCGATAGGAGTCTATAAAGATAAAAGCTCTGATAAGATTGATATACCTTTGGATTCTCTGAATAAATATTTCGTGAGCATGTCACCCAGCATAAATGACACATTAAAAACTAAAACACTCACTAATTTAAAATTTACGGATGAAATCTCTCGAGATAGACTCTATTTTAGGTGTGTTGAACCTGTTGAAGACGCCAAAATAATTAAATCATTAAAGTAAAATTCCGATGGCTCAGATATGATAAATGCTAAACAGCTCAAACTAATTTTGGAAATCGCCCTACCAACTATTACTCATATTTTTAATTTTTCCCTTATAACCAGTACTTATCCTGAATCTTGGAAAACAGCCCTGATTCGTCCAATTCCGAAATGTAAAGTCCCGTCTAGTCCTAGCGACTATCGTCCTATCAGCATCTTACCGACTTTGTCAAAAGTTCTTCAGAAAATTGTTCACCGACAAATTATCGATTACTTAACAATAAATTATGAAATAGACCCGTACCAGTCAGGTTTTCAACGAGGCAGAAATACTGAAACAGCTCTTCTTAAAGTTGTAGAAGATATTAAACAATCATTAGACTCTGGAGAAATCACAATATTAACATTATTAGATTTCAGTAAAGCGTTTGAATCTGTGGATCATGATATTTTGATAACAAAATGTAGGAATTTAGGATTTTCTGAATCAACTTTGAATTGGATTAGAAATTATCTTTCATGTAGACGACAGAATGTTCACGTAAATGTGCAAACTTCGGAATTTCAGTATGTGACCCGTAGCGTCCCGCAAGGAGCATGTCTCGGACATCTACTGTTCATTATCTGTATTAATAGTTTACCAAATTCACACAAACATTGCTCACATCATATTTCCGAAGATCACTTCCAAATGTGTATCAGAGAGGGAACATCCGAAATAGACAGCTTTATTTGAAAAATGAATAGTGACTTATTTGCCGTTGCCGAGTGGTCGAAATATAATGGACTCCATTTGAATGCAAACAAATCACAAGCAATCATAATCAGTTCCAATAGAAATGAAAAATTACTTAGTAACACATCAATAGCATCTTTAACGCTCAACAACGCGTGCATTCCTTGGCGAACAGAAGTCACAAACCTCGGTGAAAAAATGAACACCACCTTAATTAAGGACACTCATATAAACTCCATTAAAAATAAAATATTTTCTTAATTCCACATATTGAAATGCATAAGCAAGCATTTACCTACAAACACTAAATTTCTTCTGGTAAAATCACTCATCTATCTTCATTTTGATTATTGTGATGTAGTTTCAGTGACGTAAACTGCAAACAAGCGGCTACACATCAGTTAAAGCAAAATACTTGTGTACGGTATATTTATGATCTCAGAAAGTTTGATCACGTGTCCATACATTACCAAGGAAATTAATTACTACGTCTCCACAACTGACGCAAGAAACATCGCATCAGTTTATTATTCAAAATAATTCATTTTGAAACACCACAATACTTGACGAATAAATTTAATTTTCTCACAACATCCAGACTGAAAGGAGCTCATCTATTACAGATGCCACGACACAAAACCAACTACGCTCACAATTCATTTACACTGGCTGTGATTAGCAGGACCCGGATTTTGAGGACATGTCATTTTCTTTTACTTATGCAGTATACATTGTTCTTAAGTATTAAAATTCTGAACACGAATCTCTGTTTATAAAAATATTCATTTTATTGGGCATTTTTTCGTCATATTTTCTGATTTTGAAGTTTAACGTCATTTTTGCAATTTTTACGTTGTTTTGTCTTTTATGCGTTTTACTTCCTTTTCTTACCCTTTTCTTTCTTATATGCAAGAAATTAGATGAACTAGAATTATTTAATTGTTTAACATTTATTTTTAATTTAACGAAAAGTGGGTTGATCAGTGAGTCGACAATGTACTTGTTGAGAGTCGGTTTCTTACCTATACCGTACATATTGTTGTCGCAGCAAGCAATCCTCGTATTTCCAATGTGCCTATGATGGTAAAAAAGGCCGCTCGACAATGAGCAAGTTCACTGTTCGGCAACATGTGGGTCGCGATAAGCATATACGGACAGTGGAACTCGCAAGTAAGAAGAAATTCACGCTTCTTTTACTGCAACAAAGTGTATCCACGAAGTAGAATAAATCGTCAGATTTTTACAGAGACTTTTGTGAAGCTTTAGTTTCTGCAAACACCCCATTTTGGACATTGAACAATGCTAAATTGAAGAGTTTTCTGGAACTGCATTTCGGGCGTCCTATCCCAGACGAATCAACACTTCGTCGCCGATGGGTGAGTGGTTACCGTAGTGGCCTGTCACACCCGAGTGTACGGGTTTAAACCTGGTCGAGGTCGACGGATTTTTAGGGTGCGAAAAATCCACACACGGTATGTAGTATGATTATACTGCATGAAAAAGATCCCTTGCGCATCATTTGATGCTCTCGGCGAAAAATACACCCACCCAGAGTTCCGGCTTCCACTACCAGGTGGCAGCGAAAGACGGAACGTCTAAATTTGCAAATGTGGGTCAGCCCAAAGGGTCGCAACCAAAGAAAAATGGGCCACAATTAACGGGAGCCGAGACCCATACGCTATTATTATTATTATTATTATTATTATTATTATGTAACTCTTCGGAAGAACTACCTGTCACAATGTTACGACAACACCATTAACAAGATACGGGGAAAAGTACATGGAAAGAAGATTTTCGTATCCATTGACGAAACGAGTGATGAAAAAAACCTTTACTTGGCAAACATGATCATTGGTATATTGGAGATCGACGGACCAGGTGAAGTGTTTCTGCTAACAAGTGAGGTATTAAAAACTGTCTATCACTCCGCAATTTGTAGATTCTTTGAAAAATGTATGTTTTTGTTGTGGCACGAGGGTCTTGCTTTTTGTGTCTGAAGCAGCGCCATACATTGTGAAAGCAGGAATGTCATTACAAGCTTTTTACCCGAAAGTGGTGCACATTACTTGCTTAGCATACGCCATGCATAGGGTGGCAGTGGAAGTTAGAGCACATTTCCCTCAAGTGGATTGCCAGGTGTCAAAGACGAAGAAATTTTTTGTCAAGGCTTCCTCTCGTAAACTGCTTTTCAAATACATGGCTCCCGGTATTCCACTCCCACGAGAACCTGTCATCACCCGATGGGGCACCTGGATAGATTCAGCAAAATATTACAGCGATCATTTGCAGATGGTGAAACGTGCTATCGAAAGACTGAATCCTGACGATGGTACTGCAATTGATGCGGCTAAAACACTATTTTCAAACAGTGAAATTGAAGGACAGTTAGCCTTCATAAAAGCAAATTTCAGTTGCTTAACACAAGGAATCACACATGTACAGGAGAAAGGTGCAAATCTAGATAGTTCTCTAACAAATTGAATCTGATTTGAAAAGTGTAGGGGGAGAAGTTGGATGTATCTAAGAAAATGGAAAATGTTCTTGATAAAACTGGATACAAAACTTTGTGTCGCATTTCTCAAGTGCTAACCGGTGAAATATTTGATATTTCCTGACTTGAAGATCTCTCTGCCCTGATTTAGCGTATTTCAAGTATGCTCCAGTTATATCAGCGGATGTGGAAAGGAGTTTCTCACAAACAATAATGTGCTTTCCGACAACAGGCGTCCCTAACTTTGGAGAACCTGCGCAGGCTGCAGGTTATCTACTGCAATAATTCTGAATAAGGTAGATTTTTTATACGTTCATCTTCCTAGAACATACAAAATTGCTCAGTTTAAATTAATTTTTAATTTCAGTTCTAACGTTACAGAAGCAAGTATTGTGCTGTACTCTCATACTCTGAAAGAAAGAAAAACATTTTTAAAGTCATTTTTAGATAATTTTATTGATTATTTTTTAGATCATCAAAATCTGGGTCTTGCTCATCACATTCGCACAACCAAGAAGTGACAGCGGATACCTGCCCCTCTGTCTAGCAATGGTTAGATTATACAACAGACGGCTGTTTTTTGAAAACAGCGTTTCATTGTTTTCTGTCACTGAAGATTCATTGCATTGCTTCCAGTGTTTTAGTGTACTGTGTGTGATCAAGTTTGGAGCTTAATTTTTAATCTCTCATGTTTCGCACTCGCCAAAAATATTCCTTAATACTCAGTGTATGTTACTGACGATGGCTGCTATGCAACCGAAAAAGCTTTATACCAATAAAACAATGAGCAACCTAGAAACGCCTTTCAATTTATCATTCTTTTTAGTTACTAGTTGTGACATTCACTATTTTTATTTGGTTCATCCTCCGTCCCCGTTCCTGGACTCAAAGTTACCCGGGTTAATTTCTCTTTCTTTTTTCTTTCAATATGAGTTTGCATTTTTGTAACGTAAACTCTGTTTTTAGTCATGAATCTCAAGTTAAAACATTATTTTTATATTTATTGAAACATACAATTTCTCACTTAACTCCAATACTATCGTTGCCCCACTCTCAGTGAGCACGACTTAATGTATTTATATGAGTTTTGTTTCATGAAACGCGGTTCAAGAAACCAATGAAACGCGTTTCATTGGCATGCTCCGAGCCTTAAGGTGAAAGTGAGGACTGAATAAAGTAATTTCCATGTCTACAGTCTTGCTTGTCAAAATCATTTCTGAATATATGAGTGAGGGAAGTTAATGACGTAAAAATGTTTCAGGTTGATGCCACTGAACAAGTAAAATTGAGAATTTTCTACACTCCTGTGATTTTAATTTTGGTCCCCTCGTCATACACTATTGCTGATCTACGTGGTTATGGTAATAGGGTGGCGAGTTATTATCACTTTCCGTTTCCCAGAGGAGTAGATTACAGAAGGGTTAGTAAAGAAAGCCCAAGTGAATCTACTTCGTTGGATGTGGTACGAAGCGAGTTGGGGAGTGGAGGAGAGAATACGATGAGATGGATGAGAGCGCGTCTTGGCACGTTGCTTCGCCCTGCCACTGTTGCCGTCGCGTCGTCGTCGCGCAGGAGGAGGCGTGCTCGCCACCCACGCTCCCCGCCACCGCACACGTTCCGTCGCACCACCGCCTCCACTTTTTGCCACGACGACTTCTAGACGCACTCGTCATCCCCCTCTCAACATACAATACCCCTCCATATGGGCGTGTTTAAAATATAGACGTCTTCCAAGTGTTTGCTGCGAAAATGGGCCTTAAGATGACGCTGTGCTTCATCTCCTGATGCGTTGCATTCTTATTAATAAGAAACACGCGACGGCACTATTCTTTTAGGCTCATCCTTAATTGTAACAGAAAAGAGACTCGTGCCCGTCTCCAGCCAATCATATTCCGACGGTGCTGTCGCCTCAACTCCAAATACTGACGCTTTCGACATTCAGAAATTGTGTCTTTATGGAAGTGTGCACATTCGATTGCTTTTCTACGTTGTTCATTGTCGTGACCAACTTAGTTGGTAGATCGTGCAGATTTTGTGCCTTGTAAGGTGATTTCTCAAACCTGAAGCAATTAGGAATTTATGCCCTCATCTTATTCTTTGTGAGTATTTGTTAGTTTTAAATGTCTCTCATTAATGAAGATATAATGGCTGCCGCAATAAAGGCATCTTACTATTAAACTAAGTTGGAAAGTGTTTCTAAGTTCGAACGCCCAAACCTTCTCTAAGGTCTCCAGGCGAAAGTGATTAAATTTCTCAGCTCGATTGTACAATTTGTATTCAGAATAGAAGATGCATNTTTCTCAGCTCGATTGTACAATTTGTATTCAGAATAGAAGATGCATTAATTGTGAAGCCTATTAATTCATCATTATTCTCCGTGTTTTTTTTTGAAAACGAATAATTTCTTTAGACGACTTAAATATAATTTATTGGAAATTTAAATATTTCTACAAAATTTGTAATATAGCAAGTCGGAAAAATGCAATGTGATCCGCGGGTATTTATGATTCCGCAAAATTCTTGACATTATAAAATTTATTTGGGCAGTTTATCTAGAGTATTGAATATGTATTATCTAGAGTATTATGTACGCAGCCATACGCTAAATAAAATAAAAATATTAAATTATTTTGATTATATTTTAATTGGTAATCAGCTCTTTAATTCATCAACGGTTCGTCATTTGCTTACAAAAATGCTTTTCGTATTCTTCCCTCAGCACTAACAATTACTGTGAGATATTACCGTGTATAGGAATTGTCATGTTCACACTAAATAAATTTATCTATGACGAATTAGTTGAAATAAAATAGGAAGGTGTAGAAGCAGCATTATAAGTAATTATCTATTCGTCATCAAATACTTATTTAATAGATGTCAATTGGTCATGAGATATACGTGCACATAACATGAACTAGGAATGATACTATCCATCATCAAATTTATTGCGTAAATATAATTATAATATATCAATATAATCTAATGGTCCCGTCGTGGTCACTGTGTCAGCGTGATTGCTTGTCACCAAGTCATCCCGGGTTCGATAAAATTTTTAGCTTTTCTTATCCATGCCTCAGTTCAAATAGCTGTGACTTATGAAAAGTCCATCCTCTGCGGCTAACAACCGTAGTTGTAAGACCCGGATACAGCAATCTAGACTCTGTCTAGACGCTGTTCCCCTAAAGAGTTACGGTGTGTCTAGTAAGTAAACTCGTACAGAAATGAACACTCGTTACATAATATAATGATAGTGAAGGAAAGTAGCACTTATTTTCATAATCGTTATATTGTGAATTTTATTGGCAAAATTATAATCGTCTTTTTAATTTTATGCTTTGTTTGGGGGGTGGGGAATTATTCTTAGGAGTCGAGTTTTAAGAATTAAGAACTTGTGAGACATTGTCTCTGCACTTGTTCTTCCATATTCTTCCTCATCTTCGCCTTCCACCTTTTCATATCGGTTCTTCTCTCATTTGTGGGTTTTGAAGGTAGCTCCTGGTGGCGTCTCAGCCGCTACTAAGAACGCTACTACATAGACTACTCTACCCAACACCGAAGAAGACTGGAGCGCCCGTGCTCTGCTTCGCGACTGGTTAAAGAGTCCATGTTGTCGCGTATTCTTTCTCATGTATTTGCTTGCATATTTACTAAATTGTATTCGTTGAAAATTCATTATCTAACTTTCAAAACTTTGTAGGAAATTAGTATGTTTTCTTACTTAGAAGCAAAAAACTGGTTTTCATCCTGCAATAAATTTCTTTACAACTACGGTAACTCCAGTAGGTAAAAACGAATCCTCGTCGAATTAAATCGATTCTTTTCTTTGTGCATTTAATGAAGATGAAAACTACCTTTAAATTTTGGACGAATAGTTAAGTGTGTTATTGCACCGCAGCTGCCGCTGCCATCACTACCGTGTGTTACCTCGGGAGGAGTGACCGCCGCGTCACCTGGCGTGTGGTGGTGAAACGAACATTATTTATTAAGTATTTTCAAAAATATATTACAACCAAACACATCAATATTGAAGTGCTTGCTAACAATATTACATCATCAAGAATCAGTATATTGACCTCTATACAATTTCTTGAGTGACTGGAATAGAGATCTTTACGTTAAGAGATATTTCTACGTTTTCAAGGCATTTTTGCAAAATATTCCCCGAGGACCTTTCTTTTTCCATCCTTTTTAAATCCAGTATATATTTTTTAACTATCATTTTAAATAACTGAATGGAAATATAAAAAAGATTAGGCACGAAAAGGCAGAAATAAAGCGTTATCTCAAAAAAGGATCTTAGATGCACAATAAAACTTGATCACTTTTTGTACTTTATAAATGCACAATAAAACTTTATTAATACTTTTTGTCAATTTTGGTTCGATAGACTATAAAGGAATATAATAAATGGAAATCTACAGATCGGAAGTGTAATTATTATCACTTGGTGTGTACCATTGTTTCGATGTGGGGAATAAATAAACTACCCGAAAAAATATTTTGGACTTACTATTTTCTCCTATTCTGAATTATAAAGAAGAGTTGTGTAACATAACAAAAACACTTGTGCGAATTCGGGCCGGGTTGCTAGTTCTCAATGACTAGCTCGTTTTAGAGAAAAGATGAGTGCGACTAAGGTCAAATCAATGTTAACATTGGAGTACAAGTGATGAGAAATTTCAATAATATTACATTTTACGTAGTCGTAATTTCAGTAACAAGAGACAGACTTGGTAATGGTTCACGTATCGAACAAAACTATCTACAACAGTCCGTATTTCTGTAAGCGCAGGAATTTTTTATCCATTGAAGTATTTGTAAATGTGAAATGTAGCGTGCTAATGAAGCTTATCTACATGGAGCGATAGGAGTAGGAGTTGGATGGTAGGGTTATTGTTAGTAGGTGGGTCGGTTAGCTGGGTTTCCCAACAACTTGGCCCACGTGGAGGGCTTAGTAGAAGTGGTTAGTAATACTTAGAGTTATTGATACTAGCAGGAGGTGGATAGAGGAAGGAGGGTTCGCTTTTCAATAGTCACAGCTATGTGAACTGGGGCATTCATGTGAAAAGCTAAAACTTTTCTGGCCCCACTGGGAATTGAACCCGGGATGACTTGGTGGAAACAAGAAGGCTACCACCTGCGTCACTAGAGCTATCTGTGGGAATTTATTTTATTTGAATGCATGAAACTTTCTCTTTGAGTGCAGGGAAGTGAATATTTTATTAGAGTTGATCACTAAGTAACACCCCACGTGTTTGAATCACAACTCCGCTCGATTTTGGTAATAAAGCATGATTAGTTTATATATTTAAAAGACACTATAAACATAGAAAACTGTGGAATTTAATATATCTGAGAAATCGACCAGAAACAATCAAAGTACTGACATATCCTTGTGATCGAATGGTATATTGCATGTTATTTCCAACTTATGAGGCTTACTTTATTCGCTATGAAATATGTTCACATAGTTTCAGTGATTACAGGTGGAATAATTCGAAATAAAATGTTGACTGGAGGAATTGGTGTAGCAGATCCAAATATAACTTGTATGAAATCTCCTAGTCCTAGAATATTGAATCAGGATCACCCCGTGCGCCATTTTGGTTTTAGATTAATTGCACGAAGGGATAAAACTCACGAAATTCTAGGAAAGAGGATATGTGTCTCGGAGAACGTATTTTCAGACAAATATAGCTTGTCTAGCAGTAACTCAGCATCATAGCTTTCAGAAGAAAAAAATCGGTTACGGTGTGCTTCTTAGATCCCTTAACAGATTATAAGTAATGTGTCGACGAATATGAAACGGGTTGATCATATTGAAAATATTTCTATAAGTTATCGTGCTCTCTCTTAGGATAATGCCTAAAAAAGAATATGATAAGAAACAAAAATTCCCGGGAATAAGTTAACAAAAAGTTATTTATGTTCTGAAATACCTCTCGAACACGAATAATCAACATGCTCACTAATCAAATAATTCTTATCATCGAAAACAGAATAGGACAATTGTTATATATTGAACTAACTGATTTATTGTCCTCATTACACTTACCATAGAATGCACGTAAAGAAATAAAATTTAACAACTCGGAGATTACAAATTATCTGTATGTTTGGAATGATTCTCTTTACAGCCCCCATGCATACAGAAGTAAATTCTCTTGTGATGCCTTTTAATTTCATAAAATTTGTTGAAATTAATTATTACCATTACTCAGAAGAAGAAAACTACTTTACTTAATTTCAAACAATTAAGTATAATTGTGTATAAAAATTATATGTTATCTACTCGTAATATTGGTAAGCTTGTGTCACATTTGGAGGAGGTGTTAGTGGAAGAGACGCTAGTAATGCGATCTCGAATCCATACGTCAAAGAGTCCAGATACCAGCTTTCGTGGCTCATGAGCGACGATTCACCCTTCAGCGAATAAATATCAACATCATCTTTAATAGCCCTCAACTTCTTCACGGTTCGGCGGTTTACTTATGAAAATGAGAAAGCGTGCTCGCAATAGGACACGTTTGATACCGAACGGCTCCCTCATCATTAATTTACGTAACATAAATATTCTCTCATTTTGTATAAATACTTTACGTATATTTAAAGCTCCAAATTTCGGTCATTTGCACCTAAAATAATGCTTTCTAATATTAGTTGATGTAAAATAATATAAAAGAAGCTAAAATATTAATGTATGTTCCCAACCGGGCTTGAGAGTACCGATGAGTGTTAGAATGTGACAAACGTAAAAAACAAATCGCTTGAACAACGAGTGAAGACTGCTGATGGAATAGCACAATTTACGTCGATTCCTACATCGATTCACTGCACAGAAAACAGTGACTTTAGGATGTTACTAGCTGAGTTCGCATGACTTCATTCCCGTCAGGTTTTGAATAGTAAATAATCGTTCTTCATTCTCTCCTGATATCTGTTGAAAATGTTTCTCATATTCATTTGACGAATCATTTATTTATTTTGTCTTTATTTGTAAGCTGAATGTCTAAAATATAATTCAGATCTACACTGTCAGACAATTGTGATTCAAATCACGCATAACAAACAAAACAATGAACTTGAATACAAAAATAATCTGGACAACAATAAATCGCAGTCTACTCATTAGTACTACGTGAAAACCAAGGAAATGAAGAAAGACAGTAGGCAGTATGTTCGTTGAGAATCTACACAATTCTTTATAATATTAAAAAAAATCTAACCAACATTTAGGTATCGAAGTACATTCTTCTTCTTCTTCTTCTTCTTCTTCTTCT
>NNCF01131947.1:107296-122394 GCA_002313205.1 Laupala kohalensis | reverse complement strand
TATATATATATATATATATATATAGCAGTATAATGACTAATAAAGGAGCGCATCTAAATGCATACAAAAGATATTATAGTGCCTTATTTGTTCTGTCAGATTAGTAGTTTGGTAATTCATGGAAGAATTATTTAATATTACTTTCCAGGTCGAATATTAAATATTAAGATAGCGATATGTGGGAGGATCAAATATGGCATCAGTGATAGCAATACGAGTACGAGAATCCCTAATTAAGGTGGGATTGGCGCTCCAAGCTAGTCAAATCTCTGAGAAGTATTATTGTTTTCTTCATTTTATTGTAATTGTTTTATAACACATCATTATGAATTATAATGACGAAAAAAAAACTAAATTTGTACCGATCAGTTAATAGTACAGCACAAAAATATTCAGGAACTCGCTTGACTCGTTTAAAATGTACTAGAACATATAGAAACATGGCAACAGTTTCGTGATTTGTGAATCTCACCGCGGAAATAGTGAAATATCTTCTTGTAATGTCCGGTGACATTAAGATAAAAGCGATGTAAAAATACTACAAATCAAAGTAAACTTCCATCACTTTAGCGTTTTAAAAGTTCACCTGTTTTTGAAAATACGTGTTTTCTACATAACTCGCAATGTATAATACCATCAATTGTAACTGAAATTGTTTCATTTAAATGGCGGATGAGGTATGTTTTTCAAGTTGAAATCACAATAAGAATATGTTACTCTGTTTATGTATGCTGATTTAAGATATTTTAGTGATTTAATTCTACCTACGCTTGTACTGTCTCAAATGTTGGCATTAATAGGAGATTGAATGACATGATGTTTGAAGTAGCTTTTGAATATGATACTACGGCGGTTAGACAACCATTTTTACGTGTCTAAATTGTGTATTTTCACATTTAGAAACCAGAAATTTCCTCTAATAGGGAGTGGCCAGAAATAAACCTGGCACACTTGTCGAAGTGACAACCAGATCAAGCATACAAGGGCAGGTTTTCCCTCTAAAATTATTTTCTTTGGTTCATTAATGGTTAACTGTTATCAAAGTTGAAGGAATGGCTAATTTAAAAAAAACTTTAATTTAATATTTGACACTGCCATATTACTTTAACAAAAAGGAGAATAATCAACTCTCGAAATTTATAATAGCTAAGAAAGTAACCAAAAAGTATTCTATCGTTCCATTCCTTGATATTTTTCATTTAAATAATTGTGTTAGTGACATTATGACATCACCAGAAATGTATTCTCTGAGACTGGTGATCTAATTTGAACTTTCTTCCTTGAGTAGTGCCATCCTCGGAATTCAATTTTGTGTTATTTTTCTAAAAATATATGCATATGCGACTCGTGTGTTGTAATAATAAATTATCAAAATATTTTTAAAAATACTTCAAAATATCAGAAGGAAAATTAATTACAAGAATATGCTTATTTTCATCCAATGAGCGACAGGTGCCAAACTGTCAGACAAATAATGTTGCACTGCTTCCCCGCTCTGTATCCCACCTGTCATCCCGTCATAGCACCTACACCTCCAACACGTGCACTAGCTTCCAAACTTGTTCAATAAATTTTCCCTGAAAATATGTTAATTTACTGCTTTTAAGGTTATCACAAATGCCTTTAAGTCCATGTTATTTTTAATTCCAAAAAAGCAGTTTACCAACAAAAAGTTTGTCAAAAAAGCAGTTGCAAACTGCGTATGACCACGTGGGGATAATAAACTAAGTTACTCTTGTCAATTCTTTTTACCTTGTCAAATCTTTTGGACGACGTCTGTTAATTAATGGTTAGTAGTCACCTCCAGTCATCAATGACATTCCATTTTAAACCAATATTCTACCTCTATTATTTACTTACGAAATAATGAACTATATTTACCGAGTCCTTTCATAAAAACTGGTCTCTTCGTCATGATTTGCGCTTACTCTCTAGAACTCAGTATGCTTTAGTGAGGGTTTATTTTCCTCTGAAATACGCTTTTCTTAGTTTGAGGTTTGAGGAGAGATTTTGTGTGTGTATGCGTACTCAAGGACCCACGAAATGGATGATAGTCGACATTAATTTTTAAGTTCAGGATCAATTTGCTGGGTTTGTGAACTCTCCTATCATGCGAGATAAGTTATTCAGCTGTGTTCAAAGTGAATGTGAGAGTTGAGATAACGATTAAGGGATATTGCGGACTAAGGATTCGACAAAAATTAAAAGTTCTGAAGTTTCTGGGGAATACGCGATATTAAATTGAGTTATTCCAAAATTAATAAAAATAGAGGTGTTACGGATTTACCACTAAAATTAAGATGATAATTCCAGAAGCACAGAAAGTCTTATATGGTCACATATGTATTTTAATTCAGAAAATGTCATTCACTCTAATACAGAAACGTGTTTCATTACCTAGAGTGCTTTGAAGTAAAAATCTGATATGAGTTTTGGGAACAAAAATGAATAGAAATTATGCATATAATTGTTATAATACTAACAAAAGTATTAAAAATTCACACTCTTTTTATTGAATTCTCGGGTGTATTATTTACTACTGCCTGATTCGCCGATGTGAACCGAAGGAAAAAAATTAATAGCCTGTTTTGTGCGTACCTAACAAGTATATAATGGGCAGCACGTATAACTTATTGGCGAGTTTGATGCATTTTAGTGTAGTTCTTCATCTCCTGTTGCAATGAATCCGAATGCAAAGTCATAATGATCCCTCTTAATGGTTATTTTGGATACTTAGGCCACTGGACCACATAATTCGCTGTTTGGACATGACCTTTCTCTTTTCGCTTACAAATTGGGTGCATATGTATCTAACGATAAGGAAAACTTTCCTAAATACGAATATGTTTATTCCCCCTNTATATATATATATATATATATATATATATATATATATATATATATATATATATAAAGTTAACATTCTATTTAAATGTTGAATAATTTATCTGTTAGAAAAGTAAACAGACGTAAAGAGAAGCAAAAGTTAAGGAAAAAGTTTGTTGTCGATGAAAAGATAAAGCTTTACACATGTCCATAAAAAATTTAAGTGATCTGCGGTGCAACAGGCACTCGTAACAAATACACACTTCTTTTAATTAGACGGCAGAAAATAAAAACTGCTTGCGAACTTTTCCTTTTGCATCTGACATAGATCCTGATGTTGAAATGCTTGAGACATACATGTCTATTTACATTTTCGCGATCACTTTATGTACCGTGGTTTGTTTTTCCTTTGAAAAGTCAAGAAACATTATTTTCCATTTCTTTTTATCGAGTTCACTTTTTTGTCAATAAAATGGCAAACACGCATGAAATTCAAAAATACCTCCGATTATTGGATAAGTAAGGCCGAAAGGAAGCCCTGAGGATTAAGAACCGTATAAGTTAGTTTATTTTTATGGGTACTATATTGTGGTACTTTATTGAGATCACAATCATTAACTTTATTACCATTTTTCAATAGAATAAATTATTCGAAAAAACGTCAGTCACAAATTCTAAGCAATAATTAATTGAAAAGCAATGTTTGCTTATTATCTGCAATACAAATTATGTAAATATGCAACAAATTATGAAAACAATTACATATTAAGTTTTCGAAATCTTAGTTTGTGTTCGTGTTCTCACGTTACGTGTATAGAGTATGCAACTGGGTACTCATCATTTTTCAAATCTCACTGGCTCACAAATGATGCCTTGGAAAGAAAATACACGAGAATAGTTTTTTAAATAAAATTTTATTGTCTACAAACTTATAATAACTATATGTACAATAAAACATTATGTTCATGAAAAACTGTTTTTCGGGACCATTGACCTCGAATAACATTTTTAACACAATTGGGAACGATGGAGGCTTTTGATATTTTATTTGAAATGGTGACGTTAAAGTGTATGCCAATTTTCATCTCTAGGAATGTCTATTTTGACCATATTAATATTCCAAGAGTTGAACTCAGTATGAAAATGAACAGTTTCAGTAGAGTAGAAGAAAGAAATTCTCTCTAGATTAATGAAATGTAGATCCATAATTTGTGGAGACAGCGTGGCTCGGGGTAGAGAAACTGGTTAGATGGCCAAGTTTCGATCCCTGATGAGATATGTGATTTTTCCTCATACCTCAACGTTCAGACTGATAACCTAATCTAGGTACTCAGCCTGCTGTAAAACAAGTACCGGGTCTATCTTGGCGTGAAACAGGCTGGAACGAGATACTGGTCGCATCTCCTCTTCCTAGTGTCGTAAGGCTTCGTAAATGTGGAGATCTACCCTCCATGAATCCCATGGGCACACCTTAGGGCCTGTTGTGGGGCAGTTGGACTTTTTGAGTTCCTGAAACTACAAGTAACAAATTACAGAGAATTCTCATGATTTTGAAAGCAATCTTAAGTACCTTTACGAATAATTCAAAATAAAACTTGGCAATTGAAAGCCTATATTGTAAAATTTGTTGGTGAAGTGCATGAATAATAAGATCAGCCGCACACTGGCCAAGTGGGGATTTCCCTCTTGACTGTCCTCGTCCCCACTTTGCAAACTTCAGTCTATATAACTCGCGAACTTCAATCACATCACCATTCAATAAACGGATAACACTTTCCAGAAAATAAAGTGTTAACTATACTAGAAAATACTTTTAATATTACATGGATAATTCAGCGAAAAAACCCTCTGTGTCCAGGAACTTTTTTCCTTCGCTGAAGACTGCACAATATCTTACTGATGTTTTCTATGAAGTGTTGAGTATCATTGATATCAATGAATATAATTTAGTTTGTAAATTGTCAAAACATGTCGTATAGAGCGCCGTGTGAAAATACTAGTTACACAAAATGCTAGTTAAAAAAGCCTTTCCATAGTATAAAATCGTTGCCATGCAGCGTCGTTTAGATGTCAATGTTAGCTAAAATTCAGTCAGCATTTTCATTCCAATAAATCTGCGGTAGAGAATAACCAGACATATATGTAATCTAGACACGAACAACATTTACAAATTGTAGGTTAATTTTTTTGTTATTATGGTATCTATTGTGGTTCTACGTTAGTGATAACTTTGTTAGATTTTTTCTAACCTTACATAGTCACAGTTTTCACCAAAATTTTCTTCTTAAATAATAATACAAAAATAAATCCCAGAGGTACTCAACAGAAAGTATGTAGTTAGCAGGGTGTGTATGCAGTGAAGGGAACAGCACCTTGCATGAACCAGCTTTTGGTAGTTCGCGGAAAGTCTTCCTATGCAAAATACTAGTTAAAAATGAAAGGAAATCTGATAATAACTATTTTATGCAAACTCAAAGCAAGCAGATGAACTTAATATTTAATCTATTTGGTATTCTATTTTAGAAGTTAATGAAATTGAGTTAATTTTGAAACAGTGTGAAAAATCTATGTTAAATAGCGGCTACTTTGTATTAAATATCATTTCTGGGATTACATATCAAACCTGTGTTTAAGTTTGTTATTGATTTGGTTTCAATTTTCCAAAACTGTGCTTAGAGAATTTACAGAAGACTCCTCGATTTAGAACATCTCGATTATTGGTGATGATACCAAACATACACAAAAACATTCATCATCATCTTCATCTTAAGTTCCGTAATCTGTTGTATTATGAAGCTTTCCGAACCAAAATGAATGTTTATAATGTGATATTCTCAGACTCTTGTTAAGATGACGGTTTGCAGGACTAAAAGGATATCCAGAGGATTCCCCAATCGAGGACAGAATAATCCCGAGGAATCTCCACTGAAAAAATAGAACTAAATATTTGAAAACAAAATATTAAAGCATCTTACAGGCTATTCCAAAAAATATTTGACAATTTCTTGAATACAGTTATAGAAGTATCTTCATTGAGTATATTACCCTACTTGTTTCCAGGTAAACTTGCCAACGCGATAAAATAGGACACGTTTAGAAATATGATTCGCTTTTTGCCCGAGCTTTGACGTAGCGTGTGTTTTGCGGATTATCGGCGATTTTTGTTATTGATAGTTAGAACCATTAAAGGAGTCTACTGTACGTACAATGATAAATGATTTTCAAGACCTTTGAAAAGAAACCACGAAGTTGTAAAGAACACGAAAGAAATTATTTTACTGCGCCTTTTCCAAACTTTCAAGCGAAATATCACTTATTCGGATGTAAAATACACAATGAGGAATTACACGTTTTTCGATATTTTTGGTATCAGTGAACCTCAAAACGGAAGTCAAAATATCGCGATAGAAAATGTTCGTGATTATTATACTTTGTACTGCTCATAAGAGAATGTAAACAGGATTACAACCCCATTTCTCGTCCTCTGGGATTGCCTTACCCTGAAAAGACCGACTACCCTCTACTTAGACACTTGTTTGCAGAATTTAGTAAATATTTTAAAGGTTGTCCGTTGTTATATTCTTTTTTTTTTTTTACTTTCAATAATGAGCATTGGAATTCAACGTTTTCAATACCACGCACTTATTTGAATCCTCGCGGACGGTTTCCGATAAGTATGTTCTCCGAGTGATGTTTTCTGGCGTACCTGTCAAAGTGTGTGTTTGCACGATTGCAGACGCTATGCATGTGGAGAGCAAGAGCGCTGTCTTCGCGAGGAGCACCGCGCCCGCTCCTCTTAGCGCGGCTGAAGACCCTCAGGGCGAGTCGGCCGTCTCGCTTACTCTAGCGCCCTTCGACCTCGCTTTGGCGTCTTCCGCGCCATTCACCGTCTACAAGAATGAGAGCGAGGAAGAAGAACAGCCCAGCGGCGTTGAGCAGCGTCTGGCGTCTCCGATGGCGCGTCCGCCGCCAGCACCAGTCAAGCGCTCTGCTTGGCCGACCACGGCGATTATCGATGGCGGAGGGTCCTGCAGGGACATAACCTCCCTCATTCGCCTCTCACCCACCAGTCTCGCTCCCCCTCAAATTCACCAACCTCTTTTGCCATATTCACAGGTGAGAGAGCGCTTCGATCACTCAATCGTGCAAATCACGCAAAATTGGGAATTAGAGGCATATTATGAATCGATACACATCTAAAATTATTTAAAACTATAAAACAGTTAATTTCCCCCGATATTCTAAGATCTTTGTTTCGATTGATCCCCTTAACTTCCTCTTGTAAGAGAATTTAGGAATAACTAAATGTTCCCTTAACCATTACTTCGTGTTACTATATTATATATTGAATACGACGTATCTATATTAGATACTTAATGTCACGTACATTGTTCTGTAGGTTGTTATGTCTCAACATAATTCAGAAATGTTATCCTCCATCATAGAACGTGAATCCAACTCATGTGAAATATTCGATATTCTCGGAAAAAGTGTGGAAGTCGTGGAAAATAGCCTTTGCAAAAATTCGCTCCAAGTAGGTTCCTCTAATCATCAAGTCGCGAAAGTGACTATAACTATAATTATAAACAACGCATACAATTTCATACATACATACATAATTTCTTAAAATGGTACTCTCAAATTTTTACCTATTCTTTCCATTTTCAAACATTTGTGTATTGTGAAGTACTTTTTCTTTTGTAAAATTGCTATACCATCTCAAAGATTTTGGCAAGGTACAAGAATGACTTCTGATTAAACCACAGCCGGGTATTAACTTATGTATCAACGGATAAATATCATAGACAACCATAATCTGGAATATATTGGTTTGAACAATATTTGCACTGATGTATGCATTTTCTTTTATATTTTCAAATTTCATCCATGGTTTCAGGATGTGCAAAGCTCTTATGGCCATTTATCGGTGCGTGAAGCCCCCACCAGTTCCAGCTTTGCTCTTGGATTCTACCCAAACTATCATGGAGAGATCCACGCGTGCCCTAAAGAGCAAACCATGTGTTTTTCTGAAGACCTCACTTCTAATCAAGTAAGATATTATCGTTGAACTGTACCTCGAAAAATAGTAATATGTCCTTTCCATTCAATAGCTCAGTTAATTATATGTATATATGTTAAATATATGTTAAATGCTAAATACTACTTACATTGTTCTGTAGGTTGTCATGTCTCAACATAATTCAGAAGTGTTATCCTCCATCATAGAACGTGAATCCAACACTAGTGAAATACTCGATATTCTTGGAAAGAGTACGGAAGTCGAGGAGAAAAACCTTTGCAATACTTCGTTCCAATTAGATTCTTCTAGTCCTCAAGATGATGAACTATCAGGTATATTAACATGTAGTAATTATCAAATAATATAAAGATATAAGGATGACGGCGAATTTGATGATATTCGTCCATGGCTGATATTCCACAAGTACGTTCGTGTGTAAAATTTCTGGCATTTATATGAATACTCTGCTTTCCCCTCGTTACTCTTCTGAGGAGCTCCGTTGGAACTCGTTCAATATGAGAGAAAGGAAAGCTTATAAAATTGCTTCTTACACAACAAAGGTTTCATTGCAATTGAAACAGGAGATAAATTTAAAATGATATGACAGTTCTATGGATTGTTTATTCGAAGAATATGTCAATAATAATTATGAGACAAGGATCGAAATGTTTCTGAAAACCGAAAATATTATTTGCTTTGCAATAAAAACATTGTCGTAAAATTGTACTTTTTGGGGAAGGTGTTTTATCGTACATGACATATATTTTCCAAAACTAAATGGGAGGGATCTCTTCACAATACGTTTTTGGTATTCTGAAGTCAGATCTTTATCTTAGCAGCTCTTAACATAAAAACATTTACGAATGAAATTTACATCAGTAATCATCGTTCGATTTTTACTTTCTCGTATACGTATTTTATAGAAGGTTTTGTAAACGTGAACAAATTCGAATGCGAGATTTCGACGAAAATATCCGTTTTGGCGATCTCCGATTCTGAAAAAGTGGTTTTTGGCACAACCCCCGTCCGTCTGTGCGCTGCGATTCTGAGTAAATGGATGAATCAATTTAATTCGCATTTCGTATTTACGGTCGAATTTACTTGTTGTCGACGCACTTGCTCTATTTGTTTTACTTTGAAACAATGTACACTTCACATGAAGGGCAAAGTACTCTTTCGAATATTTCTCAAAAAACGGCTCCAACGATCTTGCTTAAATTTTCTGTACGTAAAGTACAATTAGTATGCATTACATCCGCATAAGCGGTATTTCGCTTGAAAGTTTGGTATAGACGTAGAAAAAAATTTCAGTCTGCTACACTTACACATTAGTTTACTCCTTCAAGAAGCTTGGATAATATTTATCAGTGTAAATAGACCAAGCAGTCGTAGAATACACTTTTCGTAAATTGAAATGAAAGCTATGATAATGATAAAATACATAGGAGGACACCAAACGCACTGCAGATACAAAAATACATCAATTTCTGTCTCCAACGAAATTACATTTACATAACACTTTTACGATATTTATAAGACTGTAATGAGTTCATCTAGCGACTTTGAGCATGGAGACGACCCAAATATAGAGGACCGCGCCAAAAATGACCATTTCACTATATAATTTTTCTCACTCCATTCTGCAGACGCATTTTGCACCACTAGTTTCCTTATCCCTGCTCCTCCCAATTCTGCATTGGTTTCCGAAGCCTCCAGGAGAATCCTCAGTGATTTCCATTCTCCACCTACACCCGCGGTTTGTACCTCCTGAAACCGAACCACTAAGGGGATATGGGAAAGATCATACGGGTCCTATTGCCCAATATATAATTACATTGACTAGATATTGCTTTAAGATTTTCCCTAGATTTCCCGAGAAAAAGATGGAAAATATGTTAAACCTAATCGCACTAAAAAGTAGTTCACGATCTAGTCGCGAAAATCCTCTGTAACCGAATTAGTTCAGGTAAACTTCCTAACCTGGAGCAACTAACTTGTCTCTGATATTTCCACACCAGTCTGTATACTAATATTTCACACTTGAATCTAGTTCAGATTAAAATATGTCGAATGATATAGAATAGTCTGTGTGACTATTTGGAAACTACGAAACAATTCGGAAACTACGAAAATCATACTCACTTTCTGTGTAGAGACCCGGCGAACATATATCCTTATGTCATAGTTTTCTGAACAAGAAATATTGATAGTAATGTTCAAAGGAAATTTTTTCTGAATTGGTGGTAGACCAGAAACAATTAGTTTGAAATTTATAGTGAAATTTTAATCAGAAAATTTCTGTTGAATGTCACAAAAATGACTACATAGTGTATCATTTTCAATATTTATATTTAAGTAGATCAGACGTCACGATTGCGACGATGGGCATGAGATGGATGACTTCTGAAACTAGATTATAATTGTCGAAATATTTTTTATTTTTTATTGCAACTTCTCTTGCAGTTGGAAATTTCATTGCATGCCACTGGGTAGGCTGTTATGCAGTTTTCCTTGACCAAGAATCTCTTGTGAGGCACATAGAAAAAAGTCACGTAGAAATGAGGAAGGGTGAAGATTTTTCGTGCTTTTGGCAAGGCTGCACTCGTCGATCCAGGCCCTTCAATGCCCGATATAAACTTCTCATTCACATGAGAGTTCATTCTGGTGAAAAGCCCAACAAATGTCCCGTGAGTATTATTTCAAATCCATTTGAAAGAACACAACATACTTCCCAATAAATCGCTGCAAATCATTTACCAAGGGAAATACTCTTAAGTATACCCAAGAAGATTCAAACATTCACATACCATCCCGTACTGAGAATTAAACTTCTCTGATGCTTTTGTTTTGTACATAGTCACAAGCGCGCCCTACTGAAAGAAATATTCTTTTCAATCTTTACTTAAAGAGTAAACTTTTTTCTAAACTTATGAAATACTTTTTATGGAATATTGGGGTATACGTTTCACGGCAAACGAAACTTGAAAATAGTTTTTGTTGAATAAAATGTGAACGCGTGAATACGTTATCACAGATTAAAAATTATTTCTTTTACTCGTTTTGCCTCAATTGAAACTGATTGATAATTGGCCACACAATGTGATATTGGATGAAATAAAGGGCGAAAATTACATTTTTTTTATAACAGGTGGCATCATTGGTAATTCTTTCCCTAAAACTTTGTGATAGATCGTGTTTAATGAAAAATGCAAATGACTTCATAACGCTTGTTGTTTGATAAAGTTTTTTCGTACTGTAATGTATTAAATTAATATTGATTTCTCTAGTTTTCAGGTTGCCCCAAAGCATTTTCAAGACTGGAAAATTTGAAAATCCATCAAAGATCACACACAGGAGAACGACCTTACTCATGTACATACGCTGGTTGCGCCAAAGCTTTTAGTAACAGCAGTGATCGAGCTAAACATCAACGTACTCATTTTGACACGGTAAGCAATCAAAACATTCGTGTTAACTTGACTCATATTATTTTTATATATGTAAAAATAAAATGATAAAATTTTATTGTTGAAATATTCGTGAAATTCTATATATTTAATATCTTATTTCCAGAAACCATACGCTTGTCAGGTAAATGGCTGTATCAAAAGATACACTGATCCGAGTTCTTTAAGAAAACATGTTAAAAACCATACAGCGAAAGACCAACTACAAGTTCGGCAAAAAGTGAGTATGAAAAAAGAATGGAAAAAGCGAGCGAATGTGCGTCTTCTCTTTTGATTTGGTTTGAAAATCTGACACGTTCAATTTAAATGAAATATACTTTTTGAACTAACGATAAACGTATTTATGAAATCTTTCGGAAGATTTACTCCAAAAATCATAATTCGGTATCTTGTATCTCGTCAATGTAACTGCGGCGTTTTCGCGTTGACATTTCCACTCTTAACTCAGTTTGCTGTGTAATTTTTTATTAATAAAAATAATTTTTAATAATACAAATTTTACATTGAACGTTATAAAATAATTTTATCTATTTAATACTGTAGTGTTATGTGTTTTCGTTATGAATATTATCATCATAAATAAGGTAAGGTATAAGACGATCGATCATTAAACAACCACGTGTATTAGATTCTATATAAGACCGTCGGGTACTCTTCACTGATTACAATAAGGAATAAATACGCATTGCACCAAAAGGCACCTAATAATTGAATGTCCAAAACTAAATATACAAAGAATTGTTGTAACTAAACATCTTAATATATTTCTTGCTAAAAATATCAGAGACTTACTGATGCTGACGGTCATACCGCTGAGAACCTATTCTGAGACGAATAAATGTGATACCATGGCAAAACCAGGAAATTTCAGTAATTTATGTAGTAATTGTAACAATACCTCACCTTCTTCATATCTTAATATCTTTCCTCATGCAACGTGATATTGATAATTAAAGTGTAAAATGGCTTAATTAATGTGTTAAATATGAAATGACTCAATGAAAAAAATAAAGTGTGAAATACCATTTAATGCATAATTTAGATTGAATTAACTTTGTAAACTGTAAGTAACGTAATTCTGAAAGGAGAAATATCATTATCGGTCGGATTTATAGTTTTATATTTCAAACAAAAACATAAATTACAGTATCTGAAAATGTAAATACTATTATAGTTTCAAATATTACCTGTAACTGTACAAATTAATTCTTCCAAAATACACGTTAAATGCAAGATAACTATGTCGTTATATTGTTGCTCTTTTTTACCTGACGCGGATCACTATGATCAAAACGTTGTTAATGTCACGAGTTTTGGGGAATAATTAAAAATAAATTAAGTGCCTGAAACTGACAATATTAAATTATTCTTTTATAATCTTATTCATTCATGTTTTGCAGAACCGAGAGGAAAATCTGAAAAATCACATTATTGGTAATACTACGCATCCTGCGGGACATTTGCCTGAGGAAATGACGACTATGATGAATGGTAAAATAATTATTTTCTAATAAATGGTATCTGTGAAAGGGAGAACCATCTAAATCAGTTGGAAAATCGCAGAATCCAACTTATTTGTTCAGAATTGTACGTTCACGAGTTGATAGTCACTTTGCCGAAGTTTTTGGTACCCTTTACTTTTAAAAATATTAATTCGTAGCGGAGTAAAACAAGGGAGTAGAGAAGGATAAAAATTTGTGAGTAGAATAAAGACCTTGGTCTGAAGAAATTGAAGCACTAAAATGTTTCTGTAACGAAAGATGCTTGTCAGGATTAGTTTGTCAAAAGTATTACGTAAGCAGTTCATAGCCTTGACCAACGGTAGTTCCAACCCGGACGGTAGATTGTGAAGTAGCAGCGGGAAACAATCGATAGTTGACACTATAAATAGTTGTCGATAATTTGACAGAAAACTATCGATATTTTTAAATTATTGTCCATTTCCCGAACATATTGATTTCGCAGAATAATACGAGAGACAACAGCCAAATCAGCTACCATCATGTTCAATAACGGATAGATTGATAGCATAATAGACCTAATTTTGGTATGGATTGCATAACTGACATTTTTACTTACGACTGTATAATGTCATCAACTCGATAGATGGTATGGTTACCTATTTTTGCACTTTGGAATATCTATCAAGACTTGAAAAACTGAAAATGGTTAGTTATGATTTTCGATAGTAAACATAGGATATGCGGGGGAATGTAATTTTGCTACAGACACAAAAAACATTAGAAACAATACAATGAAATAAGTCTTTTAATCGGGTCTTCAACTCAGATATGAAAGAAAATCACAACCCTATCACAAAAGAAAATATCTGGAAGATGCCTGTTGTTCTTGTAACTATGCATTTTAGGTAATCAAAGCTGGCATGTGTATTTTCAGAGCTTTAATTGTTGAACGGCGTTTAAGAATAAACGGGAATAAGATGTTTTAAAATATGTTTCTGCCACAAAAGATTCTAAGAAACCCCATGGAAATACCCTCCAGCTTTTCTAACTTAATGGGGAAAAAAATTGTCAAGTTACTCCCACTCAGATTCAAAGAAGAGATACCATTACGTCATTCATGGAATTGATCCTTGTGATTTAAATCCATCCTGTGCTGGTGTTCAAAGTCGTAGGAAAATATTCCTGTGTGAATGCTGAGTAGGGAGTGGACTCTGCAAGGACGCGGGAAATATTAAAATATGACTATCGGAAACAATCGATAGTTGACTACTATTTATCGAGAGTGATCGATAGTCGAAACTATCAGTATTTTTACACCTCTATTGTGAAGTGACGTCTTTACGTTTTAGTCAATCATTCCGAATTGGGGTGGCTGTTCTTTTAACGACATCTCGGAAGGCTGTGTATCGCCAATCCGCTGCACCAGGCGCTGCAATCAGTCTGATCAATTTTCTTGACATTGACAATTTTCTGTACATGAAGCTTCTTACAGAGAGCTTTATGTACTAATATAGTTGTGCAAGGATATAGACAGTAGCGGCGATTGGGAATCAAAGGTAAGGCGAGCAAAAAAATATTGAGAATTTTCATCAACATGACATTTTCTGCATATTTCCACTTTGTATGATTTAAATAATGAAATAAATCAAAGGAAAGACAATTAGTGATTACCACATCAAGGATGGAGTACTTTTTTATAATTCCCGGTATTAGATGGTAAAAATGAAATTTTTATCTTTCCTTNGGGGACGGCTGCCCCCCCCCACGACCCCACCCCTAATCGCCGCCACCGGATATAGAGCTCACAATATAAAGCACATTCTAGTTGAGATCCCTTGTGTTGACAACATTAATTTGAATATTTGAAACATAAGAGGACAAAATAGTACTGCATCACGACACATTAATTCGCGCTTCGGTCTCCAAGAAATAGTAGACCCGGAAGTGCATGTTTGATCATCATCTCAGAGGAACTGACACTCTATAGCTTCACTCCACTCTATAGCTTCACTTCAGGTGCCACCAAATTCTAAGAAAATAAAGGAAATTCTACGTGATATCGCACAACATGGTCTCGCTGGTTTCGCTGTCTCGCGGGCAGGTCATCAATGAATCTGAACTAAATCTAATTAAAGTACTAAAAAGTCAGGTATACACGTAGAACTGCAGGTATAGTAGAGTAGCGAGTGCAATGTACTCTCGTATCCTCCACAGCACTAAAGAGTAGGAGCTCTTTACACACAGAAGAGATGAGGTTACTGAAGTATCGATTGACGCACTCTCAGCGGCAAATTCAAGGTGTTTTTTTTTTGTTTTTTTTTT
>NNCF01131947.1:44220-107111 GCA_002313205.1 Laupala kohalensis | reverse complement strand
ATATATATATATATATATACTAAATTTTCTAAACAGTCGTATTCGGAGTTCGAATTCATAGGTCCTTTTCTTTCTTCTTTCGTCAATATCGTATTAAACAGAAAAGACACGACATACGCAACAAAAAATACGATACGTCCTACTCTAATCTACTGAACAACCGAACAACGAAATGTGTTTTCATCGGTCGATTGCACAGGCGAGTGAGAATTTTGACGAAGGAGGGGGCAGGAGAGTAGAGATACTTTACAATATGTTGCTAGTGACTTTACTCTACAGACTACAATCCACCCTACTATCCTAGGATGACAAAGTTGTGAGACTTGGTGACGAGTGCTGAGAACTAGCAAATCACGAGAACGATTAGGAAGATGTGTTTAGTATGATTGGCCGGACCATATAGAACAGTATTAATAAATAAACTCAATGTGTTACCGGTGGTACCACCAATTGATTTGTGTTTCCAGAAGTGGGTACCACGGACAACCATGAGGCGATAAATTTATACCCGACGCAAGACTTGTGGAACGAAACAGGATATAGTTTATGCCATCAAGACGTATACAGGGGTCATTACAGCACATGGAGATGTAAACAGCTATTTGAAAGATTTAAAATAATTGAGTATGCAATATGTTTGTGTAATAAAAATGAGGAGACAATAGACCACCTACTGTGGGAGTGTGAGCTGAATGAGGGGAAAAGTGTTTATGTGGAAATGATGAAAACACGGGACTTGTTTCACGTAGTAAACAACCGTGCATTAATAGAGACAAAAGGAAACAATGTATTTACTGGCACCGTAAAAAGGATATGAGAGACACAAGAAGGACTTAAGACTATGTAAATTGTGGTGGAGACGGAAGTTGATACTCAACGGAGGGGGGGTAAGGAGTACCAAAGAAGAATGAAGATGAAACAAATCGTGTTTTAAGAATAACAAAGATAAATGTCATTAGATGTAAAAGTGACATTAAATAAAAAAATTAAAAAACAAAAATAAACATCCACTCCCTACTCAGCATTCACACAGGAATATTTTCTCTACGAAGTACTCGCCTCATTACTCTAACCATGTAAACCAGGCTCTAATCATCAGCTATTTGTGTTTCATTGTTAAACCAATAATTACAGTCGTTTTCTGTTAGCTATTGTTTTACTTCAATAGAACATGTATTTAGTCATGTCAATGTTGAAAGCTAAATGGGGTATTATTCTATGAATTAACGGAACATTAAAATTCTAGTGATTATATTTTGATCATTTTTTTCTCAGATATTAAAGCTCTAATACAGCATATCTTAACGCCATTTCGAAAACGTGGTACTCGCAATCGTTAGAATTTCTAATCTTGAATTGTCAGAATATTATTAAAGTATATAATAATAATAAATTTATTGCCAAAAAGCAGTACAAACTGCGTATAACCCCATGGAGGACAATAAACTTATTTACTCTCCAGAAGCAAGCAAGAAGCCATCCCATCAATTCCGATCAAGGGCCCTAAAGCAGAAGCGGATTCAAAAATGTAAGCAAAAATTCCTAGATGAGAAAAAGTTAGCTAAGTTATAATACTAATAGAATATCAACATGTTTGTAATTTAACACAAACAATTTATTTTACATGTACACATTATTATCGAACTATAGATTATTCGGAGTATAGTGTTGAAAAATCATAAGATTTAAATTAACACTAAATTCACGATTTATTGTTACAATAAACACTCCCCTAGACAAAGCCTAGAGAACCTGTATAAGAAATCCGTCTCTACCTGAAGGAAAATCGGAGCAAAACCTGGGCGAGTATGGGGCTTCAGAATTAATGTACACAACTGTGCCAATGTTGCGTACACATAAAACTAAATTAATATGAATCAAAACACAACAATCATGCAAGAAAATAGTTTTTGAAATTGTTATAAGTTATTGTAAAAAGACTACAGCAATGGCATGATCAAGTACAAGAAGGATTTAACTTTTATTAAAATCAATAAATTCTTTTACATTCTAGAAGCACTGGTGCAGGAGGTAGTTTTTAAGCGCGGATTTGAAGAGATTCAATTTCATAATATCTTTTATATTTTTGGGCAGGGAATTATATAGAACGATTCCCGAATGATATGGTCCTTTTAGGGAAAGAGTGTTTGACACTCTAGGTCGATGAATATTATTACTATTGTGTTGCGAGTATTGTGTTCGTGAACAAAACTGTTTTGTATGAAACAAAGGTGGTGCTTCCGTAATTCGGTCTTAACAAACACGACCGTTTCATAAAAATAAATGCAGGGAAGTGTTAAGCTATTTAATTCCTTGAATAAAGGTTTACAAGAGTTTCGGGGGTGAGTTTTACAAATTATCCGAACTATCCTCTTCTGAAAGTTTGAATGTTCTGACCGGAATTGCCATAGAAGGTAATGCCGTAACGTCAATGGGAGTAAACGTTTGCAAAATATACGCAACGGGAAGTACGTGGACTAACTGTGTTAACTAAGATTCGGAATGCGTAACACAATTTGCTTAATTGGGAATTAAGATTGTCAACGTGACAATTCCATTTGAGGTTGTCTTGAATACGGGGACCTAAGAATTTTGTATTTGTAACAGTTTTTAATTGTGTTCCGTTTAAAGAAAGAGAAACCTGGGGTAAAGATATTATGATGCTATTGTGAAATGACAGACACTGTTTTGTCAGTGTTTACAATGAGATGATTTGCATCGATCCAAGCCGAAAGATTAGACAAAACTTTTTGAGCGTTGGCGTGATTACATAGTAAATTAGTGTCATCAGCAAAAAGAACCATTTTGCAATCTGATGTGGATGATGACATGTCGTTCACATACAATAAAAAGAGTATAGGGCCGAGAATTGAACCTTGGGGTACTCCGCAAGTAAGTGGCTTTGTTTCTGAAAGACAAGGCTGAAGAATTTTACTTTTAGTACAGGATATTTCGACCTGTTGATATCTGTCTTTCAAATAAGAAGTTAGCCATTGATGTGAAAGTCCACGAGTGCCTAAAGAATGCAATTTGAAAAGGAAACTTTCGTGATCAATGACATCGAATGCTTTAGATAAATCAAGAAAAACACTCTGAGGATTTTCTCCAAGGTCAAGGGAAGTGGTAACAACGTTTAAGAAAGAAAATATGGCGCTGGTAGTGAAGGATTTCCGAAATCCGTGTTGATCGTCAGAAAGAATGTTATTTTTTGATAGAAAATCTAGAAGACGCTTATAGAACAATTTTTCTAGGATTTTTGAGAAAGTGGGTAGTAGAGAAGTTTGTTTCCTTTCTTGTGTAAAGGTTTCACTTTAGCTCTCTTAAATAAGTTAGGAAACACCCCTTCCGATAAAGAACTATTAAATATATTTATGAGTGGATTTAATATAAAGTGGGACGCAAATTTAACAATAAACTCGGGTATATCATCTATGCCTGTTGAAAATTTGTTTTTTAATGAGTTGATGATTCTCATGACTTCACTGGCGTTAGATTCAGAAGTGAACGTAGAATTGGGTACGTGGGTGAATATAATTGGAGGACATTGATTTCGATATATTGAGTTCGTTATTATACCTATTTCTGAGAAGTAAGAATTAAACAAATTTGCAATGTCCTGAGGATTTGATACAATTTTGCCATCGTTTAGTAGAGAAATATTTTCTTCGCGATTTTCAGAAGTTGACATGTAATTTTTAACAATATTCCACATGACTTTCGTCCGGTTGTTCGATTTTATTACCCGCCAGTCGTTTTCCATAACTTTAGCTGCATATACTACTTTTCGAAGAATAGTCTTATATTTACGAAAATAATCATGGAATTCGGGTAGTTTGTTATAGAGTTTTGAAAGATAATATAAACGGCGTTTGTTTTTTGAAGAAATTTTTATCCTTTGAGTGATCCATCCATTGTATTTCTTTGTGTTAATTAACTTGCGTTTTATGGGAAAGCTAGAATTGTAATGTTTTAGGAATATTGAGATAAATACATTGAATTTGTCGTTGGTGTTTTGGCAATTGTAAACTTCTTTCCGTGTCTCTTTACGCAAATAATTTATAAATATGGATTGATTTGTGTCATTTAACTCTCTTGAAAACTTGTAAAGGATTTTAAGTGGTTTCAGTTTATCATCAATGGTCATACTTCAGCAAGGTGATCGCTGTGTTCGGCGATAAACACTTCAGAGAAATACGAGATTCCATTGTTGACGATAATTTGATCTAACAATGTTTGAGAGGAACCGGAGAGGCGAGTGGGGTCGTTTATCGTAGTAATAAGGTTGAAGGAGTCGATAAGATTCTTGAATCGATTAACTGGTGAATGTTCAGAGTCGGATGTACTCAGGAAATCGATGTTCAAATCGCCACATATAACGATAGATTTAGTAGATTTGTGTGTGATATATTTTAAAATAATTTCGAAGTTCCGAAAAAATATGTCAAGATCTGATTGAGGAGGTCTATAAATACACAAAACAATAATACCGGTGTCTATCAGATTAACTGTAAAAATTTCGAACACTATCTACGCAGAAGTTCTCGTAGCCTGGCAGTGGAGATGATAAAATATCATTACGAACGTAGATACACTTACCTCCGTGGGGTTTTTTTTCTTTAAAATTTTGCCGACAGTATGAACTTGCTAAATAATAATTAGAAATAGCAGTATCATTGATCTTGTTAGTTGAAAGCCAATGTTCTGTGGGGCACAGCAAATCGAATGGATTTTCGTGTACCAGAATTTCAATGACTGTCAATTTGTTTGAAAGCGATTGGACAGTATGATAAAAAATTAATTATTTTATTTTCGCAAAGAGTTGTGATTCACGAGCAATGGAATCGACGTTAGATTGAGGAGAGGAATTTGAATTTGGTACAGCTTCTAGTTCCGGATTAAACCCGCACACTGCACCCGAACGCGATTGACACCTTCGAGTACCACATCGTATATCTGAGCGCAAGTTGTAACTATGTATGGGGGCGGCAGGAGATGTGGATGGAGGAATTGATGAAGACGTGGGAGATGTCGAAGCAGTAGGTGAAAGAACGGGGTCAGGAGAAAAAATGGGTGTGGAGATAGGAGGAGGAGGTGGTGATGAGGTAGGAGCAGAGGGAGGTGGAGGAGGAGGAGATGCGTTAGGACCAGGAGGAGGTGTAGGCGTGGGTAAAGGGGCAGGTGGATGATGTGAGGTCAGATGTGAAACTACGAGAGGACCGAAGTGATATTTCCCAGACGGTCTAATATGTAAACCGTGCTGGATGAAGTCCTTGGCAGTCAGGTGTGGTTGCAAATTAAAAAGCGAGATTTTTGTGTCTGCCAGGTTATGTTTTAGGGAGATGTTTGCCAGGTTAATTTCATGGTTTATTTGTGGAACGTTGAAGCATGGAGGCAGGCTAGAGAGTACTATGTTTGTGTGCTGAGAGGCCATTTTTAGTTTTTGTTCAGACGTCAGACTGATGTTCAGATGTTCAGACGCGTTGAAATGACAACCCAAGTTAATATCGTTCTGCCCACCTATGATGATTACTGTGTCCCGCTCTGTGAGGTTTTTAGTGTAGGTGTCCAGTTCTCGAATAACTTCAGCCAAAAGAGCGTTTGGCTTAAAGAAACCGTAGACTGAGAACAGGCTAGGAAGCAATTGACGCAAAATGGAGGATATCTGACGACCGTGCGAATCAGCTAATATGAGCAAGTTTGATTTCTGCCTAGAAGTGTTGACTTCATCTCTGGGTAGCACTACTTTACGTTGTTTTGGGCGGCTGTGCTTACCAGTGTGTGGTTTGTGAACAGGTTTGGGTACTGGATGGGAGGGGATGAAACGAGTAGGTAAGGGAGGAAACTGGGTCATATCATCTAACTCATTAAACCTATTCTGAGTGAAGAGTTGGGGTGATGCATGTGTCGTTGGTCTAACCGGGTGATAGCAGTTGGAAGGACGGCGAGAATTCCTGACTGTAGTCCAACCGCTGATCGTGTTCTTATTGACCTCTTCCAGCGCACTGATCCGTGTGTCAATATAATGTACCAAGACATTGTACGCCTTCTGATTGTCAGCTTTCTATGAGTTGAGGAATGTGATAGTGTCCATTGTTGTGAGTTATTTAGAAACCTAACGACAAAAGCAAATGAGAATACACGAAACCTGACAACTAACACTGAATGAAGGATATTAATACAATAATATAATTATTACTACGGAAGTTACAAATGAGATATTAAATAAATAAATATACAAACAATCCGACGACAAAAATGTTTGAAATAATTATTTAGGACAACTGGAGGTTATTTCATTCGACAATATCTACTCTATATTATGTTTAATTATTTAGGACAACAATTGGAGGTTAATTAATTCAACAAGAACTACTCTATATTATGTGAAAATGTAAATAAATACGAAAAGATCAAGAAAAACGAATTGTAAAATGATGTAATAATTCTATGAAATGATGACAAAACTTGGGTGCAACTATAGGGCAGGGTTTCTTTGAAATTTTAATAATTATGTGATAGAAAGTGCACGAGAAAATCTACAGGCACCGTAATGTTTTCTCCTGATGCACCAAGAAACTAAATTAATGATCCCGTTTGTACTAACGTAAACTTTATCACACCTTTGAAAAAGCACTTGAATGAAAACAATTGGACCTATGTTAGGTCCGTTAGGCTTGATAAACCTTAGGAAAAGTTATTAATTAAAAGTTAAATTATTAATTTTTTAATAACTAATCTAATATTTTAAAATAATGTTAGTTGATGAAAACAATGATTACTCAGTTGTAAACAAAGATGGTGTAAGATATGTTCTTACAATTATAGTGCTTCAATGTAAGCAACCTGTTTTAAGACAACGATTTTTTTTCAGTTTAGTTATTTAAAGAAGATTTTTGGCAATTTTATAAGAGACAGAGTGTGCGCTTCCGATTAAAGAGTGTTGAGTAGTACATTAGTAGATTCTAATTTTATAGGGGATTCTTAGTTGGCCAGTTCTATTAAATGCATATTTAAGATAGAATATCGCTTCACTAAGCGCAGAACCGCCAGCTTTCGTCGTGCTCGTTCGCTTACTTTGCATCAGTTTCGCTTATGAAGAGCGCAACAAACTGCTCACTCGAGGGTTTAGACCAGGGGTGGGCATATATGACAGCTTTTGTTCCGGTGTCTCATATATAATGTGTTATACGATAGTTATATAGGATTAATACACCAATTCAAATGTAATTTAATTAATATGGTTTTATATACTACACAAGTTTTTAGTGCTGCGTTAAGTTTACAGATACAAGAAAATATAGAAGAAGAGAAAGTAAATACAAAAAAGGTTCAAAATTATTATAATAAAAATTACTAAAACAATTGTAACATGCTTTTGGGCAAATCTTGGGTTAAAAATGTGACGTTAATATACATAATTCAAATAATTAAGAATAATAATATTTGACATTCTTCTCTCAATTTTGCAGGTCACAGTACGGAACCTATGATCCACAGGAAAACTCTTAACCCAATGAAAATTATGTTCAAAAGTGAAGGTGATTGCGGTGGTTCTGTACTTCCATTAATCGAAAATGACTTCAGCACCGACCATATGGTGCAACTTGGAATAGATGTGACTTGTGATTTCCCCGATTTACCAGACGTACCCAATGATGATGCAGCAGATTACATTCCTCTTGACTCTATACACTGTCTCTTTGGAGAGACTAAAGGTGAGATTATTATGTTCATTCAATGAAAATACACCCTTGAAATATGAATCGGAGAAGCGAATCTACCATAGAATTCATTTAAAAAGGTAGTGAAATTAAACGACATTCAAATAAATGTTTATTAATTATTTCTTAGCATCCTCGGAACATCAATTGGTGCATAAATATGGTGGTACCTTTGAAATAGGGTTAGCAGGCTCTTTCAAATTCTGTTGAGAAATTCATTTCTTTTGGTCCTCATTTCGATATAAAATTTCCAATCTTCTTCCTTCCTCCCTTCCTTCCTTCCTCCCTTCCTTCCTTCCTTTTCTCCCTTTTAGCTTTTCTTCTTTCCTACGGACATCGAATCCCTCTCCTTTCTTCTCCATTTTCTTCTCAGCTCATAAACATCCAGTAAGGATGAATCATTTTGATTTTGTTTTTCAACTCTAAGTTGTGGGAATGGAGATCTTGTCTCATAATAACGACAGTTATTATGTTTGAAACATTGCGTTGCGAACTGACTTTTTTTTGCTGGTAATAATTAAAGCTTAAAAGAACTTCCCGTGTAGTATGAAGTTGATTAAGTGGGTGATACCGATTTTAGCATAGAGTTAGGCTATCCTAACACTGTGGGTTTTAGGACTTAAACCCGTTAGAGAAAGAAGTGATCTGACTGATGTGAGCCAAAAATGTCATTTTAATTTTATTCCAAATCACAACCACGATATATTACAAATATATTTAACGTATTTACCTGAAACACACAACCAAGGATTACTGTTCAATACTTATGCCGAATATTTTGGAGCAAAGCACCGGCAATGGTTAAATTTAAGTTAGAAATTTCTTAGCCTAAGCAAAACAGCTGATGGATTGTGTTTATGTTGTCACTACTTTCACAGGGTAAGCATAGATAGTAAGAAGTAAACATTAAAGCTGAGCATCCAAGTTTCATAAGCAAAAATTACGATAAAAATAAAGAACCGTGTAAATAACGTAATACTAATATTTGGAACTTTTTATATACCTTATTCTTTAGAGTGAACTTATTGAATTGAGAATTTGTGTTAACTCGCATTAATTATAATTTGATAAACTTGTGGGAAAAATATTTAACTCTATTGATAATCCCTTTTCATGTTAGGATAATGTTCCAAATCTTTTATTTTTAAGGCAAGTCTTTAAAAAAAGGAAATGCCTGATATAAAATTTTGAATTCAATCTTTTGGGGTCATCCTAACAAATATTTTTCTAAAATTTTGTCAATTTTCGACTTTATAATTCCTTCATTGGGATGTTCTATTTGTTTTATTTATATTTATTTAAAAAGAACGTTTCAACAATGGTTAAAGATTCATGGTGAGTTGGAGGGAGGGATAAGTGGCCTAAAGCCTCTTCTCTGAATCCCCTTTTGCGCAGGGGATCCTTGAACCGTGGATATACGAGGTACATGATGCATGCTTCTTTGTAATAATTAAATAACAATAAAAATGGTCTGTTTTTCTGTGCTATTATACTTTATTAAAACAAAGAATACTGGATTTCAGGAATGCCTTATGGTGAACATGTGGATCTCTCTTCAACAGACCAACCAGAGTTCCTAGACATTGCCAACTTCAGTACATCATCAGAGATTCATGAACATGTCACTTCTTGAAGTGTCGGATATCAGAGTTAAAAATAATTATTTATGTTACAAAATATTACATATTATTTATTTCCAAGAGTATTATAAGATATGTTTATATATTTATCAGAATTATTTATATTTCCTGTAATATAAGTTATGGATATTTTACATAAAAATAAATTTAAGTCACGGCCTTCCCTACACCCTCCTCTGGGAGCGTCGTGCACCTCATGTTGTCTAAAGGGTATATAATGTCATTGAAAATACGATTATTCATCTCAGAATACACAATAATAATGGACTCGACCCGAATATCGTTATTTTTACGTTTCGTTCCAATGTTTTCCTCTTGAACATAACGGCACTGGTAGTTGAAACATCTCAACTCTGAAACTATGTATCCGATGATTTTTTTAAAATATTTCAATATTAGTTTTCAATAATTTTTATCCGTACACCCATTTCCATTCTCAATCCCCACACAAAGGGTGCTAGTGGTATGTTTGTTTCATGAGGGATGAGTTCAGATACGCACTTGCACTTGCATATCGGGATTTCACTATCCACAGCGACCGCCGAAAATTATGGCCTGGTATGTCATGTTCGATATTCTTTTCATGGCATCCCCTTCGCTAGGGGTGCTGGAGTTTCTACTGATTGTTAACTTTAACGTCTTCGAGAATATCACTACTGATTTCAGCATCCCCGAAAACTACGATCTCAACACTATTATCGGTACCTTTTGATTATTTTTACATATCACTCCTTCTCACCTTCAACTCAAAAGGTATTTATTCCTTGTAGGAAGTGATCGTGTTCTTATCTGGCAAGAGGGTGTTACTTCACTTCACTTCACCGGTCGCATAAATTATTTATTCAACACCAATATCGGTCGTTCTTTATTATGCTTATCTGTTATTCATTCCCACCCCTACCCTGGTAATGCTAGGGTTATGGTATCTGCAATGAGGACTGATTGTTAACTTAGAAAGCATCTGGGACGTCCTCATCCATCTCAACGCCACCGAAAACTACAGTTTCGAATCTAATATTGGATTTTCCATTATTTTTATACGTCATCTCCGTCTCACCCCCTCCCTAGGGTTGCATGGGATGTTTTACCCCCATAGTGCTTGTTGTCATATAGTCAGTCATCTGAGTGTCAGGTTTGGTTGAAATTGCTCCAGGCATTCGAAAATTATAGTGGGATATACACATAAAACATTCCATCCCCCATTTCACCCCCTTAGGGATGGATTTTCGTAAAATCGTTTCTTAGCGGATGTCTACTCTTTAAAAGGAACCTACCTGTCAAATCTCAAGTTTGTAGGCTTTGTAGTTTCTGATTTTTCGTGCTTTGTCAGTCACTCTTTCAAAATTTTGTATATAGATTTCCTCTTTTTAAAGTTAATCACATTATTTTGTGAATTCAATCTGTAAAAATTTAGATACCTCTCGGTTTAGTCATGTAGCTGTCAGGTCACTTTCTTTTCCTTAACGCACATTTGGTTTCTTTTAGTTGAACAATAAGAGCCATAACATCGAAATCTTAGATTTGAAGTAGAAATTGAATTTGGCTACCAAACCTCTGTCAAATTGATTTCATCTCTCTTATAGTTTTCATATTCCCGTTACTAGTGACAGAATTTAAACAAAAAATCAAGAAATATTTTAAACTTATGGGAGTGGCAATGGAGAGTAACCCGCACGTATTTCATCAAATCTCTAAAAACTGACTGTCCTTTTCAAGTTTTGTCTCACGGATTGATCTCTTCCCTCATTACACGGCGGAATGTCTTCACGATGGTGGATGGCACTTGGTTGTATAATTTGCCTTCACAATACAAACTTCATGAGAGACCATTTGTCAAAATTCTTTCCGTGATATACTCGTGATCAAGAACTTCAAAATATTATCTTTGATGAAACGTGGGAAAGCAAAGAAGAAGTCCTTCACATATCCAATTGCTGAGTCGCAGAATGTGTTCGATCATGGCCTCCTACAATTACCAGATTGGACTGTAACGCTTGACGACTTCGGTCTTGTAGGTTGGCCGGCCAGAGAAGTATCTTAGCTAACAGGTTTATTTATTAAAAATTAGCAATACGATTACTTTTAATGAAAGAAACGTAATACTTACCCGGGGAAGGATGGGGATCAGTGGCAGCGATAACGGGCTCACAGGGCTTGCGGCGCTAGGTGGGGGGTCTCAAGGTCCTACATGGTAAGAAAAAATAAAATAAAGATAAAAAGTAACAAATATCACGACTTTCTCGTCTTGATAGGAAATGAAACAATTAATTATTGTCGTACATGCATTTCTTCAGCATAAACTGAATAGAAATTAATTTTCATAACCAGATTTATGTTGAATTTAAGATTTAAGTTAAATAAGGTATACATTTATACAATTTGTTGTACCTAATATTTTTCTGAGTCAGACAGAAAGTCACGTTTAAATTTGGTTTTGCGCTTCTCCGACTTGGCGCAGCACAACAGAAGCGTCGGATATATCAACGAAGGAATTATATATGTTCTCTTTTGTATTTCTGTTAACGGCATAATAATAATAATAATAATAGTAATAATAATAAATTTATTGCCAAAAAACAGTACAAACTGCGTATGACCACGTGGAGGACAATAAACTAATTTACTCTCCGGAAGCAAGCAAGGGACCATCCCATCAATTCCAATCAAGGGCCCTAAGGCAGAGGCGGATTCAAAAATTTCAGCAAAAATTCCTACATAAGATGAAAAGTTAGCGACGAGTTATAATACATAGAGTAAAATCAAGTGAATCAGGAAAGGCAGTAAAAAATTACAGTGCGAAGATATCTAAATAAGCCATGGAAACAAAGAATTTTGAGTGAAATAATAAATAATAACAATCAGTAATAATGCAAAGTATGTCCCAAATCCTTACCACCAACACTGACGGGGATAAATTAAAAAACAAGTTGGAAGGTATCTAAACTATATTTATTAATGTTACCAAATATATTTTCATCAAAGCTGTTAAAATACGTCTTGAAATTAAAAAGAACTTGATGCACTAACAATCATTGTGTTATTATCAACAATCAAAAACTTCAGTTCAAATCATTACCAAATATAAAAAATAAACCAATCTACCATAATGTTTAATTGGTCCTAAACATGCACTCTCTTCAATATCGATGTCATTGTCTCCTCATGGTGCCTCTTTTAACTTCTTCTGGAAATTCTTCTCATTTGTTCTGAACATGTTTCTTTGTACAGACAATTCTTCCTGGTCATGTCTCTATCTGATAACAAACAGGACACCTCTATGATCGGAAGTTATTTCTGTGTTCGTGTGCCATTCCTGTATCACCTTTGTTGCTTTTGATGCAAGACTCAAGCCAATAATCGATCTTCCTCTTCTGCCAAAAAAAGTTATATCACATTTCTTATTTTCAATCCAAGACTTTGAGTATACACCACGTCATCAATCGTCGTGCCATTTCTATTCATCTTTATATCGCCCCACAACGAAGGACGACCATTCCCATCGGAAAAAATTATCAATTTTTCTATCTTACATGTAGAAATTATCTGCTTCAATAAATCTAGTATTGGTTTGCATATTTTCTTGCCTCGTAAGAACCCACTGGCCAAGACATGGTCATTTTGTGTGCGTATTTTACATGTTACGATATACGGCATACTCGTACGAAGTATTAGCAGAGTCAACGCTGTATAATACCACTATTGAGGCCCGTCCTCCTCCTCCTCCTCCTCTTCTTCTTCTTCCTCCTCCTCTTCTTCCTCCTCCTCCTCCTCTTCTTCTTCTTCCTCCTCTTCTTCCTCCTCCTCCTCCTCTTCTTCCTCCTCCTCCTCTTCTTCTTCCTCCTCCTCTTCTTCTTCCTCCTCCTCTTCTTCTTCCTCCTCCTCTTCTTCTTCCTCCTCCTCCTCTTCTTCCTCCTCCTCCTCTTCTTCCTCTTCTTCCTCCTCCTCCTCCTCTTCTTCCTCTTCCTCCTCCTCCTCCTCTTCTTCCTCCTCCTTCTCATCTTCTTCTTCCTCCTCCTTCTCCTCTTCTTCCTCTTCTTCCTCCTCCTTCTCATCTTCTTCTTCCTCCTCCTTCTCCTCTTCTTCTTCCTTTATTCTTTAATCCCCGCCGACATCGAATAGTGACAAGAGCGTCCTCTCACGATGTAACTCTTGAAGGCACACTATATTAATCATGTTGTTCTCTAAATGTGCCATTTTCTCCTTTCATGCCAGTAGCGATCTTCGTAGATTCTGTTGCAATACCCTAATTTCCATAATCATTCAGATTGATTAAGATCTTCTGTGCAGGGAAATGAGTATGATCTCAATAACGTACTTCGTTACAATCCGTAAGCAATCAATAACTGAAATGAAGTCCTCGTATCTTTAACCGCCGACCTACGGTACACTGTTGCCACACAAAGCATTATCCAATCTGGTAATTGTTGTAAGCCATGGTTCGATGCATCTTCATCTACCCCAAACAGTTGTATACTCTATAACTACCATGAATTTTTCTCTAAATACTGATTAAATGAAATACACAATTTGATAGATAGATTTAACTTAACTTTATGGGTCAAAAAATACTAGTTGTGAGATGTAACTATTAATAATTTTCATGTCAGTAATACCTTATTAAAACTTCGTCTTAGGCATTACTAAAAACAGCCAGTTTATTACTGCCCAATCGATAAATAAGTTGCTGGAAGCAAAATTGCATCCATGATGATTATAAATCTTATAAATCCTACAATCTCAAGTCACATGCGAATTTTTCATTAATAAATTTGTTTATTAGAATACAAAAGGAATGTAATAAATAAAAATTATACATAAGAATTATCAAACATCTTGACACACTTAACGTAACTAGAAACGTCTGTTATAAATTTATTTTCGTGCGGCAATTGATTTCAGACAAAATAACATTATAACTGTTTTGTTAATAAAAAAGGTCATGTCAAAGAGGTCCTGAGGTTTTTGATGAACGGCGCGTTATTAGCAATGTAGTGTTATGAGCGACTTTTGTTACAGCGCGTGTGCTCCAAAGATAAACTTTGTTACTGTCTTTCATTTGAGATCAGTAAAATCAGTATTCAGAATATTATTTCCAGAAATGTAGCGATTTCTAAGCCTTAAAAATACTGTAAAATTGTTAAACAAATGTATTTTCCTTGAAGGAAGTAGTTGATGTATTTTCGTATCTGCAGTGCGTTTTCTATCGTTTTTTGTGTTATAAGTATCATTACTTTCATTTCAGTTTACCAAAAATGTACTCCACCTTTTCTTGGTCCATTTTCACCGCTAAATAATATTTAAACTTCCCAAAACAGAAAACAAATGTGTATGTGCACTACACAAAAATTATTTTCCTGCATCTATACCAAATTTCAAGCGAAATACCGCTAATACAGATGTAATGTTACTTATTGTTCTTTGCGTGCAGAAAATTTAAGTAAATCACTGGAGTCATTTTTGAGAAATATTCGAAAACGTTCTTTTACCTTCATGTGAAGTACCCTTTGTGCAAGGTGCATTCGAAATGTTCGGTAAATGATCTCATAAAATAAAGGAAAAAAGAATTACAAACAAAATACCTCCACTGGCATTCAAAGTAATCGCCATTAACTACAAGACACTTTTGCCATGTCTAGGTCGTAAAGCAGCAGGAATCTGTCAGCAAACGCTTCTTTCGGTATCACTCGAAGCACCGTTGTCACACATTGTTGGATCTGCGCAATGTAGGAAAAAGCATACGCTTTTCAGGACTCCTTTGAGGTGGGAAAACAACAAGTCTGCAGGTGCTAGATCTGAAGAATACGGAGGGTGTTGAGGTTCTGTCACATGGTGAGTAGCGAGGAAGTGTCTAAGTGTGCGAAAGGGGTGTTGTCGTGGAGTAATTTTTACTGTCCACTCTGGTACTGTGCCCGCACCCGCCGGATGCGTTGCAGTAACCGTTTCATAACTCCGTCGTAGGATTCTGCGTTGTCGGTTGTACCTGCAAGTACTGGTATCACTACTTACCCCTGTAATGATTGTTTCCAAGAACTGCGGATTCCGATTACACGCTTCAATGAAACCTCCAGAGGTTTCCACTCGCTGTTGCTTTTGCTCGTCTGGAACCTTGTGCGGAACAAACCGGACACAAATCATAAGCTTTTACAAATGTTTGTAAACAATGGTGCTCATACTGTCTAGGCTGATCTTCAATTCTTCTGCTACAATTCTCAAAGACAATCGCCGGTCATCTGCAAGCGTCCGTCGCACTTGTTTGATGTTTCCTCGAATAGTGCTTGTAGACGATCGACCCGAACGCGGCTTATCTTCGACATCTTCCTTTCCGTGTCTGAATCATTTAAATAATTCAAAACCAAACTTTTTACTCACCGCTTCCACGTCATACACCTTCATTATTATTTCATGTTTTTCCGTCGCCGTTTTGCCTAATTTAAAGCAAAACATGATGTTCACGCGGTGCTCCATTTAGCAGTGACATGCCTTCTCACATTGTCTGCGTTACATTGGTCATGTCGCGCACTTTTGCTTAACTGTGTTGATTTAAAACCTAGGGTGCACTAGTTGCAATGTCTACCACTGCGTCTGCGTGAGCGCAACATCCTAACCAGCGTGGTTATTCAACTATGCGACCATTCACAGAACTTTCCGAACGCACCTTGTATTAAAATGGAAAACAAAATTAGAGCACGTTCATCGACAACAAGTAAATTATACCCTAAGTACGACATGGAAGTACACCTATTCATCCATTTTGTCAGAATTACTGCTCACGGTCAGGCAGACAGAGACAGACTGACAGACGTTCCGTCAACAACCTCTTTTTCGGAATTAGGAATCACCAAAACGGATATTGTGAGTGTTGATAGTAATGAGATTATCGGTGATTTTACTTTCCAACGCTATGCGTCTTAAAATTAAACAACAACAATCCTTATCGCATATGTTGTACTACAAGACTTTAATTTCGGCACACTCAGTCACCTGCTTGCATTACTTTGTCTGAGGGACTTCATATGTCCCAAAAGAGCGCAGACCCAAAATCGTATAAGGGTGCAATCGCTGGAACCACCTTATAACCGAGGGGAGGGGGGAAATATTTAGAACAGAGGTATGCATTCTTACTTCGCTAAGCGATAGATAGTATGAATTAATTCCAATTTTTAAAAAAATCTCTTTCATAATATGAATTATTTACAAGTATTTATTATTTAAGTTATAGTTTAATAGGTAGTATAATTAGTGATTTTATGTGTATTATCAGTACAATAATGTTAGAAGTTTTAGAATTATGTTTTAGAAACTGTACTCCCCGCAGGAGACTCAGTTTCGACTGAGTATGGACTGGTACTGCGCCATCAGTCCCCGGACACCGTACGTTTTGGGCACGCTCCACCGACCACCATTGGCGCGATGGTGGAAAGTTGTGTGTAGCAAATAGCAGAGATCGTGCCTTCATTGGCCGGGCGGCGAGGAGGGACTAAACCTCTATAAAAACCGTCAACCTCAAGGTGTGTGGGCTAAACCTCTATAAAAAAACCCTCAACCTCAAGGTGTGTTACGCGCCAATGAGATAAACGGCTGTTGAGGTGAATGGGTGTTGATGCTAAACACTCGTTAGCGGACAACTTCTGCGGCAAGTGCCACACCTCAGTTGTATAAGGCTTAGTGGCGTGATGCGGGGGCTCCACGTCGCTGGACATCTGTTCCTCCGAACTCGTGGGACGGAAATCCTGAAGAAAGTAATCCCTCCCCTTGCGGATCGGGCGGACCGCAAGAGCCGAACAACACCCAAATATCTGTGAAGTTGCACAGGGTTCACAACCCTCTCGCTTCTGATACAATGTCAAGGTCGAAGAACATTCCTCACCAGAATGTTTTTATCGTCATGTCTCGTATAGATGGAACGCTGGAAAAAGTGTCCCCCTTCTATATATTTAAAGGATTGGAATAATTGGTTGGTACGCTCAAGTCTATCAAGAGACTGCGAAACGGGTCAATACTGTTGGAAACAAAACAAAGAAGCAAGCGTTGACACTTTTAAAATGTACATTGCTGGGAGAATTCGCTGTTAAGTGTGAGCTTCACGCTGTGCTTAATCGTAGCAAGGAAGTGATCACTTGCAGGGATATCATTGACATATCTTGTGAAGATTTAACCAAGGGATGGGATGTTGACCACGTGGTAGAGGTCAGTCAGATTATGAGGAAGGTTGGTGGTGTTCCTGACGCCTACTTCATCGTGACATTTACCTGTCCTAAACTTCCGAATGATCTAAAAGCTTGTTGGCTTAACCTGCCTGTGCGACCTATTATTCCAAATCCTAGGTGCTACTTCAAGTGCCAGAAATTTGACCACACCACAACATCATGTAAGAGCCGTGCTACTTGTGGCAAATGCGGGAAGGAGGAACACAAACCCGGCGTTTCCTGCTCGGGGTCTGTAATGTGCATTAATTGCCCCCCGGTATGGAGCAGGGAGTGCGTCGCCTTTCTTGAAGAGAAGAAAGTACTAGAAATTAAGACCACTGAGAAGATCCCGTACAGTGAAGCTCACAAACCCAACACCCTGTATTTTCTACCAGTTACTCCACCGCAGCGAAGACTCCTGTAATGAAGAGTATTTCTATCCAGACAGATGCCACTGACATGTCTACGACAACGTCGAGCACATGCCAGTGCAAATGTGGGAAGAAATATCTTCATGCTGTTCCCGTGAAGCCAAAAACTCCAGACACACACCGTCCTTCTACTTTAACATAGAAAAAGCCCAGCAGTGTTACAGTAATTCCAGCATGTACTAACCATAATGACAAGAAAAATCAGGGTACCTGAGCAAGACCCCCTGAACCCTGCCAAATTTTTCAGAATTACAACACCATCTACCAAGTCGCGAAGACGTAAAAAGAACGTCGCTGTAATTTCTTCCTCCGGGTCGGATTGTGCATTGTCCGACGATGACGGGGAAATGCAATGTCAGGAGCCTGATTCAGGAGGTTCCAAATCTTAATGACTTCCATACTTCAGTGGAACCTTAACTCACTTGATCCCAACTTTTTTACTATTGACACAATACAGATATTTGAGTTCTACTTTCATAGCATTCATATACGTGTTGTTTTCAATCGATTTATCTATTTTTTTTATGATTTTGTTGATTTTTTACTAAAACCTTAAATATCCATAAATTTGAAAAACAACAAAAACAAAAACCGATTATAATATGAAGTTAGGATAATTAATAACCTCAAGAAAGATTTAAGAAACGTTTATTCCAGTAACTATCTAAACAAATATTTATTAAAAAGAACAAATATGTTTGTATACTCTATCAATAGTGTCGTTCACGTGAGTAGTCGTTCAACATATAACATACTGAATAAGAAAATGAATACTCACATATTTTGCTCCGTGAATCAGGGCTTTAATGACCTCGATGTCGGCGAGCAGTAAATCCCCAATAATTAATTAATGTTCCGTGAATCCAGTTGACTGTTGCCGTGGTTACGCCGAGTCGAATTTCCGTAAATTCAGTTGACGATTGCCTTTGTAGCGCTGAGTCGGCGTGTTCTGGTTCCGAAGAGAGGTCGGCTAAGGAAGCTCTTCAGTAGTGGTCTGATCAGTTGCTGCCCGCCGAGCAACTTTTATACGGCCTCTTTCCCGCCGCTTGGTGCTGCATCCGCCTCCTATTGGTGCTTTATGAGGTCACTGCTTCCCGCGCATTAGCGCGCATTTCTTCCCGCGCCCAAAGTGCAGATGGCGCTGTCTGCGGGTACCATGCTAAACTAATAAATGGTAACATAAAATGAAATCTGTAAAAACGAGTTAATGTTGCGTTGTCAACAGCAAATCCTCCTCATACTCATTGAACTAAAGAATATTCTAAATAAGTTAATGCTGATAATAAATTAGTAGTAACTGTTGCTCCTCACAATGATCTTTGACCTCATGGTAAAACATATCCCATAAATGCAGTTCCTATTACTAAAAATAAGATGAGAACTCCCCGTGGTATTCAAACTGCAGGTTTGTGAACCCGCTATGAACCTTTGATCTATTATAACTACTATTGACACAACAGATATTTGAATTGATATACGTGTTGCTTTCAATCGATTTATCTCGTTTTTAACGATTTTTTATTTTTAACAATTGAGACATTCAGCTGTTTCTCTTTCTTCTCCATGGCACGATCTCTTTATTCTTTGATGAGTTATCTACACTATGTGAGAGTTCAGGTTCTTTGTTAACAGGTTCTAATTTTTAATATACTTCAAAGTGCTATAACTTTAAAAATAATAATGATATTCAATTTTTAATTTCATATCACGATACTACGTGTTGTTTTCAATATACTAATAGTTTTCAATATACTAATACCGAGTTTTTAATGATTTTTATTTTTTAAACAAAAATTGCAAGTGTCGACTGAGATACGAAATCTATACACTATGTGGAAAAAAATTCACAAGAGCCGAGTCAGATACGAAGTCTATACACTATGTGAAAAAAAATCTCAAGAGTAAACTCAGATACAAAGTTATACCAAATAAAAGCATAAGTGTTGAGTCAGATACAAAGTATACGAAAACATTATAACATAGTAATGTAAAAACATTTTGATAAAAAAAGGAGCTACTAATGCCTCCGAAAAATTTTTGATAAAAAAGGAGACCTCCCTATAATACAATACACACGTATGTATATACACACACGAGTAATACATATATGTTGTATGGATACATACGTACACTTGTCCTACAGACCTATCTACAACCGTAACCACCACATTGAACTGCTGCTTCTATGGTGGCTTGGGACATGTGCTCTGTTGACACTGCCTTTGGCGTTCAGCCTTTATCGCTCGCCGTCCCGGCTTCCGCACCGGAGCTCGCGAGCGCGCGCTCAAAGTTTTTTTGCTAAAATATAGTGATAAAATTTTACAAGTTTGGAAGTTTAATTTCAGCGCTCGGCGATAAGTCCGAGAAATTGTAAAAAATATGTAGTAGAAGATTCTATAGAAACTGACATGCGATCTGTCCGATGTAAGCTATGATGACTTTCAGGAAAATCCACATACGATACCCCCGAATGTATCGCAAGTGTGTCCGACAAGCAAATCGTTATTCGAGCCTCGCGCTCCGAGGCCTCTAAGTTATTACCGTTAAACGGTGCAGAGCAGATTCTGCCTTAGAGGTGTTCAGGCATAATCCAACGGAAGGTAGTCTCGCACCAACGGCCGCGCGGCCGAGTGCATGAACCAAATATTCGAACCTGCGGTTCCTCTCGTACTGAGCAAGATTACTGCCACGACAACTCGTCATCAGTAGGGTAAAACTTACCTCTCACGACAATCTAAACCAAGCCCACGTTCCCTTTTGAGGGGTGAACAATCCAACGCTTGGCGAATTCTGCTTCGCAATGATAGAAAGAGCCGACATCGAAGGATCAAAAAGCGACGTCGCTATGAGCGCTTGACCGCCACAAGCCAGTTAGCCCTGTGGTAACTTGCGCAGTACAGAAAGCCTGGGTCAATCCAACTTTTGCCCTTTTCCTCTACACGAGGTTTCTGTCCTCGCTGAGCTGGCCTTAGGACACCTGCGTTATCTTTCGACATATGTACCGCCCCAGTTAAACTATGAACCTGAAGATGTCCTCGAATTGGATCATGCGAGGGATTACAACGGTGAAGAACGTCGCTTGGAACCTTCGCTAAGGTACAACGCCGACCGTAACGCTTAACCGCGAAAAGAAATACCGCGAGTCGGTACGAGCGCGTGCATGCGTGGGGGGAACCCTCGCGACACCAACGCTACCCTTTTCATTACACGTTTCGTTAAAAAAATTCGTACGGTCTGGTTATAAAAACACCGACGCACGCGCTCCGCCGCACCGAGTAAGTATGGAAACGATAAAAGTAGTGGTATTTCAACTTCGACGGACCGAGATGTCTCCCACTTATGCTACACCTGTCATGTCTCCGTACAATTCCAGATTAGAGTCATATTCAGTATGGTTTTCTTTTCCCACTAATTTTTCCATGCTCGTTCCTTTGGCAGTGGTTTCGATAGATAGGGACATGTTTTCTTCATATTTTTGCTTTCCTCAGTGCCGTGTCTGAAATGTCAATAACAGGGTTCTTAACTCATCGACTCGATATCTTTTATATAGTATTAATCTCCCTTGTTTCTTATTTGCATTTCTGGTGTTTATATCTCTATGTTTATTTTCTCTGTCTAGTGATTCTCACTTTCGATGAGGAGGTAGTCTTCTCCCTGCCTCTGTAAGAGTTAGTTCTCTTTTTACTCTTTTTACTCTTTTTGTCGTTGCACGACTGTTCCTTTTCGCCCACTGCTAGCACCAGCTAGTGTGGTCTCCGTCCTCGCCACGAGGTGGCAGGAACATTATCTCTATCTAGCGTATTGCCGGACGAGCATCACTCCTTCCACATATTCTACAAATGTCCGAAACAACATCTCCCCACCAATTAATTTTAAAATTTCTTTTAAGTTATAAACTCCTTGCCGCTTCAATATTACGTACCATGCACGGCGTTCGTTGTCATTTAACCTCTGCAGATTTTGTTTCTATCTCAGACCGATTATAGGCTGGCACCACAACCACTGGATCATCTGCATATGCGATGAACTCATATCCAGATCGTTCTAGCTCCTTCAAGACATAAACTAATACCACAGCAGAGGCCCAATATGGCTCTCTTGCGGACAACCCCGATTGAGCGGTCCTATTATTGTTTCTGTCCCCATCACTAGACATATATGTCGTTCATGTAAGTAAAACTTCAGCATATTCTTCATTGTAGCCGTTACTTTTATCTCCGTTATTCTATCGTGGACTGTCCCCCTACACACGCTTTCGAAGGCACCGGCAAAATCTAAAAATATAAGCAACTTATATTTCGCCCGCATGTTTTGTAGTACACCTTGTAGGCCACGAAAGGCATCATCCGTAACTTATCCCCGAGTGAAGCCATATTGTCTCGTATGCAAGAGACTATCTATTTCACCTCTGCTCTGTTGAGACAAGCATTTGTCAAGTAATTAGCTTATCATCGAAAGGAACGTTATTTGGCAATAAGATTTCTTTTCATACATATATCTGTTGCCCGGTTTAACAAACAAACGTAGTGCTCCGAGTTACCAAGCCTTTGGGAAGTAATTGGCCATCATACATTTATTCAATATATCCGGTATCTCACATAGTAGATAGGAATATCATAATCTTGGGTTTCTTCCCCGTCCTGTAGCTACAAGCGAACACCGGGGTATTGTCTTTCGTATTAATTCCTCGTTTCACCTCTACCTTTTTCCTCTCTCTTTTATGCCTTCGCCTTCTGCTCGCATTTCTCCGCAAACTTGCGTGCTCCCTGTCGCACATGTCCAATTGTGTTATTACCCCCTGTACGAGCGGTACCTATTCGCCTAACCATAGGGTGTTAAATTAGACATCCCTGTGGGTAGTTTTCGCCCCTAACCACGTGGAGATTGGTACTCTTCACTAACTAGGGAAAAGCCGTCTCAAGAGAAACATATGTTCCACGTAGAGTGCCATGGCATCAAACAAATCATGCGTTGCTACCAGTCGTGAAAGATCGGTCCAGACGTATACCACACGAGAACGAATCGTATTATACTGTCGTGAAGATATACAGGCATGTGGACATACTGTTGTAAGATATACGGAAGAATGTCGCGTATTCGTATGAACTGGGTCAGGGAGACACAGAGAGAGCTGATATGGGTCAGAAGGCTATGACGTCTCGACCTCAGACCACCCAGAGATGTGAGACCACCGGGAGATGACAGTCCACCGAGTGAACTCTCAGACCACCGAGAGAAAGCACCGACCGTCGAGAGAGGACCGAAGCGCATCCGGACGACCACACTAGTCGCCATGCCGTCTGCCGAACGACGTCAGAGCCTCCAAGAACCCCAGCTCTCTCTCTCTCTCTCTTACCGACAACCTCCTGCTCCGACTGAGTGTGTAAGTAAACAGCTTCCACACACCTTGCGTTTGACTTGGCTTATGGCTGCCTGCCCAGAAACCCCGTCTTTCCCCTCAACTTTCCCCTTCCCTTGTGGTGACCTCAGCGACACCCGTCAGTCAGCCAACCTCAGGTTGCCGCCGAGGTATCACCACAATTGATGTCAGGTTAGGGTAGTTTCCATTGCTAAAAAACCTCGGGAGATGTGACTCGCAACAATTGGTAAATAATAAGTGCCGAGAAATTCAGGGGTATCTATCGGAGGATTTCGTAAAAAAAAATTTCTCTCTCCTTTCTGCCTCTTGTTCTTTTCTCTTGAAAATATGAGGGTCAAAATTACGAGGAAGGGTGGTGATTGTTTGATGGGGATGGCAGGAAGCAGTTCATAAAGACGGGATAAAAGAAAGAGAAAATTATTTTTTCTTTTTTCTCTTGATAGACAATACGGGAGAAGGCAAATATTAAGCAGTGTTTCAAGTTAGGAAATATATTGGGATCAATGGGATATGTGTAAAGTTTTCATATAAGCTATTCGAACGGTAAAATTATTAATCTTCATGTGTTCTCGCTCCGGGTTATTGCTGAAATCAAAAGTGGGTGAAGGTGACGTAGTCAAAAGTGGGTCAAGAAAACATCAGTAAACAATCGCATACCTTCCACAGTCCTCAACCTAAGCAAGAAATTCTGCGGATTGTGTGTTGTTGTAATTTTTGTGCTACTGTCAAGATATGTTTTTTGGCGTATTCTCTCTGTGACCTTGTTAAGTGTATTTTGGTAATATAAACTGGTGTCGCTATTCAGTGCATATTTAATTGTTTTATTTTTTGTGTGTGGAACATTTTTACAAATTGGGTAAGATCATAGCGCGGAAAATGAGTTTTCCGCTATCTTGAGAGAAAAGAAGTCGGGGCAAAATGATATATTTCGAGCATACGATCAATATGATGGTAGCCGGGGGCTCCGATAATTCAGGGTCGTACGAAGAAAAAGCTGTTCCTTCTATAATGGGAACGTCTACACCACGGTTCGGGAATAATGTTATGCTTATTCCGAATTTTTCCGGGGAAGACGACTTGTCAGTCGAAACTTTCCTGGATAGAATTCGGATAATTAGCCACTTCAACGGCTGGAGTGAGGCTCAAACTCTAGCGGCGGCACGACTACGATTGAGTGGGATCGCGGCAACCTTTATAGATTGTCACCCACACACGTGGGATATAAACGAAGCGTTTAACCCAATAATTAAAAATAGATTTATACCGAAAGTATCCCGAATAACACTGGAACAGTTGTTTTCTTATTGTGTTCGCAGGCAAAATGAACCAGTGTCAGAGTTCTCGACACGTTTACGAGGAATTTGCAGAAAATTATTAGCGTTGTATGGTAATTTGGACAAAGAAGTAACAGAGGAGATATTTGACAAACGCCTGTTGTCACATTTCCTAGCTGGATTAAAGCCTGAGTTAGGACGATTCGTAGCGGTTCGAGAACCGAAGTCGATGGTCCAGTGCTGTCGATTCTGAGAGTTTCGCGGCAGCCGAAGAAGACATCGTAAAAACTTACTCACCGTTCGGGTACGCCAGTGTTGTATCGTCAGTACTTCCGCCTGACTCATGCACAAGGCCTCCTCGTCCAGCGCGCGAACTCAGCAGATTCTCGGGACACTCAAGGAGCGGCGATAACCAGCACGTGGCGTGGCAAAACAAACGCGGTCGGTGTTTCCGGTGTGACATTGTAGGTCACTACGCGAACACCTGACAAGAATCGCTGAACGAGTGTCAGATTTGTGGGATAAATCACTCAATAGTGGACCGTCCCTTTAAGATGTGTGTCCTTTGCGGAGGGAAAGATCACTTGCCCATAATGTGTCCAAAAAACGCGGAAACGCAGGTTGCGCCAGTCGCGAAATAATTTTGTCAGTGCAACTAGAAGCGTGTCTTAAAGTTGGAATCGATATTTGGGAGAGGGGGGAAATGCAGTTTCTGGTCGAGACAGGAGCAGCGATGAACATTGTGAACGCTCATAAGTTTTCACGGAGCATGTATTGTTTAAAGCGATACGGAGAACGAGTCCTTTGCGCCTCGGGTCATAAGATAGCAGTCTGGGGACAAAGTTTAATTGAAATGTTTATAGGTGGGAAAAAATACGAACATGATGTCTTCGTGATTGAATCAGGGTCAAAACAGTATGATGGGATCATAGGGTTAGATTTTTTACGAAAATTCAATAGTTTAATTTCCCCAGGAAGCAAAGAAATTATGTTGTCCGAGGGCCACACAGTGCCACTATTCTCGTCAGAACCGAGTGATAATATGTATGAAATCAGTAGGGTGCCTGAGGAAGGGAAAAATCATGCTAAAACTGAAGAAAACGTGGATTTATTAGCAGAAATAAATCAGGAGATATTACAAAAACTACAGGCACCATTGGGTAGTAGTCAGTCAACGTCGGGAATGGTAGAAGGTGGCATTCTACACGAAAGTTGGGAGTTTTGGAACTCCGAAAATATGGAAGAGAATCGGAATCTAGGAGTGCCATTGNTTTTAAATCGGTACGGTGGCACCAAGAGTGCAAAAAATGTTTTCTTTAGCTGACGAAGACTTGGCTTATGGCTGCCTCCCCAGAAACCCCGTCTTTCCCCTCAACTTTCCCCTGCCCTTGTTTTGACCTCAGCGACACCCGTCAGTCAGCCAAACTAAGGGCTGCCGCCGAGACATCACCACAACACCACTGCTTGCGCTCTGTATCATAATTATTTAACTCATAAAGCCTGTGCTGGACAGTCACATCTGCTGTGCCGCATGAGGATGTCGCATCTGCATGGAGCCCCTTCTTCGCCCATTATGCGTTTATGTCGCAGTGTCCGGTTAGGCCTGAATCATTGGCTGACTCAGATTCAACCATTCTTGATTCTTTTTCACCATTCGCACATCCCGTATAAAGTGGTTCAATTCACCGCCTTCTGTTGCAATAGCCCAACGATGTTGCCAACTTAACCATAGTTTACAATTGATAGCCCGTCTCCAGCCTCGATCGGATTCACGTACTGATGTTCCGTCTATTGTCACTATTTCTCCCTACCGCACGTGGTATAGGATCATAGTTTCTTCTACCTGCAAATGGATGGGTAGAACGCCTAGGCGGACCAGAATCGATTTGGTTGCGACACTTCTATGTCCTCCGAACCAGTATATGAGTCCTAGTCTCTGTAAACGTGACCATTAACGCGCCAAATGCACCTTGTTCCGACTCTGTTCCCACATCATGGAACCATAAGTAACAAAGGCACCATTGCGATCTTCTATATTTGCAGCAACTTCTGCCATGGTAGGGTATTCTTGTCTAGTCCTACTCGGCGGAGCCCATATATCAGTTGCTGCATCTTTATCCGTATTTGTTCTACATGGCTATTCTAGGTGTCTCGGGTATCATTACCCCTAAATAGCAGAACTTTGATACAATTCTCAATAGTCAATGCCTAGTCATCACAATTGGGTCCGATGTTGACCTGTTTCGGCCCAGTACCATTCCGACTGTTTTTCTCTTGATGTTTTTAGTTCCACGTACCCGCTGTAAGTGATGAGATTTTGGAGTAATAATGATCCTCATGCCTCTAAATATTTCCGACTTTTCCCTGACACCAAAACTACCAAATCATCCTCATGCGCTGTGTAGACTATACTGTCTGTGGCATCTTTCATGCACTCTGTTGTGCAAAACATTACTTAAAAGAGGTCCCAAATGACTCCCCTTTTTCAGTTTGCGGTATAATATCTCGTTACTTCATTCCAAATTGACGAACCTAGCGCATAAATAATCACGTAATAGACGTAGAGTAATCTAATTCACTCGTTTCTTCATAGAGACAGTGGGAATCTCGTTAATCCATTCATGCGCGTCACGAATTTGATATCGAGGCATTTGGCTATTTCTAAGACTAACCCCGAAATTTGGGGTTAGATCGACTTCCGGTTTCGCCCACAAGGGGCAGGATACCGTACATCAATATGAGAGTGAGTGCAGACGGCCGAGGTTACCCTCATTTCCCCCGACTACCAAGATCCTTCTGAATCCCCACTACCCAACGTTCCAGGAGCAGGACTCTGAAAAATTAGGCAGCGTGCCTGGGTGAGTTACCTCCCCTATAATGGGATTGTGCGACCCTCCCTGCCGTAAAAGAACCGGGAAGGGTCCTCAGGGAGACCAAGCGGAGGTGCCCATCGAATTCCCATCCGGGGATCCACACACTACACCTCCCGACGGCCGTCGGTCACCTCACCTCACGAGTCGCATGCTCCCGACTAAACATGGGTGCACACCTGGTGACCAACATCTCACCATCGTAAGGGAGGTATCGCCAGTGCGCTAACCATGGCGATTCTTCTAAAATAAGCTAAGTAGCTGTCTGTTATATTTAAAGAAGTCACAGGACTTCGGTCAAAGACAAATAAAACAAAAAACTATAAAAAACTAAAATGGGTAAAATAAAGAGGAAGGGCGCTCACCCCCCTCAATAAAATACCCTTTCTACCGATCATGGGTACAGGATAAAGTAGGTGGGGATAATAAGTAGATATTCTCTAAAGTCAAATGGTCTAAAATCTTTATTACCCAGTGTTCAAGACTCACGGCACCGACTGACACTGTCTCAGCCGGGGTCGATATAGGGAGGAGATGATACATCTCAATGGATGATTTCAGGGTAATTAAAGATAGCGTGCTAGCCTCCTGACCCCTCGCTCGGTAGGGTTTTAGTGGTCTACCGCGAAACCGCTCCGCGTGTTTCAACCATCACGGGGACCTCCTTGCCCTCCACTGCCTCAAACTTGCAACAAAGAATTGGTAGCAATACCGAATATTTCTCATCCCTACCCCGAGCTAGCCTTTCCCCATGCTCGTGGCGGACTGTTACATCGACCATGAAGACCTTTCCCTGGTATTTTACTACCAGGTCCGGTTGGAGTCGGCTTCCCCCAGGCAGTTTGAGACGGGTCTTCTTCGACACTGCCACTTCCTTTTGGGCTTCCCTTGGAGCTTCCATTCTAATAAATTAACTATATCATTGTGTTCGGGAGCTCTTAGTGTGTACACACTGTCCCGATATGTGCGAGAGCGTTGCAAAAGCGCTACCGCACTTTTTACATTTGAGCGTTGGCTGCTTGATCGCTCTATTAAAGGCGACCCGATTTGCCACCGTATTCGTTCTCATTTGGATCGCCGTTAGTAAGCGGGATGGCTTAAGGAGGTGCTTATCTCTTATAAACATATTTCCTATCCTGGCACCTTTAAACACCTCTTTTTTTTCTTCATTTACTTTTTGTATTTTACCAGTTATAGGGGTAGGTGATTCTAAAACCCTTTCTTAATCTATTTTCCATATATTTATTGGCAGTCAACACTCTGGCCACTGGGTCTGTCGAGTTAATATGTTTAAGACTTAGTGCCAACGCAACTCTAGGAAAAAGTGTTCAAGACGGGGGATTCCCAATACATTATATTGCACATTGAAAGAGGCTGGTGAAGTATTTGCTTTACGGACTGCCTGATAATCTGGTGAAACTCGGTCAGGACCGACTTTGCGGGAACGCTAATAAACAACTAATGTAGGAGTCGAGGATGGATATGAGCTTCAGCACTAATAATTTCTGGTGGGGCTTTAACCTGAGCTTCTTTATTCTACTATGAATCTTTGTGAGGTTTCCTTTCACCTCGCTCAGCTGTATCCCATTGCATGGGGAATATTTGACACCAAGGTAGGGGCACGCTTCTCCTGCGGTTGCAGCGCGGATGCGATTGCCATGTCTCTCCAGAACTGGGTCAGTAAGATACCAGAAAACCCGAGTCCGGACCACCTCAAACTCTAAACTTTGGGGCACCGATGGACTCATGCCGTGGTCCCTCAAGAAATCCACAACTGAGTGTAACAGCTCTCTTGCCTTTGGGGAGTCCGACGCAAGAAGAATTATGTCGTCGGCAAAGACAAGGCAAGAATTTGACACTCCCGGGAGAAATAAACCTTCTTGAGCCTCTAGTTTGTCAAGCAGGTGTTCCAGCATCAAGTTGAAGAATATGGGTAAAGTGGATCTCCCTGCTTAACGCCGTTCTTGAGGCGTAGAATCAAATCACTATCTGGATGAGCTATATGGGTGTAAACAATCCGATAACTCTCCTGTACCAGCGCCACTAGAGGCTCAGATAGGCATTTGCTTTTTAGAGCTGATGCGATAACCGAATGACGAACGGTGTCGAAGGCCTTTGACACGTCCAAGACACATCCAACCCCAACCCGGTTTTCATTAGCTTTAGAGCGTCATCCAACAGGAGAACCCCTTCTGTCTGGTATTGAGGCGAACGAACCCTCTCAGCCGCTGGTTTATTAGACCCCAAAACATGCGTCTGAGGAGCGAACCTATCGTTAACGGTTTATAATTCATGAAATCGCTAGGGTTCTTCTCCTCTTGGGGAATAAGAGTGGTCATATTGCCGAACCATTCAGGGAGCAGAGTCCCTGTCGTCAACAATAAATTGGAAAATCCCGCCAGGATTTTAGGAGTAAATTTACCCGACAGCATCCCCCGCTTGACCTCCTCCGTTGCTTGTAACAGCCCGTTGCAAGTAATGGAGGAAGCTAAATGGTGATAACATTAGTTATATGAATGTAATTGTGTATCTGTATAAAATAAAATTTTTGGTGAAGGTTTTTATGTTAAATGTATCTATATGTATGTTGTTAGTAAATTAGTTGTGTTAGTAGAAAGGGGCTCCCAGCCATATGTGTTTCACATGGGTGCAGGGAGTCCCGATTCAATATTTTTGCATAAATTTATATACCTCTGTTAGATTAAAATTAAAATAAAATAATGTCCCCACAGATACTGACCACTAGACCATAATTTTGTTCTTAATAATGTTTCGTGGTTAACACGAGTCCGGCCCCTTAGTTCGATGAAAGGAACTACTTACCAGACTGTGGTCGCACTACTCGTTATATGGGATCGCACCTTATAATTGTGGACGTACACTTTTATATATTTTTGTTGGGACATTCCTGTGCGTCTACAACGACATCTCGGGACCAGAGTATGATCTCGAGAGTACCCACCAGGTTTGTCCCGTGTTGGAGGCTGCCAACTCTATCGGCCACCCTACTCGCCCGGGCTGGGCTGAGGGGTGACCTCCCAGTATGCGTACTAGTAGACGCGGACACGTCTAGCTGTCGAATCCCTATGCACAGGCAGTAGATGAGCAGCAATCCTGCTCACCGATCGGAAGTGAACACCAACCTAATGGAATTCGTATCTTCCTTCGTGTGCCACGGGTGAAGAAACCACTACCCGGCAGAGACCAACCCAATTAAGGGGCGTCAGATCGCTCATAACCTGAGGGTTCAATGCCCCTACCCTGCCAACTCGGTTTAAGGTGCTCAGTGACACCCGAGACCAAGATCGTGACCACTTTGGGGTCATGGCTTGTTCTCTACCACTTCGAAAAATCCCCAGCATCCGATCCGTTACTTGTGTGGTGCCAAGATTGGGTACGTGATTGGCGGGGCTCGTCCGTTCGTCCAGTGGTCCACCGAACGGCTGCTTGCTTCATCCATGTTCATCCAATTAAGGGGCTACCCTTCAGACACCTAGCTGTGCTCGAGGGCAAGCCCTCTTCCCATGTATCGGAATCCAGAAGCCTTTCTGGATCACCGAGCGTTTGGTGGGTACCGGCTCGAGGCGCAACCCGTTTGCCTCTTCCACCTGCCCGAGACATCTGTTCCATTTGCACAGGGTATCTAGGATCTGGGTGGGGTACGTGTCCCGGTAGTAGTACACTCAAGGTGGTGGGACACGTTGCACCCCCCGCTATCAGAAAGGTTTTCCCCTCTACGGCGGGTTCGTCGAGGTCCCTTGCGGGGTTCTCTGCTCATTGTTAGACAGGTTTCCCCGTCAGCCTGGGTTTCCCCACGAGTAACGGCCGATGCCCCTTGCGGGAACATCTCCCCCCTTCCTCCCACAGACCGATCCGTTGCCCGTGAGGTATCGGGATTGGGTATGGCACCCGAGAAGGACGTCGTACGAGCGGGGGTGGTTTCGCACGACACACCTCTAGACCACAGCGCAAACTGTGGGGGCTCCCGGCAGAAGCATTCACGGCTCAAGACGCCCACGTCGTTAAGAGAGTCATAGTTACTCTCGCCGTTTACCCGCTTGAATTTAGACACTCGGATTCCGTGCCAGTTCTGAGCTGATCGTTATTCGGCGGCCAAAGGGTGATGCCGAGAGCGAGGGAGGTATGAAACGACACGTCCTTGACCCCTCCACCTTCCGAAAGTGGGGAATGGAAAATATGGAAAACGCGAAGCTCCTCCTTCCACCCGCGACCCGGCGCCCGCAGCAAGGACGACCCGCGGGAGGTCAAGGCGAACGACCGGAGTCATCGCGACGTCACGAAAGACGAATACGCATCTCCCAGGCCTTGCTCGTTAGCACTCTTCCACATCTCGACCAAGCCCGACACGCCCCGATACTTATCCCGAAGTTACGGATCCAGCTTGCCAACTTCCCTTATCTATATTCTTTTACCGACTAGAGGCTTTTCACCTAGAAGACCTGCTGCGGATATGGGTACGAACCGGCGCGACATCTCCACGTGGCCCTCACCCGGAATTTCAAGGTCCGAGGGGCATGTCTGGACACCGCCACAAATGCGGTGCCCTACGCGTTCCATTCTCTCTCTCTGCTAGAGAATTACAGGGAACCTGAACTCTCAAAAATAAAATAAAACTCTTCCACGACCTCCCGACGGTTTCTCCGGGCCAGTTTGGGTTACTCCGACGAGCTTCACGTCTCATAAAACGGGGACCCCAACCTGGATCGGTTCCACTACCAGGTTCTGGAATAGAAACCGGATTCTCTTTCGCCCAAGATGGGGCTGCCATTAACAGAAATAAGATTACTTGGCAACTGCCCTCATCAACTTCAGACTTTTCTTAGAGCTTAGGATCGACTGACTCGTGTGCCACGGCTGTTCACACGAAACCCTTCTCCGCATCAGCTCTCCTGGGTATCGCAAGAGTTTTTGCTACTTCTACCAAAATCTGCACCGACGGCGGCTCCTGGCAGACGCAGGCCCTTCTGCGCTCACCGTCGTGCCCTCCTACTCACCGGGGCTTAACAGGGATCCTGAGGCAGAGGATTTCCCCGACGCGGGACGTACGGGGCACCCTAGCCATGACGACCAGCGGCCGAGTACAGGCACGACGCTTCAGCGCCATCTATTTTCAGGGCTAATTGATTCGGCAGGTGAGTTGTTACACACTCCTTCGTCGATTCCACCTTCCATGACCACAATCCTACTGTATTAAGCAAACAACGGCCTTCATGGTTTCCCATAAGCTTTGAGTTAGGCGCCTTAACTCGGCGTTTGGTTCATTCCACAGTGCCAGTTCTGCTTACGAAAAATGGCCCACTAGCCATCTCAGATGCTTCTTTCTCCGCCATCAATTCATAAAATAATTCGTACTTGCTGGCAGTTTCAAGGATGGCGGAGGTTTCACACATTTAAAGTTTTAGAATATGTTAAGGTCGTTTCGGTCCTAAGACCTCTAATAATTCTCTTTAGCGCAAGAGAATCGTTCACTACTTTCTTTGTTTCAACATTATTTCAAGTTTCCGAGTTCAAGGTATCCTGAGGGAAACTTTGGAGGGAACCAGCTACTAGATAGTTCCATTGGTCTTTCGCCTCCATACACAGCTCAGACAATCGATTTGCAAAGAATCGCTACGGACCTCCACTAGGGTTTTCCCTGGCTTCATACTGGCCGNTAAGAGACAGCGCTCTTGGTGCTTGGCGAACCACTCCCCGGGAGTGCGGGACGGGGGAGAACGAACCCTCGCGAATTCAAATCCCTTGAAAAGATCCATCCTCCGACGAAAACGTGTGTTGCCACAACGAGTTTGCCTTTTCACTTTCATTGTGCCGTAGGGTTTAGTCGAGCCCCGTGACTTGCGTACTTGTTGCAGAAGATTGATTACAGAAGCACACACAAAAATTAAGTGGTCTGTACCCAAGACTAGACGTCAACTGGAGGCAATTGTGGCGTTGATGACGACATCGCTTCGTCTTCAGACGCATGCTCGAAGCGTGGTGATCGACTGCTGATAGGTTTGGTGCTGGCTTCTGTCTCGTCTGCTCTTAATTACTCATATCTCTAATTTACTGGTTGCAAACACTATCACCACGCTTCGTCTGAAGACGAAGCGATGCCGTCATCAACACCACCCTGACCTGCAGTCGACGCCGGCTGTCGCTGACTCGGCGCCGTGCAGATGCTACGGTTTAGCGGCCACGGCATTCCGTACTACTCCGTCGTCAACTACTGTCCAAGAGGTGGTTGTGGCGGTAGTCGACGACGCTTCATCACAAGCGATTGCCAAGCATTGCGACCCCTTCCAGAAGCCACGGAACGTTTTCTTCTGATCGTATGGAGCCTCTTCACAAGAATTATTTCGCGGACTTTTGGACATTGGACGGCACGTAGCATCTGCAAAGAATAACTATTTTTAAAATCTTCACAAAAATATAATAATTCATTAATTTATGAGCAAAAGATAGTTTTGCAACATTCAAAGAGACAATATTTTTTTGCATCATGTAACGAATATAAGGAAAATATTTACAAAACAAAAAAGACTGATATTTGGATATACTATTGGAATATAAAAATATTTTATTATTTCTAGCTGTTTTTAATAATTAAAGATTAATAAAATAAATATAACAATTGCGAGTGTAATAAATCTATTCATCACCAAATAAGGATAATTACTTGTGATAAGAAAATGCAAATTTTAGTTCTAATCTCATAGTAATAAATGAGCTAAACAATGTACAAATTTTATTTGTTTTTTCGTTTGATGCGGACGGGGATAACAGGGATCCCGCCATTTCGAGCATCATTGTGGTGCAAGGTTGCGTCATCCTGTGGTGTAAGATTGCATCATCCTGATGTGCAAGCCAGCATAATCCTGGATTGCATCCTATAAGGTAAGATTGCGCAATACACGATCACGTGTTGCGTTAGAACCGCCGTATCCTAGATTGCATCATGTGATGCAAGATTGTGTCATCCTATGGTGCAAGATTGCGCAATAGTGTGATGCAGGATTGCATCATCCTGGATTGAACACATGTTAGAAACGACACCCCCACCCCTTTTGGCTTCAAACCCGTACACCTGTGTTCAAGGTTTGAAACCGGCACACACGTGCACGTCCCATACGACCCCCCTTTCCCCTCCCTCCCCTTTTTGACTCGGAACCGGAACATGTGTTATTTTTATGGCTTAAAGGTAAGAAATGATGTTTCCTCTACTCTTTTTTTCTTTTGTAACGAAGTACTTTATCTTCAAACTATCTGTGCAACAGATTTCTTTTTCCTTTCTGTGTTTTGCTTAGTTTTTCTTTTCATTTCTACCGGCACCCCATTTCCTTGACACCTTGGTGAAAACGTTCATTCTGTTCTTCGCAATACTTTCCGATGTTGTTCGGAAAATAGTTAAGATGAGAGTTTAACAAATGGAATTTCAAATTCATCAGACAACCTTCCAGTTTGAAGTTTTCCAACAGTTTCTTAAAATCATTGTACTCCTTACTTTTCTAGTTTCCTAAGAAATTCTGAACGATTTTTTAAAAACTTATCCAGGCAGCTTTTTCTGTATAATTAATTTTTGTTATCAGTTTTTCGCCGCTGAATGTGGCACGGATTTAACGACCATCGAAAATACCTTCGTTCAGTTTAGCAACTCTTATTTCATGAATCATTTTTCCTAAATATTCCAAAAAGTCGCCAAACTTGACCAAAGATTTAACGATCTGTTTCATAAGACCAAGTTTGATTTCGAGAGGGGGGAACAGAACATGTGAAGGATCATAAGGTCAAGGATGGCGACTTCGGTTGAATCCCTTCACGAAAAATATTTTTTAAATTCATTTTGTCAAGATCATGATATGCATGGTCAAACTCGGTACTACATTAAAAATTTGTATTCGAAAGGCTTGAAAATTGTATGACCATTTAGTGAGCCATCCGAGCGAACCTTGGTCATCCAGATATTACTGATTAAATGTAATACACCATTAAATAGAAAGATTTAACATAGAGTATAATACTGGTTGTGAGAAGTAATTATTAATAATTTTCATGTCAGTAATATCTTTTTTATACTAGGTCGTAAATGCTACTGTAGTTAGCGTGATTCAGTGGGTAGAGCGCAGAGTTGGTGGCTGGATGTGCTGTGTTCGATCCCCGGTGAGATGGGGATTTTCTATCAAATCTCAGCATCCAGAATGACTCTCAGGCCTACTCGACCTGCTTTAACGGTAATCCTTCCATGCACTTGTCCAACTGAGTGCAACCAGGGCGGAGTTTCCTCTTGTGAAAATGAGGAAGAGTTCTCTGAGTCAGACTCAGACTCAGAGTTCGATGACAACTCGACGCTCACTTTTGTTGAGGGGAAGTCGACGGCCAATGCCTGGGTCCTAGATCTGGACACAGATTATGTGGCCGAAAACTTGCCGGAGATTGTGAGTGACCAGAGACTACCTCGTTCCTCTTTCTTACGTAGGACGACTAGTACTCTTATTGGAGACATAACATCTCGTCTCCAAATGGTAAGCAGAGGCTTAACATCTTGTCTCTGTTGGTGCTGTGGTCTATGCTTCTCCCTACCTTCGGGCATCATCGAAGATGATCTCGGGGACTGGGACGTGGAGGAAGCCGAAACATCACCACTGGAAATCTCCCCGGAGGGGGTTTACTCTGGTTTTCGCGTGAATCATATTCTTGCAAGACTAGAGGAGACCCCCATGCTGGAAGCTGCACTCCAATATCTTGTGCAGCTTCTGGCTCCCGGAGGAGATAGGCTGATGTTTCGGTATCCCAAAGAAATACTGGCGATGCAGCTGATGGTGGCTGGAGTTCCATCCGATCCGGCCGTGCTGCGTCGCTATACCCAGGAAATTTTCCGGAGGAGGGGAGTGAAATTCGTCCTGCAAAGCGTAGCCGCGCACTACAAAAGTTCTAGGAGTTGTGCGTAGCGTGCCTGGGAACCCTTTAGGAATGGTGGTCGTCCGGGGATAGGCTTGTCTATCCCAACGCCCATGACGGACGACCGGCGTACCTCAGGTTCTCTGTCAGAGGAATTGATGACTTGTGAACGGACATGAATATGGATAACTGAATTGCAACCAATAAATTGTGTAAATAGCTCTGTAAATATGTTCTGTCTGCTCTCTTCTGCTTTTGTATTTGTATTTGTTTGTATATTAGTAATTGTATAAAATGTTGTTCTGTAAATATTGAAATTGTAGTAGTGATATCTTTTGTTTTGTATATTTGTCTTCTTGTTTGCTATTTATCGATATATGTGTTTTATGTGTTTGTATTTATATTTGGCAAGTGGTTCCGCTAGTGGCAGGTCACCATGCCTCCACGCGGCGGGGACGGAAACTCCTCCATTTCTTGCGGCGAAGCCACAAGAAAATGGTGTTAGTGTATATAGTAGTTAGATATTTGTTTTATGTATGTATTTTGTATTTTATATTGAGGTGTTATAGTTCATATGTAGTAAGTAGATATGTATGTTTGTAAGTGTGTGAATGTTTTAAAGTGACTCCCCGCAATATGTGTTTCACATGGGTGCGGGGAGTCCCAATAAAATTGTATATAATGTATGATTGGAACCTCTTAGTTTTAGAAATAAATGAAAAAAAATGCTTTAAAATGAGTACCAGGGTCTATCCTGGGGTCAAACCGGTATCACATAGGAGTGGTTTTAACCCCCATGGCTGGTACGAGGTAGCTTAGATATTGCGTATAAAGGAGCTCGCTTGCAGAGGTAAATTGCCATCCGGGTCTGGGTACTGGGTTACACAAAAATACAAACAAGATTTAATGATGTTTCATAAATAATAAATAAAAGGTTTAGAATATATAACTATAAAGGCTGGGATAGCAAATTATCTTTTAAGCAAAGGCTTATATCTGGGCAAGCGATTACTCTTTAAACAAAGGCCCTCATCAGTTCTCAAAGGCCTATGCTTAAAAGATTAATCGCTAGCCCAGCTTTGGGCCTTTATTGATATAAATTCTAAACCTTCTTAACTTACTGATCTCAAAACCTGAGGGGCCAGAGAGACCGAAGTCTCGAGGACGGCAAAGTCCGTCAACATGTTGAGGTTCTCATATTGTTAACAGTAGATTTGCCAAGTTGCTGATGGCGACAGGTTGGTCCGAAGCTCGGGACATTGTTGCACGAAAACCAGTGGCACCAATGTGCGACTACAACAATGCGTTCTCGTGGTTCTGCTCTCTACACTAGACTTTGCACACTCTCCCTGATTGTTAAAAAAAATTACAATTTATAGATAGAATGGTAGAGGGGGATTTCCCACGACACTATTGAAAATGACATTCCTCCTTTTAGAGTGAGGACCACACGCGCCTATAAGGTTATATTATAATAATCATGAGAGAGGGGTTGTCTCTATGGAAAGGGAAGATTTGCATGCGGATATACTGAGAATAGATGTGGGGACCGCGAGTGTCAATTTATTCAAATAAAATTAAGAACAGAGTGAGAGATACTCTCTCTGAAGAGGGCACTGTGTGTCCTGTTTTGCATGAGGGCCCATTAGGAAGTTATTGGTCGAGGATGTGTCATCAGCTGTCGGCCACAGAAAAATATGCTTCTTGGGTGCGCCGCCGCAAAAGAAATTATTAGCGCAGTTAGGAGGATATCTCCGACTTCCGGCTTCCGGTTGCGACGTGGTGCCGATGCGATGGTATAATTTAGAAAACAATAATACAGAAACGATGTTATAACAATTATAAAAATAATGTAGGATATATAAGATCGGCCGTATATAAAATTAAATAACAAAATTAAAGAACAATTATGAAAAAAATGAAATGATTTTAGAAAATTAGAGGCATGAACATGTCATCTCGTGACACCGGTCGGAGCGAGATGCTGACCACATCTCCTTCTAGCGCCGAGGTCAAGTAATTGCGGAGCTCTACCCTCCTCGAACCCCTTGGGCACCTTCGGGGCCTGTTCAGGGATAGTTTGACTTTGACTTAGGAGCTACTAAAATACTGTGTTTGTTACTGCCCATACGATATACAAAGTGCTGGACGCAAAATTACATCCATTAGGTTTATAAATCTTATAAAACATACAATTTCACGTCACATGCCAATTTGTCATGAACAAATTTCTTTATTAGAATTCAAAAGGAATGTAATAAATCAAAATTAAACATAAGAATCATCTAACTTCTTGACACACTGTTATATTTTTTTTAACATTTTGTAGTGCAGCATTTGATTTTAAACAAAATTACATTATGATGACTGTTTTTTTGATAAACAATGTCATATAAAAGAGGTACTGAGGTCCAAAGAGGTACTGCGTCATTAGCAATGTTGTGGTACGAGCGACGTGCGGTAGAGCGAGAGTGTTCCAAAGATAAACTTTGTTATTGTCTTTCATTTAAGATTCGAAAGAAAAAGAAGTATTCAGAATACTATTCCAAGACATGTAGCGATCTCTCAGTCTTGTAAATACTGTAAAATTGTTAAACAAATGTATTTTCCCTATAGGGAGAAGTTGATGTATTTTCGTATCCACAGTGTGTTTTCTATCGTTTTATGTATATTAGTATCATATCTTTCATTTCAGTTTATCAAAAGTGTACTCTCCCTCTGCTTGGTCCATTTACACTGCTAAATAATATTTAGTCCAGTAGGAAACTTGTGGGGGGTTTTCAACTCACTGATAAAGGGTGTTACTGGAAGATGTGCTCAGATAAGATTGTGGTCAGGTAGCACACGTGGGATTTTGAACTCACCTAGACTTGACCGCAACTTCCGGTGGTAGGGTGCAGATATCACAGATGTGGTTTTGAGCTCACCTAGACTTGACCACAACTTCCGGTGATAAGCTTATCATTGTGCATAAAACACAAAATCCTTCAACATGTATTGTGCTTGATGAACGGGAAGTGCAGAGAGGAGGGGTTGCCTTGAAAAAACGTATCTTGTAAACACAGGAGCGGGTTGGAGAACAGGTTGGAGCATGCCCAAGGCAGGTAATATCACCCCCTCCTCCCTCCCCCACCACTCTCCACCTCCCCTCTACCCCTCCCTCCCCCTTCCCATAATTGATCAATTTTATTTTAAAAATCTTATCTTGATCACACAGGAGTGATTTGGAGAAACGTTGGAGCATGCCCAAGGCGGTGGTATCACCCCCTCCCCATCCTCCCCCTCCCCCTGCCGCCTCCCCTTCTCCCGCCCCTCCTCCTTCCCGCTCTCCTCCACCCCTTCCCACAATTGTTCAAATTTTTTGAAAAAAAAAAGAAAAAAATTGAAAAAAGGATTGTGGATGAACGGGTGTGGGGGAGAGGGACGCATGCGTGTTTTTTGCGTATTTGATGTGCACTCACCTTATGCACATGCGTAGGCACCCTGTGGTTGCGACGACGGCCCGTGACCCACTGCGCTCCACTAAGTGTTTTGTGAGAGATGGGTGTTGGATGGAAACTGGTCACGTGACACACAAACAAGTGGGGACATGATCTCCACGTCATAACCTCGACCTCCTACTATCCTATTGCGCAATACCTCCATCCTATGGCAATACGCCCTCTTTCTTTTTTCATGCGCATGCGCCATGCCATGCAGAAGTCAATAAATAATAAATGAAAAAATAAATCTATACTATGCTAAAATACCATTATTATGATGTAGGGAAAGAAATGACCTATCGAGGTGATGTAAGGTAATATATCGAAGAGGTAGAAAATAATCGTAAAAATATTTTTAATACAAACATACCCTCCCAGGGAACTCCACTTCAACAAAGCACTGTCCGTGCGGGTGGCGAGGGTTTGTGCGTACCAAAGAAGCAGAGAGCTATGCTGGCGGTTGCGTAGCTACCAGCAGGGCAAGCCAAGCCGGACAGGTATTTACCGAGGTATTAGAAAAAGTGTGTTTCACAATGACCTATCTTCCCCAACCATTCCTATTTCCTTACCATCTGCTGCTTTATAGGAGGGCGAAGGATCCCCAAAAACTAAGGGATAGGAAATACTTGACAGAAAACCAACAGCAAATCCATAGGCTGTTACGTAGGAACCTACCAATGGAATCGAACAATGGGCTGGTTCCCGTTGCTTCTAAATTAATGGGATTAAGGAACCTCTGGAGAAGCTTCGGAATGCAAGACTAAATTGGAATCGAATCAGGCAAAGAATTATGGATATGAATATGAGAACATGGAATTTGAGAAGTGCTAATAGTATTGATGACCTAAAGAAATTAATGCGTGTGCTTCATGACTACAAATTGCGTATCATAACAATCCAATAAAATAGGTGGGAAGGGAAGGGTGTTATGGATATAAGTAATTATACTATAATGTGAATAGTGTGCAAGAGAATGAAAGCAAGGAATGCGGGGTCGCCTTTTTGGCTTATAAAGACCTTAGAAGTAACGCAATTGACTTCAAACCAATTAAAGAACGATTATGTATTATTAGACTGAAAACAAAATTCTCCAACCTCGCAATTATTAATGTCCATGCGCCTACAAATGTAAAAGATGGAACAGATAAGGAGTTGACCTATCATGGAATAGAGATGTGGTATAATATATCACCCGGGCATGAAAATTATCTTAGGAGATCTTAATGCTCAAATAGGGAAAGAAGTCATGTGTCAGAGAACAATTGAAAAGTATAATCTTTATAAAAAAACGAATGACAGCGGAGAAAGAGTTATAAATCTAGCAAAGAGTAAAAATATGGTTATATCCTCAACTTGTTTTATTCACAATGAAAACATAAAGTAACGTGGACACGTCCAAGTGGGACTGAATATCAAATAGATCACTTCCTCATAGACAAAAGAGGGGCCAATAGTGTCATCGATAACGATCTTTTCGAGGAGTTAACTGTTATTCGGATCATTACTTAGTTAAGGTTAAGTGTCGGAACCGAACAACGGTACACGGGTAAAGGAAGTGCAAAACAAAAGAAAGTTATGGTTGAAGAATTATATAAATGAACATTAAAGAAGATATCGGAAGGAATGAACATTAAAGAAGTCATCGCATTGAAACCTACAATACAGTATGTTTGTGAAGGTTATAAACTGAATGTCGCATTTGAAGCATAAAAAATAAAATCATCATGTAACCTAATTTTGTTTGATGATGTTTTAAAAAATCAATCTTTTTCAATAAATATATTTTAAACACGTAACGTATTGTGTTTGACGATGTTTAAAAAAAACAATTTTTTCAATAAATGTATTGCATTATTTTCAATATAATCGTTTTATTGATCTGATTATATTTTATAAACTCAGAGAGAAAAGGATAGGATCCAGATGAGGTGGTAAAACAAAAAAAGTTTTTCATTGTCTTCATTGAAAAAAAGTATGCTCTCATCAGTTTTGCAGTGCGCTTGGGAACCGTAACATACGAAAGAATATCGTCACCAGCAGAGGGAAAGAAGAAACCAACTGGAAACGAGGTTGAGTGAAATATCCCGAGTATCTCGCATATTTCATGAAATGAACTTGTACGATCTTCGAATGCTACACCTCTTGTGTTGACACATTTGACTTCCCTAACAAACATGAATCAATGCGACATCGTGGTTGACATACGAGGTGCTTCCAATGGCGCCTTCTCACATTTTTGACAGCACCTTCGTTGAGCGCTTAGGGGAACTTATTTCTCTTTTCCCGTTTCACTTTTTAGAATTTTTAATATCGTATTTTTAAGTTAGTGCGCACTTATCCTCCTCCGAGGGCGCATTTATCCTCTATCCGAGAGGGCATACCGCCCGTGGGCCAGTCCGAGCCTGGTTGGAGATTAAGTTCATGGGAGGTTAAGTAAGAAGACTTCGTCATAAAACAAGCAAGGAACGACGAGCACGACAAGACTCCGGCGGACGCGCACCACACTCAGAGCGAGACACAATTTATATGACACGGTAACTTGAGGCACCGATTCCTGGTGGTATCTCTCGAACAAAACCTGTAAAAAATATTTGAAGATTATTGCGGACTGTTTAAAAAATATATGTGTGTGTGTGACATGAAATAGTCGAGCTGTGAGGATTTTTTTTTTTTGCAAGTTAAGTCAGCTGGAAAATTGTAGCTAATAAAATGAGCTATGTCTTTTTATTCGAAGACTTATGTGTTAGTGTTGAATCAATACTCGTAACAGTCAGGTGCATTCCGGCCACTCCTTGGTGATAACACGATAGTTTACACTTCATAGATCGTATTTTACTCAAACTAATGTTAATTGTATTTATTAACATGGGCTAGAACCATGAGCGATAGCGCTCAAGAACGGGTCCTTGACATGATTTTAGGAGAGCGTTTGATTATCCCCGTGTAACCTTTCATGTCGCGCGCTCGTCGTACATACTAAAAGACGTTTCACAACGTATCACTCGGAATATAATACGAATAATAAAAATCATAGAAAATCTACGGGCGATATTAGATAAAATATAAAAAAGCGTGAAAACTTATGAATTTTAACTACATACAGGGAATTGTAGTTGGGACAAAAAGTAAAGGCAGAACTTAAGTTCGTTTTACCGTGATTTCGCTGTATTTGTTTAAAAGTAGACTATCACTTACAAGTAGTTAACAGTTTCTTTTAAACTAGATCTATGTGAGGTGTATTTAACAAAGAAAGTAATTAAGTTAAAAAAGTAATTGAAGAAATTAAAGTAAATGTTTAATATTAGGATATTTCAGTAGCTGAATGACAATAAGAAGAGATACATTTAATTCCTTTATTTAATCCATTTTATAGAGCCATGATCATAATAAGTACTGTTTATTTAATATTTAGACAGCTCTGGCAACTTTTTCTCACTACAATGATTATATTATAAATGAGCAACTCATGAAAAATATGGAATATAAATGATGTCATGTATAGACATGACTATACACTCTCGAAAATCCAGTTTTTTGCCTTCTTTTAGGTATTTGTCTCATTAGGTAAAAATAAATATCTCCACCTGTTATGGACTTGGAAATTTTAACATTTCAATCTGCAAAGCATTAGAACATGCTGAATAACTGTAGAATACCTGAAACAGAGATAAATGGCACTAGCACATGAGCACCCATGTGAGGGACAAATTTTGTACAGCATCAGAAATATATTTTATGTACAATGAAATGACATCTGGGGATATATGGCACATTTAGAAGAGTCTAAAAAATTATTTAAAAGGTAGTTCAGAGAAGTGATTACTTTTGTTTTTCTACAAAAATTTGAATAAGTCTACATACAAATATTCTAAAAGTGAATATTAGCACCAGTCCTGTGAATTAACAACCAACAATTTTGAACATTAATTTTAAAAATGCAACATTTCTCTTACTTAAATGCCTTAGAATTAAAAGAAGTTAGAAATACACAGTTTCTAAAAAGAAACCCAAAATAATAAATGAATGTCTGAACACAGGAATAGCTTTACTCAAATAAAGCAATTAAACACTTGATGCTCATTACAAACAAATGTGAAATTTTGTTTTCATTTCAAATTTGAAATGCATATATAACACAAAATTAATAATGAAACTGGTAAGCTTTGGTTAATATTTTCTCATCTCTGCAAAACTGTACTCAGGCATACTCAACAAATTCAGTTTGTGCAATTAAAATTTAAATTTGGGATCAAGGGATCTTCTTGGCAGAAAGGTAGGTATCTTTCATGGTGCATGAAAATATGCTGTATTTCTTTAAAGGTGCTCATTATAACAGAAAAATATTTATATAACTTCTCACAATTTCCAAGTCCAAACACAACTATAACAATGTAAACAAATTTAATAATTAACTGCTACAAGTAAGTCGCAGTCTCTTCAATCTTACAAAACATTACTGTATTACTTTCCTTGCCACACTAATCTGATTCCATAAAATCCTCAGAACATGTAAGAACAAACCCAAAAATACACTTTAATTTGCATTCACATACATAGGAGTGTAGAAAAAATCTATGTCACAACTAATGTATAAAACATTAGAAATATACTTGCTACATTTTAAACTCTGATTTGAATAGTTTTAAATCTCATGGCAAACCACTGAATATGGGATGTATGGGTAGAACATACATGAGCTTAGGAAAGAAATATTTTAAAATGTGAAATTTTTTGATTTAGATTCTGAACACCAATACAATAAAGCAGATGTTACAGTATAAAAATTCCACTACATGCTAATTGTAATGGAAATGTTAAAAATATAAAAATATAACATATTTGTAAATAGGCCTCAGCCTGATGGAAGTTCACATCAAATATAATGAAACTGAGGGCACTGCAATACAGTACTTCAAGATACATGGAAAAATGATTTGCACAAAAGTAGAACAAGCATTACAGGCATAGCAAAATTACATCAAATTTCATTTGAAATTGTGACACTGTTAATTCAAGAGCTTCTATGACAATTCATCATATCTTTACAAGTAAGAATTTCAAAATGTTTATTAAATTATGATACACAAGAAAACCTACAATGAATTAAAGAAATCTGTTCAGGAACATTTCAAGATCCACAGATTTCACACATGAATTGGTACTTGAAATCAATACCATTACCACAACTTATAAACATTTTTACATAATTACAGTTTTGATTCAATAAAATTTGGACAGGTTTAATCTTCCTTTCTTTATTTTCTGAACACAAATATTCCAATGAAACTGAAAAACCAATCTGAAACTCAAAAAGCATCATTACAATTCTTCTCAGTTAACTGAAGAGAAATTCAGAAATAAAGAGGTATCAAAATAAAATGTAATGTTTTCACTGGACTGTTCATCAAATTCAAATTAACAATTTAAAACTTTCGATGTACTGTCTCTCTTTCAATACCTACAGTCCATACAAAACTATCAGCTTTGTTATCTACACAATATTTCAGTTTGAAAATTATAAAAAAATTCATTTCATCATAACCAGCTTTCTTGTGGAGGTGTAGAGGAAAAATCTTTTGTGTAGATGACAAATAACATCATACACTTTTACAACAAATACTACATATAATCACTTAAGTGTTTTCATTCTAAAGAAATTAAAAATTAATCTTCAAGACTGCAGTTGAATCACTTTCATTTTATATTTATATATAACTGATATAAGATGTCAATAGGATTCAATTATATTAACAAAAGTTTATCAGTCAGCAAGATTAACATCAATATTTAAAATACACTGAAAATATTGCATTTAGTTCACCTTGCACATTTCCAAAACCTTACAGGAAAGTATATATATATACCTTTATCTCTTCTAACAATATTGTACATTGTATTATTCTCATAAACAAGTGTAACATTTGATTCAGAAAATCAAGTCTGTTGTTAATCCCTTTATCAGAAGATCACTTGGAAGGCAGAATAGCAGGAGATATATGGCTGGGTTAACAAGTTGGCAGTAGCCACTTATGAGAAGAGGAAGAAATGTGCTAAATATTTATTGGATTAAATATGCAGCATTAATTTCAATGCATCATTTCTTTACTATTTTACATTGATTGCCTCACAGACTACATTATGCAACATGAGGACATCAATATCACACAATAATTCTTTACTGGAATATGTTATTGATATGATAGGGCTGTTGATTTCAGTTAATACCCTTCTGTAATGGCAGAATATTGAAATTCATGTAGAATGAAAATACTGAGACATCAAAAGTATCATACTGCACCAATACCCATACCAAAACAAAATAAATTTGGATAGTAGTGAAAAAATAACACTTTAGAAATACATGAACTATCATCTGTCTAAAGTCAGTAACTTACTTACATGTTCACCACCAAGACAAAATCATATGGGGTATAGCGGAAGTTTGAAGATTGATATTCATGTGAAACCCTCCAATAGCTATTGAAACAAACTGGAAGCAAAGTATTAAAATAACCAACAAAATTGCCAACATCCATCACTATAATAATGCGATTTAAATTGCCACAAAAACAAGTTAGGCCACATTTGCCCAAACAGAGGGCTTCTTAAGGATTAAAACAGCCAATAGTTTTCTGCTTTATTATTTGATTTTATTGAAATTTCTATAATAACTTTAGTTACTTCCGAGATTGCCCACTAATAGAATAATGAGAATAGAATGATTTTATAAATGAAGATAAGTGCCAAAATGCTTAATAGTGATTTGATTTTTATATGATGCAAAGGATTAATGATAATCCAGTATTCCCATCAAAATAGACGTACACATAAACAACATTTCTGAACAAAGATTATCCAGTAATTTGCATTTAGCACAGCCCTAGATATGATAAGTTATTATCAGTAGTAAAAGAAAATGTGCCATCATTAGGATGCACTCAACAGGTATGTTATCACAAATACATGCAGACATCATATACACAATCATAGATTTGGTCTTTTCTCATACTGTTATTTATACATCTTTTAGTGTACATACATGCATTTAAAATCAATGTGTACACATGTGCTTAACAAGCTATCAGACCATATAGTTTCTGCACAGAACAGAAAGTAGTAGAGTGGAGGATGCCATATTAAAGTACACAAGTGTCCAAACATGGCTGTTAGATGGATCATAAAGATGCTACAATGGAAGCTGCCCCTGCCGGGCCTTGAAACCTTATTCTCCTTAACTTTCCTTAATTTGATCTACAGAGGAGATAAGTTACAAAAGCACCAACAAACATTTTCTGAACAGAGGAAAAAGTACAACATTTTAAGGCCTTGAAACAGATTTATGCTTTTACAATGAAGTGGCCAATTAAGATGAGATGAGGGACTGTGCACTTGGTGAAATCGGCAAGTACCAACCCCTACTTGTTGTTGGGAGAGGGAGTCCCATTCACGTCATGTCCACTTATTTGTGGATTTGGACATCTGTTCTCAACAAATGGGTGCTGTGAGCTACTGGAGCAAGTTTCCGTGTTGGTAACTGTGCTGCCGAGTGCCATCCGCTTCATCTGATTTATCACTGTAGCTGCATGGTAAGCTTGCTGGAACAGTGAATTTTAACATGAGTGAACATATTGTGTAATGAGTTATTTCTATACCTACCATTTGATTTTTCTTGACATAATTTACACTAAACAATTTTCGGGAAATTCAGTCTAGAACAGTTCCATGCAACAATATAAGCATGTATAATACACATTCTAGTAGGCTATGAGACATGACAGATGGTGATATCCCATTTCTGCAAGTCAAACATGCAGTCTTTAGACACAGAATTACAAAATATAATACAGTGACAGTTTTGTCGGCCACTCTCTCCAAATACATTTTCCCCCCTCCCAACAGATTCTGAGAGTCCAGTTCCATCTTCAAGTACTGCCAACTTCACCATTTTATTTGAACTACTGCTATTTCAGGTGGCAGAAATTGAAGTAGGGAGAAAGGACATCCTTAGAAAAGCAAATGTAATTGACGAAGGGCCAACAAAACTGTTAAAATATTTTATTGTAGTAATTACAATGCAAGTTTCCAAAGAACTTTTACATCACTAAAGAATATTATCAGCAAAAACTAGTTGTGAAACATTGGTTCTAGTACAATTAAGTACACGAAGAGCATATGAGCATTTTACAAACAAACTAAAAAATGATCACCATTTTATCAAGGCCACAACTGTTTATGGAATGTTTATCTGGAGTGTAATTCATTTACATATGTGCCTAAATGGTAACATTAACAAAGTGGAGATTTTTAAGGTCATTTTAAAAGTAAGTGCCACACAAAGTTTTTAACAGTTACAAAAACAGAGATGGCCTGCAGTGTGAATTGGATGAGTACCAAATTATCAAACAATGAGGATGAGAACAACTTAAGCTTCACTTCATGTATTAAATTACCTCAATTAAAAACACATTTGGAGAACATTCATTACAATTAGTTGGCCCTAACTAAAAACTTACAATAAAAAAAACTAATAAGAATTTTGCAACATGCAATGAAGCAGAAGGCCATAAGTGGCTGATTTTAATTATTCAATCTCTCAATTGAACCATTATTTTCAAGGAAGAAACCTGCAGTACCATATAACATTCAAGAGACCAGTCTCTAGTTTCTACTTTGGGCGATAATCAAAAACTTCATGATAAGGTTTTCATTTTTACTTCCTCAAATCAATAAAAGGATATAAATCAATAAAAGGATATAAATCAATAAAAGGATATAAATAAAATAAAAGGATGTTGATTTATTTCTATGGAGAAGTGATAAGAAATTATCATTTAAAAAAACTTAAACTCAGAGAGTTATATCAGAAAAAATTTCAAAACTGAAACAAAATTAAAATTTTAAAATAACACAAAATATACTTTAATATTAGAACCTTCAATGAAGTTCTTGCACTTCTGAATATATAAAAAAATGTATGAAAACTGATCAACTCAGTGGCAGCGATTAGGGAGAGCAAATCTTTTTGGGTAAAAAATTAAATATTTATTCCATTTTAACCTCCAAATATGAGGAATTATTAAAAAAATTATTTAAACTCTGTTGTATTGTAATCTAATTATCTTTCCTTCATTTTTAAAAATTATTTTACCTATGAGTATGGTATAAGCAATGATATAAGGGGTAGCAATAGTTTAAATTTTGTTGTCTACCAGATCCTTCAGTACATTTGGTTATCTATAAAAAATTTTGCCCTCCCACTTCTAATTGCCAATAGCCGCCACTGTCAAAATACAAAAAAATGTTTTCATGTAATCAAGATTCAAAATATTTTTATTTCCTGAAATGTATTCGCCTGAAATAAATAATTTTAATATATAATTCAAATTTTTCTACACATACATGCAGGATTTTGCAGTGATCATGCTAGTTCAAATACAGAAAACTGAGAATCTAAGTACCCACTATTGTCGATACTACAGCCATAAACTATAAGTAACCAGTACTGGAAAAATATAGAAGTTTTACAATGAAATGTCTTACTTAAATATTTTTATTCATTATCATGACTAGATCAGTAAATTATGAAAACTGTTTATTATTTAATTTTATTTTTAAGTTCCCTTTTAACTGAGTAAAAGTAAACTTATCAATATTTATTTCTCTTGATAAATGTACAGTAATTTATGATAAAGTTAATTCTGTCTTCTAGTAAAAATAAGTAAAAAATGGCTCTTTCAATCTCTATTCTAAACACACATCAGGTACATCAAGTGGTAAAATGGTAGCAAATATCTTTTCTTAAAAAATCTTCAAACAAGATTAGAACAGCAATCGAAATTAGCGCAGAGGGCAATCAGCAGCCAGGACACAACAAACGTAAAGCGCGACACATTCAACCATTAAGTACCTTCCTCCTCCCCCTCTGCTTCCTCCTCAATAGTGGTGCACTTGTGTGCTTCATCAACGTCCATGCTACTAGAATTATTCAGAGCTAATCTCTGCATCTTGTGGACCATTGCAATAGCATTCATCAATTGCTGTGGAAAAACAAACAGAAACCATTGTTTCTCATAACATTAATGTTTACAGTAAAAATTTACTGCCATGAAACTTCCCACTTTCATCAGGTTTCCAGTTCACATAAAGATAATATATAATACTTATAAATATCAAATCACAATAAATTTCCTGAAGCATAGGAGTATACAGTTTTTCTCACTGATTTTTATTGTTGAAGACCAAACTGTGTGAAGAGAAATTAAATGAAGAACTGTAGAGGAAAAGCACATGATAGTTACATTATAATATGGTAAATGATAATTATTTAAAAACAGGAAAGATACATGAAGTCAATACGTAGGAGCAAGTAATAAGATCATCATATCATAAAGCTGCTTGGCCACTCTGATGACTAATAAAACCAAGTATGTTAGAGGAAGGAAGAACAATAAAGGAAAAAGTGAAAGTAAACAGACCGTTGCATAAAAGAATTTCTATTAGAGAAATACCTCAAATAATTTATCCTTAAGAGAAAAATAATATAAAAATGGAGAGAGATATATATGATACTCTTACTCAACAGAATCCATCTGCCTTACATCCATTGCAAACACAAATGACAGACTCAAGAGTACATCCATATCTGTGTCCAATATTCTATCAAACTTCATCAACACCGAGAAGATGAAATCATTTTCAAAACCAACATTTGTTTTCCCCAAGCAGTTTAATTTTCATTTGATGGGAAAACAAATGAGGAATTTTGGCCTGTAAGACTATGTTGGGTGTGGGATTTTTAAGACACTAATGTTAAATTTTAAAAAAGTTGACTTTGCTATATAGAAATCAATATTTTTTAGAATGTATTATTGAATGTTTCTCTCTCCAGCTTGCAGGTAATGTAACTGTGTGGTGATTTTGAACAGGATCATGGAATTTTGAAATAGGCCAGCAATTTACTCCCTTAATAGTCATATTTTATAGGTTACATAGGCATAGGGATCCCAGGTTTGTGAAACTTGTATTCATAAACATCCCCTAAATTCTCAGACTGAATTTTTCAATTCCCAAAGACATCTTTCATAGAAAATAATATAAACAATATTCATTACAAAGTTGGTTAGCCAAAGTTGAACTACTTTATTACAAACATCTGTCAATTGCATTCCCTCCCATTCTAAAGCAAAGAGACTAATTTCCTTGTTTTGGGTTTCCTGAACTAATGGTGGAATAAAATAATAAATAAAAAACCTTTCTAAAAACAAGCTTACTAAAACAAATACATGTACTAAAACAAATAAAATAAGTTAAGGTTTTTATTAAAGTAATGCAATGTCAAATACTAATACATCCATACATATTTCACATTAGTAGATCCTAATAAAAATAAACGTACTTACTATCTTTATCACTGAAAATGATTTAATATTTTAAGTACGTTTATTTTTATTAGGATCTACTAATATGAAATGTGTATGGAGGTATTAGTATTGACATTGCATTACTTTAATAAAAATCTTAACTTATTTTATTCATTTTAGTACATCGGTTAAATAAAAGCTTGTTTTTAAAAAGGTTTTTTATTTTTTATTTTAATTTATACTTTTTAGTATTAGAACTTGTTTATTTATTTGTCATAATATTTAATCTTGCTTGTTCATTTGTAATACTCAAAATACCTTTTAAACACAAACTTGTATTAGTATAAATAAATAGCATAAACGATATAGCATCCATGAGATACACCTTCCGATAGCATAAACAACTTCTGAGAAACTATTGTAATTATAAGATTAGAAGTTAAAACGAAAAGCATAGGTTATGCAATGCATCATACTTACTTGTATGAGAGAGATGGATTGTATTTCAAGCGAAGCTTCCCGGAAATAATTTGCGGCGAGTTATCTCAGAATAAAATTGTTATAAAAGAACCCTTCTAAAGGTTTTTCTTTGAATAGACATTATAATATTGCATTGTCAGAGCGTTTATATATGTGTGCCAAATTTCATTTCAATCGATTGAGGGGAACTGGTTTGGAATTGAATTGCAAGATTTGGCCCAAACATACTAACTAACAAGTGAAGTTCAATAAAATAAAGTGATACGTGAAAATATAATTTAGATTTTAGTTGTTAGTCAGTCCACCCCTTGACATAGTATGTTGGGAACAACAATTCTTGTGAATTTCACTGTGTTCATTAAAGTATTCGAATTATTTATTTATATATATTTACCAATAGTTACAGATCAAGTTTATTTTTGTTTCCATAACAGTTTTACTTCCATGACATTCTGAGAAGAAACTTTAATTTTGTTTTCACGTTCTAGATTTTCTAATGGTCCTATTCATTTAACAATAGAAATGTTTGAAAAACCTCAAGGTAAGTTGTTTGAATAATAACAATTATTTTTATATATATATTTTTATATTTATACTGTAAAGAAAATAATATTTTGCTCTCTTCATACACTTTGGTCATTGACATAACATTTATTCAAATGGAATCACCAGATATAATATATTATATCTTGAGCAACTTCTTGTCTCACTTTCTGATTTATTGTTTTTCTATTTGTTAAAATATATCAAGTAGAAAAAAAGAAACACTACAGTTTGTAGTGAAATGTAAAGCAAAGAAAGTTATGTACTATTTCAAATTTTGAAATTATGTGCCCATTATTGTAAATATTATTATGCCATCAGTAAATTATTCATGCTACGAAAGATAGAAAGAAATGTTACTGAAGAAAATGTCAACAATAATTGTAGAAAATGATATGAAAGTATGCATTCCTTGAATAGCAAATATATGGTTGACTGAAATAATACATGCACTCTACTGATAAGAGAATTTCATACTGTTAAAAAAAGTAGCAGAAATGTCTGTAAATTTATTACTGCTTTATAAATAAATTACTTCAATAATAGCAGTGTAATACAGCAATAAAACAGCATATCTATGTTGTTTCTCACTTTTACCAATGTTTAACAAACCTGGAAATGCATACACAGCAACTGAATTGACAGAGAAAGCATGATTGCAAGCATTCCTCAGAGGAGATCAAGTATCTGCTACAAAACAGCAGTTAAGTTGAGAGACTGCACAATTTCACAGGAAATAAATAGAAAGAAATGTGCACAGCTTATAGAGTCTGTATCAAAATTATGTAGCAATTTTAATGACACCAACCTTCCATCGTGATTTTGCAAAGTTTTTCTTCAATTGTTCAGATACTGTGCCATGGATATTCTTGTTGCTTGCAGCATTTCCAGAAATCCTATAAAAATAAATTCCAAAATGATATCTGTTAGAGATAAGAAAATGCTGTAAAAAATCATTAAGAGGCATTTCTCAAATCCCTTATACTACACAACCTCCAAACCACTCAATAAAAGAGGATGACAAAGAAAAAGTCTTACACTGCAAATCGAGCAGTTTTGAGTGATGTGGTATAAACACACTTTCACTAATATTGAACACCTCTTCAAGCTTGGCTGATGATGGGAGATAAAGCCCAACATGCTCCCAACCAAAAGGTGAAGATGTGTTTAAAAACAAAATTTAATTCACTATATAATATCTTCATATATAAGAAAATCAGAAAGAACATTGTTTTTTTTAAATTCTCTTCCACTAATATATTTCACTTTTTTTAGGGTAAGCTTGGTATTTCAACAATTTATTTTGAAGTATGAACAATAAGGTTTTGTCAATAATGTTTACAAAGGAGGAACAGGTGAAAGTAATAATAAACATCAGAAATCAAATGTTGAGCACTGACACATAAAGAAAGAAAATGGAAAATCTATAATAATAGCATGTTAACAAAAAACTTTGCGCATTCATGGACCATACAGCACAGACTGTCAGCACATGCGCTGGCTTCATCAGCAAGGTAATCAAGAGTAATTTTAATGTTAATAATATCTGGGTAAATAAATAATTATCATAGAAACTGATAAAAGGTCCTGTTTACACGTCAACAATAGCCATAAATTCCCACTCTCACTATTAAATACAAAAATTACGCCTTTTCAAATATTAAAAATTTCTGGCGCCCGGAAAAGTTTACAATTTTTCGGAAAATTCGTCACGCGCAATGAATTTTCTGTCGATCTATATTGTTTTCTGTACTCACACAGTCCATAAAATCGATTGATGCCCGAGTTTCTGGTATCTAAATAAATAAACTTTATTGTCAAAAAAGCAGTCGCAAACTACATGACCACGTGGGAGACAATAAAGTAAGTTACTCTCCGGAAACAAGCAAGGGACCATCCCATCAATTCCGATCAAGGACCCAAGGGCTGAGGCGAGTTTAATTATTATTCCAAAATGAGATGTAGATATTATGTGCAGTTCGAGATTAATAAAACAAAAATATTAATGTCATTCCCACCCATGGAAAGTCCGCCTCTACCCGTAGGAAAACAGGAGAAAATCCCGGGCCAGGATGGGGTTACAGAGATAATGTACAAAACCGTGCCAAGGTTGCGTAGTTAGAAATAAAGTATTATAAATAAAAAGGATTAAAAACATGCACGAAAAAAGGAATTTAACCAGTATCTGGAGTACTATACCAATGGCGTGATAAAGTATAAGAGGAATTAGCATCATCCACATCATCCGAAGTCATATGGAATACAATATTTATTGGGAAATTGAAACTCTCATTAACTTCTTTTATTAAAATCAGTCAATTCTTTCACATTATAGAAACAATAGAGCATTTGGAAGCTTTAACCCGCGGATTTGAAGAGACTCAATTTGTTTATATTTTTGGGGAAGGGAATTATACAAAATCATTCCTCAAGGATATGAACCTTTTTGGCAATTAGACTTATTGCGAGTGTTGTGTTCGTGAACTAGACTGTTTCCTCTGAAGCAGGGTGGGATTTTAATAATACTGTCTTAATAAACACGACTACTTCATAAATGTATATGCAAGGGAGAGAGAGAATATTTAATTCTCTAAATAGGTTTACGTGAATTTCGGGGGTGAGGTTTACATATAATCCGAAATATTCTCTTTTGGATTCTAAAAGTTTGAATGCTCTGAGCGGATTGACCCCTGAAGATAATGAAGTATAGTAAATGAGAATCGGTGAATGAGTATCAGGTGCCAACTTCCTACCGCGTACTTCCTATTGGGTCTCAACGAGTCACTATTATTTAGGTCATCCGGTCATCCTATCCGAATAAAGAAGTGTTTAGCGTTGTCGAACGGTTTTCAGCCTAGGTGAACATTGTTACATGTGGATCTTCTTTCGATTCGATGAAAGAAATGGCTCAAGTTCAAAACAAAGTTAAAAATTTTGAACAATATATTTTTAGTGAATTTCTGTATTCTGATATATATGGTACACATTTCCATATTCCAAAGCTATCTGTAACCTCCAGATCCCAACTTCAAAGACCAAATATTTTCTTGTTTTGAAGAAATAATAGGAAAATGAGTAAAGCAGTGCTTAATTTGAAAAATTGTACATAAAAAATAAAGTTTATTATTGATAAATTGATTTTTCTTTTCTTTATGTTCTTCTAAATAAGTTTGTAAACACCTAGATTTGTTTCAGGCATCATTTTTGAAACTTATTTTGATGACACAACTGCAAAGGTACTCACTGACATCAGATTCATGATACTCACTGACTCAGCAGTCACGATACTCACTGACATCAGATTCTTATATCAGATGTTGTGGATTCGATCTCAAAGAATCTAGAAGGGAGTTTTAATACTACCTTAAGACCGTTGAGGTAAATTATTTTGAAGGAGTATTTACTGTTTGCAATGCAAACTCTCCTGCAGAAACATTTAAGGATAACATCCAAGAAATATCAATGAAAATAAAAATAAACCGTTAAAATTATCATACGCTGGCAAATTTGCTTCTGTTTGTTCTTTCAGAGTGCATTGATACAAAATTCCCTTCATAATATCTTAAACTCTAATTCTTATTAAAACTCCAACCTTCCATCGAGGGTTGATTACAAAATTAGTCAGTATTTTTGGATCACAACAAGCATCAACTTATGCACGAGGCTATTTGTTGAAACCAAAAACATCACTTTACACATCGTCATGTTGGAAGTACCAATTCAAGTCTTTCCTATCATTGCGAAGAAATAGACGCTAAAAACTTGTCATTTACATTTCCCTATTCGATGAAGGATGGGATGCGAATGGTGGAGATCTCTTTCCGTGGCCAGGTGAGCATGGTCATGTATATCGAAGGCTCAAGAGGGTTCTAGAGAACCCTAATGGTTCAGAAATTTATTTGAATCAGTTTTTTTATAATTATTTAACAATTATCATCTAATTATTATTATACAATGTTCCTAAACTTTCTCAGAAAACCATTTTTTAAATAAGAACCTCTTCATCATTCAGTACGTTGCTTAGCTCTTTTTGTCATACTAAAATATTTGTCATATTCAACAATGTCAAAATATATTGTTGTATTAAACAATAAACTTTTATGACAAATTATTCCACAAACCTCGTGATTTAACCCTAGGCATTCTAGGAAAATTTTTAACATCCATTCACCATTATAGAGTGACCATATGGTAATGGACTCATCACTGCAGTACTACTTGAATCAACAAATATATGGTGGCGTAAAACATACAATTGAAGGAACAACTACAGCAAGTATCAAAAGATGATGGATTTATCTAGGGGATTTAAGTGGCCAGTCGGGGTAAAATGGCCATTGGCTTGTACTCACTGGAAACGACTCCAATTTGGTGACAAAGCTGTGAACTAACTCATAGAGAAATCATTAGTTCTCTGTCAAAGCATATGCGATCAGTTAATAAGATTTCTCAAATTTTCACAATTTTTCTAGTATCCCTAGTACTGATGTAAGGTAAGTGTTCAATTATTTTTTCGTCATTTGGTTTTTCATTACTGATCCAATTTGTATAGTGACATAGCTGAAAACTGAGCCTCATTACCTTTAAAACGATAAAGCATATGATGAAATAGAATGTTCGATGTTGAAGGTAGTTGTGATTTTGTGAAATGGCATCCAACCAGGTAAAGTGGCCAGGATCATGTTGGGGCAAAGTAGAAGTAACGGGGCAAAGTGGCTAGGGGCTCCAATCGCTTTAAGAAAATTGAATTATTTACTTGTTTAAACATTATTTAGATGTATGAACTGTAGGCCCAGAGCTTTCATTGAATTCTTTGTATTTACAAAATCAAATGTGTCATTTGTAACCAGTTTTAATTTCTTTTTAATTTAAAAATTTTAAGTACTAGTTAAGTTAAATACATTTATAAATTTATAAAAGACATTTAACATTTCATTTTTTTTCTTATCATATTTCAAGATGGCTTGTTCCATGCAATTTACATTTGAAATAAAACAAAATAATAACTGAGCAAGATGGACATACCACTCGCTAATGTGAAGACAATGAATATCCTTAATAACTAGGCCCACGCTCGTGCAGGTTTGTATCCTATCAATGCATTGGGATACAATTTTTTTTTAAGTTTTATTGAAGCATACTTTAATTTTAATAATAATTACATAATTTCACTTTCTAAAATATGACAGTTACTTTTTGCCAAAGAAAAACATTACTTTGTATTCATATATTGTATATACAACATTAATATTTATTTGTAATGATTAATACTAAATATATTGAGTTAGGTATATATACGTATTTATAATTTCAAGATTTCATATGGGCAAAGTGGCCATTTCCTGGTCACTTTACCCCACATCATGGAATAAAGTGGTCACTTTGCAAGAGTTGGAAAACACAAACATTTCAAAAATATCTTTTAAGATACTGTTGATTTATTGATGGCTATTGATTCTACACAAAATTTTATACATATTAAATACATCTTGTAATTTAATTTCCTTTTAATAAATTAAATGAATGTTCTCTCTTAGAGTGGCCACTTTACCTCAATCTCCCCTAATTTCCAATGTCAGAAATCATAGGCCAAAATATCCTGATATATCTACTAAATAAATGTATAGAAAATGTGTCATTGTCTTTAATAGCCATTCCATCAAGGACTTACCAAGGATGAGATAATGCTTGTCGACATGTAAATCGCTTTTCGACATCCACACACATGAGCTGACGGATGAAGTCTTTGGCTGATTCGCTAATATCATCCCAATATGGAGAATCAAACTCAAACTCTCCTGAAAATTTAAGATAATATTACTATTGTTTAACAGTTGAAAATTCTAATAATATAAAACTATAATTATTTAGCTCGTAGATTGATAATATAATAATTAATCATGACGTGATAAGCTGCTTTCCAAAAGGAGTGGTCACACATTCTTCAAAAGGATTAACTCGTAGTTTGAGTTGAATTTTGCACTGCGAGACAAAATTAGCGACGCACTCACCTCATCTCACCATAACTTCCACGTTTCGAGATTTATCAATGTGAATTTTTGCGTCAAGATACTCCCATGTGTTTCCCGGAGACTCCCTTTAACGGGAGTTTTCAATTCCATCTCCTTCCCGCTAGGCAGCCCTAGTGTGTCGTTGNTGAAATCTAGCACGAAAATCAGACTGTCAGGGGTCGCTGACCATGCGTGTACTACAAACTCAATTAAGTCATCTCCAGAAGCAGATATAAAAAAATCACACATCTTAAGAAATCACTCCATCCCCAATTACCCCATCCCTATTCAGGTGTGAGTTTTTCAAACGTTTTGATACTGCTGAGGAAGGTGTTGGTTCAGCTAAGCTATACTACGTAAATGTTTCCCCACCGGTAGAAGTAACCCTCCGCAATTGACACTATTCCCTTCAAACAATTGACACCATTCCCACAATTTGGGTTTCCTTTTGAATAATCTAATAAAGTAGTTCATTTGATGTCAATAGGTGTAAATAACACATTTTATTAAAAAAATTTGTCTCGCCACCACACCATTCCTATAGAGGGAGTGTCCACCCCTGCTTGTCCCCTCCCTCCCTGAGGAATCGCGGAGGAAAACTGCATGCCTAAGATGAGCATTTTCTTAATACATTGGCACTCTGAATTTAAAGCTGATTGCTCAAACAGTTTTAAAAATTTATGTTATATTGAACGAAAATGGGATTAGAATCCCGATCCCGTCTCCCATTTTTATTCAATATAACATAATTAATATGTTACCTGTTAGTGTGATTAACCGCAATTTAAGAGTTTTATGCAGTTTTTTTTATCCAAAACCGAAAAATTCTCTGATATCTGAGAATTTTGCAGTGTATAGAAAGCCAGTCTGATATGAAACGTTTTGTCAGTTATACAAACAAGTATCGTAATACCAGATAAAAATAATTTTAAATATTTGAAATGAATAGATCTGTATAGAAAGTTTACAAAAATATTTAAATCAATGAAATTACTTCCGATTAACAAATCAAAATGTTTGAATACTTCAAGAAATATATGTGTACTCATTGAAAATGTGTACAACATTCTCTTACAAATTCCCCTGGAACTCAAAAAAGAAGAAAAAAACACGGCTATCCTTCATAATATTTATCACTATCACATTTTAAATCTTCTAGGTTTGTAAACAAAAAATTTCAGAATGTATGACGGCTTTTCAGTTTGAAAGTTTCAGAATGCATGAATTTAAGACTTACTCAAAAACAGAAATACCAAAGATAAAGAATGAGGGAATCCAGCGTAGTTGATACAGCGACATGTATCAACGTGATCTCAGGCATTCACCCGGAGATTTGGTTCGGGGTCATCTTATATTAACAGATATATGGAAGCGAGATTATCTGTTTCTAATGGACTGTACAATTGCTAACGCCGGATTATTTTCTTAAAAATATTCATTCTGTTCTGCATAAAACATATTGTTCTGTTCTGCGTATTCATTCTGTTTTGACTATAAAATTTCAGCATTAATCAATGCTGTATGTCTGCAATTTCTGCGATGCAATTTTTTGACATGCATTATCTGGGTACAATCAATTACTTTTTGTAACGTGGTAAAATGTTAAAATAAATAATACTTAAATCACTGTAGCATATTCTCTATCGTATTCTGCTGTATAAATTTGATAGTTCACATCACAAGATAAAAATATTTTCCCGCATATCAAAGCAGCACATCCAAGTTACGACTCAAAACCAAATTCCGAGCTCAAACACGTTGGGAACCTACAGAGACTAGAGCGCATTTCAAGCAGAAAAGTGTTACTTCTAGCTGCATTCTTTCACAAAGTTCAGATCAAAGTAAGATAAAGAAAAGCTCATTAACAAAAGAGAATAGAGAATATAACAATACATACCCTTTAGTATCTGCGCGAAAAGATTGGCATCATTTTCGTCATAGAAAGGTGGATAACCACAGAGCAAAATGTACGATATTACACCTATACTCCATACGTCTACTGCTTTCCCATACGGTTTCTGAGCAAGTACTTCAGGTGCTGAAAGGAACAAATACATCAGTACAAACTTAAAACATGAGCAAAATACCATTATCTCGTAAATACAAAATGGCAAAAGTCAAGTTTAAATTAAATTTCATAGAAATAAACTGACTAGAACTTCCATGATTCGGATGAGACAATAAACAAAGCTTCTACCCATAAACAATCAAATATCTGGGTGACCGAGCTTCACTCGAGTAGCTCACAAAACGGTCCTATGACAAAATATTTTCGCAAAGGGATTCAAACCATGGTTTACTTACTCAGTTACACTGCTGTGTAACCGTGAATATAACGAATGATAATTCCATACGTAACTATTTTGCTAATTTGGTTACTGCGCAGTTTACGTTGCCCAAATACGATTTTTGTGTGCGTGTCCGGATTTAAGTAATTCTGAAATTTTATTGGAATTTTATGGTATTTACGCGGTAAAGCACATACTGAGAGTAAATAGAAAATAATAACAATTTGTCTTAAATTGTGCTTTCCTCTTTTATTCACACATTCGTAAAAAATGAAAATTATATATTCATTGTAACCCACAATATACCCTATTTATAATATTAGACATTACTATTAGACATATATTTATTTATGACTTTAGTATTGACTACCGTGAGAAAGTATCCGCCGTCCCTACGACACCGATTAGTCTTCAGTTAAAAGAAGGTATTTTGCCTCTGATTGGTAATCACTTATTCTTCAGATCTTTATACCAATTATTCATAGGTATAAGAAAAGTATAATGAACGTCCAAAAAGTAAATCGAGAACTCCTCAGGTCTTTACAATAATGGTGTGTATGTGATAGCTTCTTGTTTATTCTATAACACACAAAATAATAAATATATCCGAACCAAACATGAATTTTGTTTAAGTACATTTGGAATAGGGACCAATTTCTGCAGTCTCTTTGCACACTCTTTCTGTCGCTGTAGACACGTGGGTGTTTTACTCGTGTCAGCAGAATGATACGTTCGCACGGTGCCGCACACAACCGGGAAAAGGTGAACTGGGGTGAACGTTGAAATAAAATACTCTTCATGCGTGTTAATTTTCCTTCGAAGATTGATAGGAAAGGTTGGACTACAGTCGTATTCTTTGGATGATAATTTTGTTGTTTTCAAAAAGGTAGTAGTAGAATTTGTTTTTTAAATTCTTTACTGAATTTATTTTTGAATTGAATAGATCTAGGAACACATTTTAACTTCGAAGAAACTTACAATCCTCTTATTTATTTGCCAATTATAACTTCACATGAATTCGCTGGTTCGTATTTTGTTAGTAGAACTAACTTTCATTTAATTTGATGTGTTGTTACTACGTTACATTAAAGTAGTAGTGTCAATGAATGTTGTTTATTTCATAATGTTTCAGCCATGATAATATTAAGTGCGGTAATTTAATTACCTTTTTAATAAGATAATAGTTCATCGAAATTGTTCGTAGTATAGGGATCAAAGTCTCCTATGTACGTGCGAGGTCCGAGTTCGATTCCCCGCCGAGAAAGTTATATTTTCATTTATTTTTGTTAACATGATCTGCCTCATTATACTTTCCTCGTGTGTTCAACATTTTTATTGTTACTATTAAAGAACCATTTTTTCCAATTAAAGAACAAATTTTACGTTAGCCGTATCGAAAAACGCCGGTTCAATCAGCTTGGTGTGCTGTTGGTGGAGAATCTGAGTTTTCAGGTTCTTCACTATTGTATAACTTATTTGTTTGATTGTTACAAATAAAAAAATTGTTAATGATTGAAAGAACATTTGTGAAGGAAACTCGTATGTACTGAAAAAAATTCTTGCAATAAAGCAGCAAACTTAAGTAGTTGTATTCGCGTTTTAGTTACTCGGCAGCTATTTATCAATAGTAAAAATGTTAAAAAGAGGATAAATGTATAATACTCTTGTCACATGATCGACAAAAATGAATGAAACACTCACCCGCTCTCCCGGGGATTAACCTCGTACGTTAACCTCTGGACCATCAGACACTGACTCCAGGAAAGAAATATTCAGTTTATTAATGACGCTAGTATTACACGTGTTAAAATTGTTCTACAAAGCAAAAAGACCATGTTATATCACATTTTCATCCCAAAATACATCTAATCAGTGAACTTCATTAAAATCGTCAGAACCATTCTCGAGAAAATTTTTGACAAATACTTAAGTATATAGATACAATTATTGCTCGCTTAATAGTATAGGATTTAATACTCTCCCATTTGTTCCGAGTAGGGTCAAGACGTCAATCAACATTTATGAAAGAAATTCAATAACGTCTTATTGCCGACTTGAATTTTTTTCCTTCTAATACACGACATAATGAAAGCAGATTGTGAATTTTATATCGATTCAAAGTCTGCTTTCGTTATGAAATGCAAGAAAAGAATATATACATACATAAAAATAAATATCTATATCTTTTCTTTCATGAAAACGGAAGAGCGAAGAATTGCTTCATTATCTCCGTGACTGACGAAGGCAAAGGCCGAGACGGTTTCTATGAATATGTGAGTGACTTTTATATGCTTTATTTTCTGTTTTTTCATAATCTTTAAAATTTT
>NNCF01131947.1:0-44120 GCA_002313205.1 Laupala kohalensis | reverse complement strand
AGAGAGAGAGAGAGAGAGTTTAAAAACGAGAGTTCGGTGAACGGTAAATAATGATTTTTGAGAGTATCTGGGTGATTTCAAGCATAGACATGGGCCTAGTACACATAGGCCGAGAGTTCAAGGAAAGAATATTCCGAACAACTCGAGAAAGAGAATATTCAGTTAATCCGACCTCTCCGTGGTACCTTTTCCCTTCGAAAAACAATAGGAGTGCGCGGGAGGAAATGCGGTTTGGCGAGATTCAATTGAGGGAAGAGCCCCAGCGGTGGCGCAGGTGGTAGTGTTGTCGTTTATTATCAAGTCATCCCGGGTTCGATTCCCGATGTTTGTAGCTTTTCACATTAATGTCCCAGTTCATATTGCTGTGACTACTGAAAAGCAAACCTTCCTTCCTCTATCAAGCTCCTAGTATCAATAACTCGATAACTATTACTAACTACTTCTACTACGTGGGTCAAGATGTTGGTAAATCCAGCTAACCGACCCACCTACTAACAATAGATCTACCACCCACCTTCTACCTCATATCGCTCCATGTAGATAAGCTTCAATAGCATGCTACATTTCCCATTTACAAATACAACAATATACAATTGAGGGAGAGGACTAGAATTCACAAGGTCCGTAAGCGCGAGGGAAATGCACAGTAGACCAAAATCTGTTGAGGATAGATTTGCTGTTATGCTTGTCCGTGCAAGACCTTGTAAATTCAAACTATTACCGTCAATTTCTTATTGTAGTATTTGTAAATGGGATGTGTAGCGTGCTATTGAAGCTTATCTACATGGAGCGATATGAGGTAGAAGGTGGGTGGTAGATCTATTGTTAGTAGGTGGGTCGGTTATCGGGTTTACCAACAACTTGGCCCACGTGGTGGGGTTAAAAGGAGTGGTTAGAAATAGTTAGTTTTATTGATACTAGGAGCAGTAGGAGGTGGATAGGAGGAGGATTTGCTTTTCAGTAGTCACAGTTATATGAACAGGGACATTTATGTGAAAAGCTACAAATTTTTGTTGACCCCACCGGGAGTTGAACCCGGGATGACTTGGTGATGAATGTCACCTAACCGCGGGTTGTTTTTCGCGCTTTCCTATTCTCCCAGTCAAACACAATGTGAAAGACAGAGGTTTAATTGACCGGTTTTCTTTCTTTCTAGGGTTGTGTGGAATATTATTTCACGAAACCCTCAGATTATCTCAATTTTGTTCATGGTTTCAACGCAGTCTCCACCCACAGCGAATTTACCGAAGGTTGGCAGAAAATATCGGAAAAATCAAAGAAGAGAATGACGAGCAAATATATTAAGATTGTAACGTATGGGGTCAAAAATAGAAAATGACCAATAGCTGGGTGTTGGTGTTCATCACATGGCATGGAGATTTTGAAAATTACCTAAAGATAATACTAAAGAGATGATGAACAATGTATATGCGAAAAAGGTATAGAGTATAGGGCATATATTATTATTATTATTATTATTATTATTATTTAGTGAGCACGTTTTATAGGATTGTGAGATATATGGAACAGAAAGAGCGCGTTATTTGAAGTACTTGAAGCAAGATGGTATAGGTACTTTAGAAGTCAAAGAATAATTAGTAAAGATTAAGGAACGTAATTGAAAATTAATGGAGCATATGACAGAATTGGGACGTGTTAAAAAAGAAAAAAAGCGCTATGGAAGAACAGGTAGTAGATGAGCATCCACCTCCACGTCGCGGGACGGAAACGTGACAGAACAACTTAAGTCGTGGCTAAGGGATGCTATAAGTAATTCAGAAACGAAATAAAAAGAAAATATATTACATTAAAGAGAGTCTTGCGATGACTTGCGTTAAAGACAAAAGAGAAGTCTCCACCCGCAGCGTGTACCTCTACGGATACACATAGCGGTTTAAACGTACGTAAGAGTGTTTTTCTGTCAAACCGATTAGTGTTAGAGGTATAAATCTGCAAACTCTTCCGTCTTTCTGAGGCAGTGTTTCCCAAAGAATATTCCGCGGATCATTAGTACTCCACGAGACGTGATGAAGGGTTCCATCGAGGTCTCAGTCGCCTTCGTTGCATTTCAATTGAAATTCTTTCAGATCTTACGCTTAGGCCAAAAACGATTCAAGTAGCTGACTATAGTTTATCGGAAACCAACGAGTTAATTCCACCAGCGGTGACAAGAAACAGCTATACTGTCATCCACAAATTCTATGCCTCATCTGACATGAAGATTTAATTTCCACCCATTACTCTCAATGTTAAGAAAATATCTGACAGAAAACAGCAAAATAATCGCTTTAAAACATTTAACATTTATTTCATGCTTTCAGTCGTTTATAGTGCTTTTTGACTGTGACTTTACGTGTTACGTCTATATTTCTTAAAACCACGGTGTTACGTAGAAAAAAGGTTGGGAAACACTGCTCTAAGGTAATGAAAATCCTTTTCAGCAATATATAAGATTTATCAAAGGCATTCAAGAACAGACGCGGCAACAAAGCTAGGAAAAATGAGCCAAATTTCTGTATAATGATGAGACCCAAACATTTTACGGAGACTCAAGTACCTACTACTTCTTGGGGTATTTGTTCAGAAGTCCCATTTTCTGAGGATTTAATCCACGTATTGAGAACTACCTTTTAATACTTTTGGCAAGCTACTTAACGCCTCAGGATGATGCAGAATTACTTACCAACATAACCTGGCGTGCCGCAAGCAGTGGCCATAATTCCAGAATCTTCCATTTTCGACAAACCAAAATCACTTATCATTATTTTACTGTCCTCCTCCGGGCTATAGTAGAGGAGATTTTCAGGCTGCAAGAAAAAAATTAAACAGCATTAAATGTTAAAAACTGAACGTACTTCAGGCTAAAGAGAATAAGTATCATAACAAATAAATTCAAATATTGAAGGAAGATTTGTCAATTTTACCTTCAAATCTCTATGGACTACCCCTTGCTCGTGCATGTAATCCACGGCCTCCAAAACCTGTCTAATCAAATCAGATGCATCCTTTTCTGTGTAGGAACCCTTCTCGACGATACGGTCGAATAGTTCACCACCAGTCACCCTAGAATGGAAAATGCACAACTACAGTTTTTCATTGACAAATAAATGGTATTTGAGGAACGAGTCAGGAACAGAAAAACAAGCATAAAATGCCGGAAGTTACATCATCAACTTCCAGTCATGTTTTTTGTGTAGAAGAAATAACCCACTTCACTTTCTAATGACAAGAAATTTTAATGAAGGGTTAATTATTGGTTGGTAAATTATTTTCCTTGTAATAAACTGCTGAAGCTTGAGTCTTACATCTTATGTCATGATAAAATATTCGGTGCCGGATTCGCTTCTTGCCGCGCCTTTCCGAGGCAGATGATACATGAAGGTCGCGAAGGTTGGGTAAGAAGTGTATGAGGTGGAATACCGCTACCTAACGGGACACTCTTAGCCTACCAGAGTTTAGATTATGTAAGTAAATTATATACTTTTAGTTGTTGATATAACATCATTATACACAATAATCCAATAAGAACGAACGCCTCAAATATCTCCTAAACGGTTGAAGATATCTTGGTGAGGTTTTCACTAAGTAGTGACATGTGGCAAATCATTTGACGTGTTCCAATGATTTTGAGCGTTTGTTGGCTGCAGAGATACTGGCTCTGACATAGTTTTTTAAACGCAACAAATATGTGTAAAAATTTAAAATGTACAAATATAAAACATTTATTGAATTTCAATTAAGGCGCCATCTCAGGTGTCTCGCCAGACAGCACGGCACTGGAAGTTTCACCCTAGTGACCATCATCCACCGGAGCAGCGAGGGTTATCACCGCTGTAATCGCGACCTGCCGCTGCCTCCTTTGTCCGCTTTAGTTCGCTTAAGGGTGCGATAATGTAGCTACGATCAATGATAAGAGCAAGAAGAGCGACGCGGCGCTAACCTTCACGTGATGACGACACTGTGACAAGAGATAAAGCAACGAAAACCCTTTGGTACGTTTTCCTCGCCCTTATCAAAGTATTATCTTGTCAGCAGTCGCCATTATTGTTGCGGTTTACGGGATTAATTTTCATTAGTTTGTGATAGATATTGAGTAATTGGTAAGTAGCGCCTACCGAAGAGTTTCATTGTGGGACGAAAAATGATAAAAACCACAACAACAGATGAAGCTGCTATAGAATGAATTGAAGTAAGAGATGTGAGGTTTTGTCGAACGATCAGCAATACTGAGAAGTTTCGAGCGTCCGCGCATGCGATGACGACTCCTCTCGTCGCTCGAATGTAAACGCTGCGAGTCGCACTGCTCGCTTCTCTGCGTCGCTCTTCTCTTTGCTCTCATCGCTTATCGTGCTCCAACATAATCGCACCCTAATAAGGCGAAGGTGAGGTGGCGAAGAGCAGAAGAAACTTGGGCTAGCACAAAGCAACGACCACCGACGAACAACACCAGTAAGAGTCACTATGCTGCAAATACTTTCCGTTGGATCCACGAGGCCGTCACCCAGAAGAAGATTACCTTCGCTGCCGTACCTTGCGTTTCTCTGAATCGCTGCAAGATAAGCGAAAACAACTAGACCGTCGTTTTACGATAGTCGTTTCAGAAGAACATTTAGATTGATTTGAACTTGTACATAATTATTTTGTCAAAGAAATCAAATTTTGTTTAATAAATTATATTTTAAACATTTATTGTGTTATTGGTCATAACAAACAACATCACGAAACAGAATCGCGTGTATATACAAACTTCCAAATATAATGGATGAGAATGAGTATTTCCTCGAGAAGCAAGACGAACTCACCTCGATGCGAGGAAGATCATTCTCTCCCCTTTCATTATATTCGGAAATGTTAAAAAAATTCGTGATACAATTACACTGTTTTTACTCGTTAGTATTCATTAATCTTTGTATTCATATTTTCTTAGGCTTCAAAATATCGCTAAAAAGTACATAGTTGTATTAAAAACCAATAAATGTGCCCACATCTCTACAGTTAATGCAGCTATACATCATTCAAATCCATCAAATGTTTAGCTTTGTGTCACGACATATGTTAGTGAAAACCACATTTCGATAGTTTATCCGTTTAGGAGATATTTTAGTTGCTCGTTTTAATATAATTATTCTGTATAATTAATTTGATATAGTGTTTGTTAGTTTGTTAGTTTGGGCTTTTACCTCTGGTCACATCGCGCAAAGATCAGATGGGATTCAGATTCCATATATTCTACAGAATAAGAAATATTACAAAAACATTTTAAATGGGTTTATTTAAAATCAAAATATTAATATACTAAAAAGTGTAAAATAATGTATGCATCAAATACTACACCATAAAATTATGTTCAATAATCAAAATTTATGGTACATTAATTATCACTAATAATAATAATAATAATAGTAGCGTGACCATCTTATTTAAAACAATAAGATATTCCATAATTTCATTTCGAATTAATTTTTGTGATCATGTTATTTTACTGAAGGGGCCTCAGCGGGTCAGTTCGGGTTTCAGGTCCTGGACGGGAAGGATACGCATTACTCGCCGATTCTGAAACAAGAATCAAACCCAGTCTGAAACAAAACCCAGTCCCGCATCGGAAAGAAAAGTAAAATTAAAGATAAACTCAGTATCGGGGAGAGAGGTGTATTGTTAGTTATTATATTAACATAATTTAGATACTCGACGGGAACGACGGGGATGACTGGTCCGGTAAATTTACTTCTACGAATATAACAATGGAAGAACCATTACTGTCCAACTGAATCAAAGCAAAAACAATATTTACTACTCATTCATTACTAATTATTTACTATCCCCCCAAAAAATACTTCTCGCTGTTGAAAAGCAGTGAAGCAGGGTTTTTCCATATTTTAAAGATAAGAGAAAAAAATATTTTACTTTCGAAACGTAATTAACTACAACAATCCAATATCTTAACTTATCATGATGAGAACTATATAAATCATAATTTATTAAAAGATAAGAGTTAAAATAAAATAGCACCTTTCATCATCCTCAAAAACACCTTAAAACACGAAATAAATGCACATTCACCGCAAAAAACTATGAAAGTCTCATGTACCCTAGTATATTCTGCAAGCCTGTTTATTTAAACAATTCTTTTATAACATTGTTATATAATAGTGACTTTGCTTCATGGTCTGAGTACGCCTCTTCTATAAGTTTTAAATGTGACGGTTACAGTAGACGATCATTAAGAGCTTCGAAATTTAGTATACGCATTCCATACAATTTTAAGTGTTTCATAGCAAAGGTCGTGAAGCGCAGAAACACTCTNATTTTTTTTTTTTTTTTTTTTTCAAAATTAGATTTAGATATTGAACGAAATTTTAATAAACAATTTTCACCTAGCACATATATTTTAAGGCTCAGAATTTCGAAATTCTGCTGACGCGTTTGTTCTCTGGGGATGGTCCGTGTGGACTCCCAACGATTTTTTCGAAATTCGATAAATATCATAATTATTTAATTTTTAAGTGTTTTATGTGTCATTCGTGGAAAGACAAGACAAAGTTTTAGAGCTCAGAAATTCGCCTCATGCTTTTTCTCTCAGATAGGTCCACAAGCACTTCCCAGCGATCATTTCCTAATTCGGTTTAGAAGTTTTTTCATCAATGGTATTTACAAAAAATAGGGTCAGGCGGGGTAACTGTAACAAAGTGCAAACGTAAACAACTCTGATCTGAGCACCATTGTGAGAGTCAGAGAAACTAAAAGATAGTAAAAACTAGAAGCTGGTGTCTGTGGATGAAATATAAAAATTTTGCGCTTTTGAACCAAGCCGTTGATGAAATACAACCTTATAAAATTGAGGTATCCAGGAGATTGAAATTCGAAGTTACTGCACTGTGTTTATTGTTGTACAGTAGAAGTTTTTGAAATGTATGTTAATTTTGTTAAATATTATTGTTACCCACGCAGAAATCGCCGACGTTCAGCCGACTTTCGACGTATTTCGACATCGATATCGTCGACGTCGTATTTCCCGGAATTTGAAGTCGAGACAACGTCGTTATGCGACGACGAGACGACGATAATAAACTACGTTGTTTCGACGTCGAGATCTAGTCGAAGATCGACGTTGAGATGACTCCGTTATACGACGCTGAGACAGCTCAGTTATAATAAATAATTATTATTATTGTAATTATAATAGCGCTTGGATCTCCACTCCCGTTAATTGTGACCCATTTCTCTTTGGATGGTCGGAACCACATTCGTAATTTCGACGTTCCGTCTTTCACTGTCATCTGGTAGTGGGAATTGGAACTCTACTTCGGACCATTTTTCGCCAATAATTAATTTTGCAGAGAACATCCTATCTTTTACTTGCTTACAGAGATTACTATTTTAGTTGTTTACTATTCATTGTTCCAAAAGTAAGACAGAGCACTACAAGAGGATAAATATTAGCTTCCACCACCATGTTGCAATAGCTCAGCGCTACCGTGCTCGCTTTAAAATGGAATGGTCCCTGGTTCTAATCACGCCGTAGTCGGACTTTGAAAGACGGAGATTGTAGAAAAAGCGTTCTGATAGGATTGTGAGTCACAAGTCATAGAATATAACAGGACAATGTAAAACGATGGTTAATATCCATAAAAGTTGAAAATGTTGAATTATCATTTTCTTACAAGAAAGTCTTGTGACGTTGTTTTGGCGTCTTTACCAGGCGTCGAATAAGCAGTTTTTTCGACGTCGTGAAGACGCCGTTCTCAGACGTTCAACCGATATTACATGCGTACGCGTTGGCAACGTCTTCGCAACGTTGTTTTTTGACGTCGCCACGACTTTGATGACGCTTTAACATTGTCGTTACGACTCAAAGTTTCTACGTGGGGAGTAATGTATTAAGGTAACAGAAAATCATCGGTAATATCTTCTAAGATTTTGTAGAAGTCTCAAAAGAAACAAAACTGGATAGATAAAAAAGGACAAGAACTCACATAAAGCAAATAATAAGAAATATCGTATCAATTACCCAACCTACAAGAGATGTTAGAAGATTCCGATAAATATTACGAAAATATAGAAGACAATCTTTCGGAGGAAGTTACATATAGTAGGAAATTATTAATTTCTCACATTTAATTAGATTTATTTGATTATTTAAAAAATAACAATGTTTCGTAAGCGAGAGGAAATTTACCGCGACCCTTAGCGAAGGGCAGTATTGGAAGGAGAGACGTGAGGCCTTGCCGCTTGAGCGTCTGAGCGTGCTTCCTTGTTTCAGAGAGGATGTAAATCTGCCAAAGTGGAGTGGGGTAGCGTCCTACGCATTTACGTCTGCAAGAAGCAGAAGGAAAGTGGGAAGTGTTACAAAAATAACGAATAGCGTAGATGAAATTCAAACAAAGAAGAGACAGAAAGGTTCTTAATATTATTGGAATAAAAGATGGTCAGTTATCGGTGACAGATGAGGATACGTGTACGCAGTTGCAGCGAGCATACGCGAAAATCTACTAGGAAGGAGGGACGGAGTTTTTCTTGTAAGCATACGAACAATGAAGGGTGCACGCGCTAAGAGAGCAATGGAGTTGAGACGCGCGTGGCCTCTAGCTTGTAGAAGTGTCAGTGAATAGGTGACGAAAAACAGCAGATAGGTGATTGCTTGGCAAGCGTCGTAGAACCGGAGATAAAGGAAACGTCTAAGAGATGGGTTGGACGTCCCAAATTTTCGAAAGCTGTCAAAATTAAGCATCACGTCGTTAATAAATTAAAAAGTAGTATCTGGTTAAAATCACTGGGGGGATGGTTGAAAAAATATGAAGTCTTAAAGGTTTGGAAATTTCCCAAACGCGAGTCTAATGATTGACCCGGGACACGCACGCGTTACGACGAAAATTTTCAATAACTGCGACTCCACGTAGAGTAGCAATTAAACTCCATTGGACTAAAAAAGTCACATAATTTTTGGAAGAGAAGCACATGAGAAAGCTTCTGGGTGAGAGAGTGGGGACGTGTCGATAAATTGACAAGCAGAGACGCTCCGAGATGATTACATTACTAAGACTCTACGAAATCACTTGATTACTATCAGACATTATTCGAGCACTTCTACGAAGTTCATTCTAAATTCACTCTTGAGCATTTTCGACTTAAGAGTTGTTTTTTTCAACTTTGTTTTTTCAACCACTAATCTACATAAATTCCAACTTGGTCTGCTAATTAGTCGCGATACTTCAATTTTGTGAGTGGAGATCATCACTCAACGCAGGCGATAATTAGTTCGGAAGTCGTTATGGAATGCTCGGTCGAAATGATTAGATTCAGTCAGGAAAACAAACTTTAACCACGCGGAGCAATCACGGCGTCAGCGGTCAGCTGGTTTCAGAAGCGAAGGGACGGAGCCTTGACATCTACCATTGGCGGGTAAATGGTCTCTGGTGGTGAACGAGCCGACAGCCGTAGGGAGGAAGGTCTGCATGAATGAATTGGTACTATGAGAGAGGCACCGACTTACAACCACAACTTTTTGACTGACGACGCATCTTCACAAGGTAATACGAGCTGACTGCGCCCAACATTTATACGTCGCGTGGCTGCGAGAACATCTTGTGCATCGAACTTGAACTTTAACGCCCTAGCCCAGAACTTTTGTTTCTTTCAATATAAATTAATTAAGAAGGGCGAAGAAGATGGGCAGTAAATAATTGATCCTCTCTAATAAATGTTGATATTAATAACTGGTGCAATTAGCTACCAGGAGTTGAAGAGAGAGAAATTTCATTTGCGATATGTAATATTGTGATTTTTTGGGGAAGTGTGCATGAAGCATTATTTAATGAGCATGTACCATTTGGGTGAATAAATAATTAAACCAATTATATTTAAAACGGTGTTTCCCTGTAACAAGGAACCATAGTGTGTTGTCCTTACTTAATTTATGGGCCGAACCCACCTATAAATTTAGGAATTGATAGTGGGAGTATGAGTTAAGCTGGAGAAGTTGAATTAAGGTGTTACCCACTACAGCACACCCGTTTCGTTACAGTACTTAGAGCCAACCACAAGAGACGTTGTACCGGGTGTATTCCTTCTAGAGGACATAGAGAGGAAAATGTAAAAAGCATATTTCATGTGTTTGTTGTGTCAATACGTGGGAATGGGAGATGAATTATATTTGCAATGCTAAAATTAAATTCGTTCAAGCTGATGACAAATTTTCTTTTAAAAATATCATTCTCAAAACACTATCACCCTCTTCAGTTCCTGATAAATACAGAAAGAACAATTTCACTGTTTCTGGCAAAGCAAACATTCTTGGAATGTATTGCTTTTAACTCTCCTTGTTTTTATACGTTTTTATTTATATTGTTATCGTATTTAACTTCATGTACAAAAATTAGTCTTGATACATGGCTGATACAAAAGGTTTATCCAGTAAAATAAATAAAAAGTGTATAATTGAAATTAAATGAGTTTTTCGAGGTTTGAAGAAGTTCTGATGATCAATGAAACTATCATTTAATGCTTTACGGCATTAGTATTTTTACAAGTGGATACTGTGTAAACATCGAATCGTAATAAATGTAACACGGCATTATAAGGGTCAAAGACAATTTAATGTTCCTACAACTACAATGACATATGCTCATAGTCATTAATTGCATACTTTATGAGAGAGAGAGAGTTCTTTACAATTACCCCGTTGTCTCAGGGGTAATTGTAAAAAACGCGGGGAATTTAAAAAAGACGAATAAGTGTGAAATTTCATACAAGGAATCTTCGTTACAAGAGATTTATTAAGTGGAGGACTTATCCGTTATAGTAGTATGCTTGAAAGTATATCTTTGACATTGAAATTGAGGCGTGAAGAGAAACATTCAAATCTTGTTTACAATTACCCCGCATAACCCTAGTTGCACAAAGATGAAAAAAATTCGCGCAGGCAAAGCTGCGGTTTCTCAGCTAGAGGGAAAAAAATGCGTTATTGCTGTTTATTGAGGAATTATATAACTTAATACATTAATACAGAAGTCTATTAGGTGAATGGCACGCGTGTCGTTACAACTGCACTCAGTTGAAGGAGAAGTGGTGAAGTCCTGGTCCACGGAGTGCTAAGGGGGCAGAAAGCATAAATAATGAGTTTAACAATGCGAGGAGCCCATCTTGGCGGAATCTTGGAGAAAAGTAACGTTCGAGACTGCAAAGGGCGGGGTGCGGCCCCGTAAGGACTCACACATAACTTCCACGTGTAAAACGTCATACTATTTGGGACTCTGTATCATCTTTTTAAACTAATCAGTTGAAAATTTTTACGATTTTCACTTTAGGGAAGCTCAGTGGTTCAATGGAGAATAAACAAAGGTAAAAATATCCATATTTTGAATTTGAGAAGAAGATAAAAATAGATGAACTAAATATTTATTATGTGCATTAATTGATACTGAAGGTGTATTTGATTGTATTCAAATGAATGACATTGTAAGTGGTTTGGAAAAGAAAGGAGTAGAATAAATTAATTAATACATCAATAAATTTGGTACGATCATGTTTCAAAAACAGGTTTTGTAGTCATAGAAATAAGGAAAGAACGACTAGTGTATAGGACAAGCAAGGGATGACCACAATAACATCGAGTCCCTTATATTGGAGATTTTCAACAATGCTAGGACTTGAGGAAATTATCTGTTATAGGAATTGATAATATCATGTATGCAGATGATGTACTATTTTGCCCAGGAAATTCATGTCGAGGAGTAGAAGAGAAAGGAACAAGATATGTGAAGATAATGGAGCAATTTTATACGGAAAAAGGATTTAGAATGTCTAAAGAAAAAACGAAGATAGTGGTTTTCATAATGAAGGGGGGAAGCCGAAGGATTCGAATAATAAAATTGAATGCTAAAACCCTACAGGTTGTACGAAAAATAAAATATTTGTTTGATTGGATGGAGAGTAAGGTGACTGTATCTACATCTGCCTTTCACGTGGTACTAGGAGAAATGCCGTCAGATTTACAAATTAAAAATATGAAATTACGAGGTACATTGGAGAAAAGAGGAACACGTCAAAATTATGAGGAAATAATAAATAAACACGACAGGCATTACAAAAGGAAAATAGTAACAAAATTAATAATATCATGGAAAATAAGACGGATGAAAGAAAAAAAGAGGACGAGATGTTTACAATTATATTAAGGATCTGACGTAAGCTCACATATAAAATAATACAACCGAAGCGAAAGGTTTTTGGAAATAGTCTCTGGACACGGAAATTTTCACTCATATTTGCATATAATTAAAAATAAAAAAACGTCATATGCATTTGTCACGAGGATAATGAAACTTCAGTTCATGTTCTTTGGGAATGTCCTTTATATGACCCTGAGAGGAGAGAATTCCTAAATGAATATATGCGTTGCTACAGTTTCAATCTGATAGCCAAGACAACATTAATTGAAACAAGAACGAAATATATGTTTAAAATATTCTGCAATAAAGTTTGCAACATAATATATTAAATATATATAATTGAAATATTTTTAAACAAAATTCGCACTAGATACAACCACCTCATCTTCGTTGGATGGCGATTTACTCAATTAAGCACGAAAGAACATCAGCGGCGCAATAGCCCGGTGCAGGCAATGGCATCCTCTTATTGCGTAGAATAAACTGCATTTTTCAAAAAATTAATAATTGTTTCTTCATCTTTTGTTATGCTTGAAACGAAATGACGGAGAAGGCAAAAATAAATAATGAAGAAAAGGACCAGACTCCAAAATGACTTTGTTGGGCGCAGGAAGTTGTGTTGCTGAACTTGAAGTCGGGAACGGCAACAGGCTCCGCCGGCATTCCAACGGAATTCTGAATTGAAAAAAAATCATTTATCACACTGATTTGAGTGTTTTTGTTCAATTATTGTTTAAAAGTCAGCACGTTCCTCGAATTTAGGACATTAATTATCTTTCCGAGATACAGAAAAAAGGTGACATCAATGACCTGCACGACAATAGAGGTAGCCCAACACTATGGCAGAAAAGGCAGCTTCAATGAAAAGTGTTAAGTTATATTGTACTTTTGTAGATTTCGAAAAATCGTTCGATATCGCAAATAAGGAAATATTATGGTGTTTACTAGAAGTGAGACACGTTCCAACAAAATTCCTTAAAATACTTCAAGTAATCTGTTAAACGAATAGTGCGTATTTGAAGCAAGAAATTGAGACTGTCTCAAACATATTCGCCGTAGAAAGAGATGTACAGCAATGCTGTGTAATTTCTTCGAACTTCACTTCTCTTCGAACTATTCATAGATGGACTCGACAACAAATTAGTATAGATAACACTAAAATTGTTCTGCGAAGAAACAAAACCAAAAGTCAACATTAGCAGACAAATCATGACATTTAAGACCGGGTTGTATAATGAACTATATTTGTATTGTAAACAGAAATCCTAGAAAAACTGAAAAAATATATATACTTGCGAAGTAAGTAAATATGCAAGTAAATAGAATATAAATATCTACGTTAATTTTATCTGAACACACGGAGAAAATAAACATAAAGGTAACTATATTCTCAGTACATTAACAACATCAAAAATCTATATCCAAAATTGCAATACGACCTATGGATAAAATGTTTTAATTCCTGCTCATCCCCGGAATCGCGGAGGAAGTGGAAATATGGGAGACAACATAATATGAAACCCACAAAATAATACATCCAAAAGTTATAACAGGTTCTACCGAAGACATTAAACATTGGTGGTTAGTGGGAATTTGGCTTGCTTCCTCTTGAACTAATCCTCAACTTAAAAGCAGTTAAATATGGTCATAGATAAGAGTAAGCACCGGAAACGAACTCATTCTACGGAAATTTAGTGAGAAAATAGGTTAGGCAAATTGAAAATTCATAGAGAAGGAATCAATTATTATGGCAGAATTTTCGTCAACAACGATTAAAAAACTTTTGAGACATAACTATCACCAAAAGGAAAAAGAATCTATCAGATTTGAGAAGAGATCAGTAATCACACAGCAGCCGGACGCTGGGATAAAGAAATATACATTAACTCTCATATTAAATGATTAGAGGGATACGGATGGTTTTGTGTAGAATGAAAGTTAAGATTAATGAGGGGAGTGTGATCTAGACTTTATTTGCCCATAATGCGGTGAACGATAGTAAGTCTGTGCTCACATCCTACAACTACGTTCAAACAAAGAACTTTTATCCAAAATTGTGCAACTTTATACGAACACAAAAGTAGATTTATCCATTGCTATCAAAAGACACATTATTATCAAGAGATATTATTAAGAGACTATCATAAGAGAATATTATCTGTAGTGCAGCGGCGTGATCGGCTGAGCTACTTGGGAGGTCAGAAAAAGAGATACTCAGGACCAATTGATTCAAATAAACAGTGAAATTTATTTATTGTTCCAGGTGGAACGTTGTGAAAAGAATAAAACGAAATTCTAAATACTTTATGCCAATTAAACGTATCGGTACGAGTAAATAAATTTTTTCTTTACTTTATCATGTACGTAACTAATATATATCAACATTTTACCATCTTTAAGTGCCCTATGTAAATATTTTGCAATCTTTTTTTTATACATTGGTGTTCGGACCGTTGGTTTCCCGTGGTTCCCAACGACTCGTTAGGTGCATTTGTTGAAAATATTAAACACAATAGTTATAAGTTAACAAAATAATATAACTAGCAATACAATACATTTTTCACAGAAAATAATACTACAGATATAATTTCACTTTTTTCTAACAGCATACCTTTGATTAGTCACTAAATTTCAACGATACTACAGCAGAGAATATATTCACCGAGCGTTACTACCAGGGTATTGCATGGGCGACGGTGTTTATCTAAGGGACATTAGAAATGTGTACAGGGTATGAAGCCTTACCACATATCGTAAATAACCCAATTTATTGGTAAATAAACTGCCCTGTTGAAATTGAATAATTGATAACATAATTTGAACGTCACTTTCATAAATTCCCCAGTTTCCGATAAATAAAAGCTGATATTATAAACGTGTGTTACACTATAAGAACATTTGTTACAATCATAAATGATAAATCAACATTAAGATTTAATCAGGGGGTCATCAATCATTTCCAACAGTAACCATAAAAATGTAATTTTTTAAAGAAAATAAGTTTAATTCACACAGAAAAAGAATCATATTTCCCTGAAACATTCCAGTCACATATTGCACAACTTCTAAGATGCAGAGGCGATAGAAAATAGTTACAAGAGTGTAACTATTTTCTATCGCCTCTGCATTTCGGTGTCGTACTCCTCCTCTTGTTCGTCCCGTCAAGGCCAGAGCAGGGGATCACAGCTTTATCACACAGCCGTTACCCGGTAGATATATGGCATCAGACCCTCGCAATATTAGTTGAAAGTTGTAGACACAGAAGTAGCGAGATCGGGGTTAACGTGTAACTAAAATATACCCCACTACCGAAATTCATTTTCACTAAGGAATGTAAATGTTAATCTAACGTCATGAAAGGGAGAGATGAGGTTCAGTTTGGTCGGTATCAGAGCTCGGATATTTCCTCAACGACGCCATCTATATTCTATCTATGATGTACTTTTGGATCAAATGTTTAAACAAACGGAGCCGGTTGGGGAGTAATTTTCACCAATACTGTACCTCTACGAACTCGTACATCTGCCAGTGGTATTAAATTTGTTCTCGAGTTTGCTGCTGTTGCGTTACTTGAAGAAATACACTTCGAATCGAATAAACAACATTTTACCTTTAACTGTAAAGAGAATGAAAGAAATTAAACTAAGAGAACTTCACATTTAAGTTTCAACTTAGTGAAACAGAGGGACACACTATCATTACTTTATGAAATACTATTTTTTTCTTGCCACAATATTGTGGTAGCAAAAAGAATTACATACCGGTGATACAAAACCATGTTAAAAGTTTTTTTTTGTGGGGTTTTACGGTTCGTCGACATCGAGGTCATTACAGCCCTAAAAACATGTACACGTAGGGAAAATGCAGTTACGCACTAGGGAGAGCCAACATGACTCTCCCCGCGTGTGGGACTCGCCGAATGACTCAACCATACCCACTAAAAAAACCCTGAATTACAATATATCAAAATATATCTCAAAACATTACATATATCATTACAATAAAAAGAGAAAGAGGAAAATGAAAAATACCCTAGCCCTAATAGCGTCGGGATCGAAAAGAATAAGAGGTAACCAAGGAAGGTCAGGAAAGAGAAAAGAAAGGATCCTAATACAAGTAAGTGGAAGTAATGCCGGACTTAGCTCGGAGCCCCGTGTTTGCCAAACACGTACTTACTAGATGTAAGTCCCCTGGGGGGATAAAAGTTATATATATTATATATATATAACGGAAAATACTTGTAATATGGATCCCATCTATGTTTTGTCCACAAGTTCTAAACGCGCGTAATGTGCAGTTGAATTATACCTAACTCTCGAAAAGCGCGCGCCACTTTTCCACCTTAAGCTAAAGACACATCTGCGTCTGCGGAGCGGAGCGTTTTTTCAGCCGACTTGTGTTAACTTATGGGTAAAGACACATCTAGCGAAGCGGAGCGGAGATCTCCGCTGCTTCCTGCGCGACATTGTCGCCTCCTGAAGGTCACAAGTGTTAATAGATGGGTATATTGAGAGAAGCGAGGAAGAAGGCGGGTGATTTCTTTCACGGTGCTTCCCATGAATATCATTTCCTTCAATTTCTACGGACTGATTATTAATTATATCAATGTTCATATTAATTATTGCAACACTGAGTTGTAATATCACTGCCACAATAGGGTGGTAGCAAAAAGAATTACATTTGTTTTAGTGCTTCATGACTTCTTTAAAAAACTTTCGCGTTCTTTTTAGTGGAGTTCGTTTTTCTGAAGCTTTCTTATTTTCGTGTTTTACTATTTTTGACTTCTTCGTATATTCTTCTGTTTGTATTTTAGTCTTTTCAGATTTTCGTTATGTAATTGTCTAAAATTTTGGCGTGGTTTTAGTTAAAAAGAGAGAAATGCACATTTTCACTCTACATTTTAAAGCTTTACATTTCAATTATTTGTAATATTTGTTCCTCAATTTGAGTTCTATGTCGTACTATTTTTGTAAAGTCATTGTGAATCTTTGTGTCATATTGAGAATTTGCATTATGTTGTGTTTTTGACTGTCCGTGTATTTGAAACGAAGTAAACCGACTTCCTAAAAATCAAATAGAGACTTGTCAAAAGTTTCAAAATATTGGGTAACTTTGTCTGTACAGTTCGCTTTTAATTATAATATTATATGATATTAACAATTTTTGAACATAGATGAAATAATTATGTAAGTATTCTACTGTCAATTCAAATATAATTCCCTTTTAAAATGTACTTTTACCATGTAATTTATCAATAATTATTGATAGATAACTACCTTCCAAAATTCTTAACATGATTGACTCGATAATTTTTGTTTAAAAATAGTTAATATTAAGTAGTATATTAATAAATTACAACTTACGACCTTTTTACGGACGATTGCAATATATATTACTCTTATTAAAACGCACAAGGTAGCGACTCGTGGTTTGAGACTTCGTTTGGTGATAACACATTGCAACAATATACATGAACGTAGCANAATCGTCCGTAAAAATTTCGTACGTTGTTATTTATTTCTTATGTAAGTATATTTAACAGGCGACCCGTGACGTTGTGCCTAACGCGCTCGCCTTCTACCTCTGGGGACGCCGGTTCAAACCCGGTCCGATCCAAGTAGAATCCGAGATGGTGACCGCGGCAGGTTTTCTCGGGCTTCTCCCGTTTTCCTGCCTATCATTCCACCACAACATTCATTCATCACCCACCCCGGAGAGGTGCGACAGGAAGGGCGTCTGGTATTCCCCAGTCAGTACCCCATATCCATCTAGCGGATCCTGCACTTTGCGGGACAAACGCTCAGGAAGCAGTAAGTACTTTTAACTATTACTGCATATTGGCATCTATGTATAGTGGGTCTACTTCTATTATTCATAAAATGCGAAAATAGTCGCCGTAATGTTTATTGCACAGTAAATATAATATTACTTTTTTGCATTACCTATAGCTGTGTTTTACAATAAAAGCGTTGTGTATTTTGCGGGCAGTTGCATGGATGTACAAGACCTGCGCGAAGTATGTCTGTTTTAGTCCTGAAGTCACCTAGTTCCTTCCATCCCTACTCACGTTCCCCTTCTCCTGCCCGCTGACGTCCGCTCCGCTAGATGTGTCTTTGCACAAGCGGAGCGGGGCGGAGCGGGGCGGAGCGGGGCGGAGCGGGGCGGAGCGGAGCGTGGCGGGATGTGGCGGAAAAAGGCGGTGCGGAGTGGGGTGAAGAAAACGCAGATGTGTCTTTAGCTTTACTGGGTCACTCGTTTGGAGTGAGAACGTACTTGTTGATTCCAGGTGCACCCAAAACATTCCGTGAGGTATGTTTCTTTAATTATTGCTACCTCTATGCAGTTGGTAGTTTGTTGTTCTTAGAGGATAGTCGTTCAACCGTGATCCTACCTATGATGTTAATACGGACCCACCCTCACCTTTCAGTGTAGGTTCTGGGATCAAAACGTGTGTGCTGATGCTTACCACCGAGAATACGTCTGTGAATTTTTCCAAATGAAACTCAGGTGAATTCAGTCAACGCAAAAAAAATAAAATAAAATTGTGCTCTGCTCGAAGAAAGATCATGTGAACGATATTCTAATTAAATTTCCTGTAATAAAATACGTTTTCGCTAATTATTCGCTTTCTACCATCACATTATTTTTTCACGTGGGAGAAGTTTCTTTTCGATTAACGGGAGGGTTCTATAATACCCTTACCAAAAGCCATCCATTCACTTTTCACACATTTTGTACATCACATTCATTACATATATTGTAAAGAGCTCACTACGTTTCTACTTCGTTTCAAGCCGTCGCGTCGTCAGGTGATCAAATAATAACAAATTATAACAAGAAACATAACAATAGGACAATTTAACATGAATTTAACACAAATATAAACACAAAACACAATTCATGCATAGAATGTTTGCGCAAACAATTTGGGGATCTTTCTGGACTACGATATTAAATTTAGACTTAGTAGGGGAACCATTCAAAAAGAAATCTAATTGTAAATGAAACTATACAAATAAATCTAAAATGTAAACATAAAAACGGTAAATAAAGTATGAAACTATTGTTTGAAGAAGTACAAAACATATTAATAATGAGGGAAAGAAAAAATATTTAAGATTTAACATCCAAAAGACAATATTTCACAGCAGATTGTATCACGTTACAGTACACGATAAAGATAACAGCTCATATCGCTGAACATTCCGCCATTTTTCCTGCCTCATTCCATCTCTCCATCGCTCTTAAACGCAACTAAAATATCATTAATTACTCATTATTTTGCCCCTCCCTCTCACCACGGAGTTTTCAGGGGTCCATGATAAGAGTCAAGCGTGATATTTTCTTTCTGCCCTACCCCGTCGTCTTAATGCAAGATTAGTCCAGTTATCTAGACCAAAGGGTCTTCAAACTTTTTAACTTTAGAGCCAAACTGAAAAGAATTAATAGACCGACAACCCGACTCCATTTATTACTTGTAACTACAAATAGTACCTTATTACATAATTTATTAGATTAATAACTATGCATTTAAAACATTAAGAGATAGACCTACCCAACTATCACAACTTAAACGTGAACTAAAAATTGAACTACTTTTCCCGAGAATCTGGTATACCCGAATTCACAGGTTACGTTATTAAGGAAGCTCTTTCAATCGCCCGCATTAATAATTAAATTGCATCATACGTTGATACATTATGATTGACGTCATGCTGGTTGTTCTTCCAATTTCTTTAAAATTTTGGTTTAGTATTGAAGCAGTCCTTTAATAACAACAAGCATTTTCGCCAACATTCTCTTCTTTCTTGACTCTAATCTCTGCTTTTATCGCTATTGCCCAATAATTGATTTTATTCTCATAAATTATTTATTGTATTTGTTTTGTTATCTTCCAAAGAGTAAATTACTTTATTAATTACTTTATTACACTTTAATGTATTTTTTTTAGAATCATACCAGATAGACAATGACGACTACGTCAACGGAAAAACTTTCACTCTTTTGCAAATTGAATAGTATAATGTTTGAAAATAAAATATGAAAACAACCAAAAGAAACGAATACTTTTACATGAGAGTTAATTCAATAGATTCAAACTATTTTTCCATCATAAACTGACCTAAATTTACGTTCTTTATTCTGAATCGAATCTAGCTAAATTTAATCTAGCAGTATGAATCTGCTTAAGTGTTTTAAAAATAAAATAGAACTCATTTAAGGTTTTAACACAATATATCACAATAAACATTAAAAGTTTGTATATGGAATACATTTTGTAATAAGAGTTAAAGTACTAAAACGAATTTTGGTTCATTCATTGTCCACTGCACATCCACAAACATAATACTACAGAGAGTGCTATTTTGTTGTAATTAATATTTTGAGATGTTACACTTCTTGTTTGGACATTTATGTACACTCTGTACACAGTAAGTTCATAAATGTTCTTCGTAATATTCGATGTCCGGACTTTACCGCAATGTCGATCTGCGTCATATGTGAGCTGTGCTCACACGTTTCTAATTTTCTTAATGATTTATGATCGCACGTGTCGATATAAATATATGTATCAAAACATTGTGAACACGTACAAATCAATTGTTAGTACAGTATATTGTTTTTTATTAAATTGAGACTTTTCATTAACTCCAGAACAAACTTTTCTTCGTAGATATGTCGTATCTATTATTGTTATTTTTATTTATTATTATTAATATTATTATTGGGTTTTTAGGGTTCGCCAACAAATATGCTATTATTTAACCGACTCGCAGACGTAATGTCTATTTTTTACTATCGATTTAATTGATTTCCCCAATATCAATGAAAACACAAATAATCATTGTCCACATCGTATAAACTACTAATCAATTAATACCGCCAATCCTATTCTTCCAAATGAACTTGAGGAAAAATTCTTTAGGTGGAATAAAGTTCGACGTTTCTGTCGTAAGTATAGCTGCAAAATTTGGTATGTGTACTTTTCTAAATTTCATTTTAATTTCCTAGAATATAATTCCACAATTAGCTAGTCCGCGTCACATAACCTCTAATACACGTATGTCGCAGAAGCTTGCGTTTACATTAGATATCTCTCCCATACGGAATGCTCGAGAGCCAACAACGGAAGATTTTTGCCGCTCGTGAGAGCAGGGATGAACATCAGAACGCGTTACGTATTCGGGAGAGTGCGAGCGTCGAGATCAAATGAGTTGGGCGTTTTTTTTGTTTTGTTTTTTTCGTGTAGGAAACTTTCTCTTTCAAGTGTTCACAATGATTGGTGTGCATAAATGCGAAGGCAAAGCCTTTACTCTGCTTCGTGTAATTAAGGTATCGTTTGACTCCTATGTATAAAAATGTGTAGCATGTTCTTCACCTTTCACTTCGTAGAAAAATATGCGAAGCAGATGCTAAGATGAAGAGGAGTACCGTATGCATCGGATTCTACGATTTTTTAAAGTATTTCCTTCACAGGTTACTTTTAACGCTTACGATAACTCTTCTTCTTAATATCTGGTTCACTTTATTAATAGCAAATTAAACGATGTAGCACATGCTTCTTCTTTTTGTGTATAGAAGTCAAACGAAAAAGAAAACAGTACTCTATGGAACAGAACTCTATGGAATTTTGTGGGGTTTTAGGGCTCGTAACTCAACTGTTGCCAGCAATCAACACAACCCGAACTAGTTATTCCTTCTCTTTTGGAAGCCTACGTCTTCCAATATTAACCACGCAATTAATTGCTAAAAAATCAAAGAACCTCANATGGAAACTGTTCTTCCACTCGCTGTCTCTTATACACATCTAGATGTGTATAAGAGACAGCTCCGAGACACATCGTTGAAGCCAATGCCAAATTGCCCAAGGATGAAGTCAATGCCAACTTGTCTGAAGCACCAACTTTCGTCACATTTTTCGTACAGCGACGTGTAACCACATGAACACACGGAATACGATTAAATCTTTGTTAATTACTGTAATACGAACAATGCAGTGTCATTGTAATCCTATTTGAAAGGTCTGTCAAATAAAGCTAAATCAATCTGATCACTCCTCACAATAGACGTTTCTTCAGAATTTCCGTTGAGTGTCGATACTTGGGGAATGTTTCCTGAATCTTCTCAACTATGCGGAAACGATACAATTTCATATGGAAAAGCATCCTTCACATTAATTAACTTCGTAGCGAACTAAATAGTGCGTCATCTCAGTTTTGGCTCTGTTTCTCAAAACATAAAGCATGTCACATTCAATGGACATGGGATTTACGTGCTATTTGTCTTAGCGTTCTTGGCCCTTTACATCAGTCATATACGCAAAAAAGAAGTGCGCAGAAAAATCTATTTCAGAAACGTTGTTGCTCTACATACATACATAAGGGCTAGAGACTTACATGTCTTACATGTAGGCCTCTACTAAGGGAGTGCTCTTTGCTCCCAACCCAGGAGAAAACGTTGCAGTAAAACAGGCATGACGTGACTCACGTCACGAATCTCGTCCATTCTTTTGACAATAGCAAAAAACACCACTTAATAAAGTCTTTACTAAATTGTCCAAAATAAGATGAACTTATGAGAAATTATGTTACCAAATCTCATCCCAGAATCTGCTTGTGAATGAGATTCTTTAATATAACATTCTGTTTTACAAACCGCATAAGCAAATGTTTTAGGAATTTTGTAGGAAATCACAACACCTACATACTCTACAGTGCTCTACAGTACAGTCGTTTTTCCTTTCGCTTTCCAACCATCCGAAGTAGATTGCATTTGTGCGAAATTTTTGCATTCGACAAAGTTTCATGCTTGCCGGAAGTATTGTATCTCGGTTCGAAGTTCAAAATGAAAAGCGCATGAGTGACACTCTTCGATGTTACGTATTTCTTGCGTGACACCTATCTCTTATATATTTTCAAAAGAAGAGACAAAATATTATTTAATACACAGATATGTGAGTGATGTCTTGACTCAATAAATGTTTCTTAAACGATTTTTATAATGGTTTGTACTTCTTGAGATCAATTTAAAGTCAATAATCACTGTTATCCACAGAGTATGTATGTATTTCCTTACTCCTTTTCCCTAGTCTAGCAGAGGTCGGAGATGAAGGATGGTATGGTGCTTCTCTCTTTAATGTGGCAGGGGAATTACTAGGGTGCCGGATGCCTTTCCTGTCGCACCTTCTCGAGGTGGGTGATCTATGAATGACATGAGGATGAATGTTGTGGCGGAATGAATGGCAGGGGAAACGGGAGCGCCACGAGAAAACCTGCCGCGAACACCGCTTCGTCCACCACCGCGAATTCTACTTGAATCGGACAGGGTTTAAACCAGCGTCACCAGAGGTAGAAGGCGAGTACGCTAGGACCCACAGAGTAATACAACCGTTAATGAATCTTCAGCCTGCTTTTACCTTGTTAAGAAAAGCTAGGGATCGAAGTTCCCCGGATCGACCGATATGAACGGACCTGTCACATTTTATTAGATTAACAAACAAATAAAATAGATATCTCGGACAACTACAGCGTTAAGTCCAAAGAATCTTAATATGTTCCCATTTTCATTAATTTTATAAATTTAGTATTTGATTCACTCAATTTTAATTTAATTCACTAAGATAATTTTTTTTATTAACGTAATTCGTTCACTTAATTTGATCTACAAATGGTTAGTTTTTCATTTCCAAAATACAGCTAAGATCGTGACCATGTTATAACCAGAGCAGAATTCGCCGGCATTCTGCCGACTGTTGCACCGATGTCGTCACAAATGAGTTACACGACGTTGAAGATCGGTGTCGTACCGGCGTAGTCACATAGTTATTCGGGGACATGGTGTTAATTAATTGAATTTATCTATTTAATACACTGATACCCAAAGTGGTCTACATAGACCCCCAGGGGTCGACTACGACCTGCAAAGGGACCATGGTAACGATAAAGAAAATTGGGGGTCTGCGGGATATGAATGATATGATCCACGATAGTGGATCTCATTTAAGCAGGTTGTGACCATAATTTCGGCTTTCCATGAATGGAATAATCCACATACAGTGTATGTGCCATACCTGTTACTTATCCCGAATTATGAAATATTGCGAGAAAAGTTTTAATTGCTTTTCCATCTTCATACTTGATGGAAAGGGGTTTCACCGCGGTTGCCAATCTCCTAACAACAAAAAAACACTGGACATCACTGACCGAGGAGATTTGAGATTAAATCTAACTAAATTGATGCCAAATGTTGAGAATTTGTTATTAAATCATCAGGTTCACCCTTCCCACTAAAAGCATTTATTTTTGCTTAGTTATTTTATGAAATAGATACTACATTTTAATTTGATTGATATTAATTTGAATTCAATTAATAAACGTATAAAAAGTAACACGTGTTTTTTATGTTTCGCACCTCACAGTTATAAATTTAAATCTTTCAAAGTGAGTAGCTCTATACCAGCTGTCAAAAACACATTTGATATTGATGAATTTACAAAAATTAAATGTTAGATAAGAAGGGGGTCTACCCTAAACCGAAAAACATGGCAAGTTGCTCACGAAATAAAAAAAGTTTAAGGACCTCTGATTTAATATAACGTAGTGTCACACAATATCATTTCATGTCTTCTCGATGTGTTTCGGAGGATTTGTCGTGATATGGAGGTCTATGGTATTAAAACATGATTCCAACAAATTTCATGCAGGTGTGTCCTTCATATGTTAGAAACAGTGTATTTAATTATGTTTGGTCAATCTATAAGAAATGTCTTTCGATCCGTTGCAGTAATAGGATAAAGAGGCAAGAATGGCAAATGTCAGGGCTAGTAATGTGATAATAGATTTGCCAAGATAGTGAATTCTAATTTACCAGGTTTGGTGTTATTTGGTTCTTAGAGCTGCATTCGTCTCCCGTTTTTTTGACAAGTTAATAACGAAATTTGTAATGAAGATTGTGGGATGTGGTGATGGCTACTCCAAAAGACTGTAACAAAAAGTGTTTATTTAGTATTAAGATTTATTTTTAATCAGACTCTTAATGTTTCATCTTGATTTAGTAATTTGTTAGTGTTGTCTTGGAGGTAATATGATTCCGTTCTTTCATGTGCCTCTAAATAGTCTGTTCACAAGTGAACTTGATGTTCAACTTCCACGGATAACAACTTCGATCCTTTAAGAATGAATTATCACTAGCATAGGAGGTGAAGCAAACATGAAATTTAACATAAAATTCATTTATGGGTAATTCAGCTTGTGTACATTAATTACTGAAAGAAAGCAATACAGTATGGTCAACATTGAAGTGTATTTCTTGAACTACTTACAGTTGAAGATTCATGTTGAAGTTCAGAGTTAAGAAAGAAGTTAAGAAAAAGCAACAATAACAGTACAACATAACAATAAAAACTATAGAACTATAATAAACATTTATGTCACACATTGAGGTTCTTTAATTCCACCTAAATTAAAAATATATTTTTCACACATACATGTTATCGGCAGAAACTGCTCATTTACTTGTCCTTGAAGATTTTTCCTTTTCTAGTGTAATAAGTTCAACATCTAATAGGAAAATGATAAATAGAAGGTTGTGGTGTTGCGGACACTACATAAGAAAATCATTAAGTATGCTGACGTTTTGAACCTCCACAGTTCACCAGAGCTGAGAAGCGGATATTCGACAGTTTTTCGAAAGGTTATTTGGTTAAACTGATTTAGAATAAATTAAACTGGATAAAAACATGTTCAAATACAATTTGTGAAGCTATGTAACGATGTATAACTACATAAGAACAACTAACATAAGGTTATTAATATGCATTTGTTTTTGTTTTTAATTCTCGTATTTTTGTATATGCGTAATCATGTTTTGAATGTTTTTGTAACTTAACGGGTATGCCGATCAATCAATTTATTTCTCATGATTAAATTTACAATTTATTTTCCAATGATACTGTTTTATAACAAAAGATACAATATAATTAAGCATTTTAGAAGAAATCGGTTCCTCTAAAACAGGGATTTCAACGGGAGCACGTACACGCACCAGGGAACGGTGTGCTTAGGTAGAGCACGGTGTCTGTGGAGAGAGATCGCGGCAAGGGTAGGTCAGTTGGGTATCATTGTTGGACGGAAGAGGTCAGACGGGAAATTTCAGAGCGAACTTTCTGTGTGATGAACGCGGAGGTAGTGCATTTTTTACGTTTGGTGACGAAGAAGAGTAGAATTAAACTACATTACCAAGAATTTCACAAAAAATCGTAGGTGAAAATAGTACATTTTCATTTACACATTTCTGTATTATAGTTTTTGTTTCCCTACTATGCTTTTGTATTTCTATATACTGATTTTATATGTAATCAAAACTGAAATATATTGCTTTGTCTTCAGAAATTTTCTTTAATGCTACCACAAACTCGTTTTTATCATTGCACAGAAGCCGATGGTCGCTGAGACTAGGAAAGGTCTTTGTGTACTCCTTCCTACGGTCTGATAAGGGAAGCAGTTACTGAGATATAGATCTCTGGGCACGCCGAGGAACGCAACTACGTTCGCGTGCTTCTTTTCTTGACACCACGGTCTTCATTGCAGAGCTCGGGTTGAGATAACCGTTCTTTATCCACACTAGATTACACTACTTGATCATACAATATCGTACTTTGACATGAAAACATCAATGAATACATTTTATTGATTACTAGTTAAGATAATGGTAAAAAAGTATAATAATAATGAAACTAAAATAAAATAAACCTCACTTATATCAATGTTATTGGAGAATTCTCAATATATGCTCAATATCAGTCTGATTTAATAAACAAATCCCTGATTCCTTAGTAAATAATACTTAGGTTACTATGATTTTAATATCAAAATTCATTTGGGGCCAGAAATGAAAAAAAAACATTAAGTAAGCTTTTGTTGGCCTAGGTATCGAAAATACAACTATTTTTCGCAAACGTAGTGCATGTCCACGATAACATCTTCTACTACTTCTACTCCTCGCACAAAAATCTTGTCTTTATAAATAATACATGTAATGTAAGGGAAGAATATTCGTTCGTACAAACAAGGAATTCCACGGTTCCCTAAATTCTATATTGGCTATTAATATAATACAATATTTTTGCACTGCAATGATATCTCGTAAATTCTTAGGATAAATGTTTCCCCAAGAAGAGATGACTTCTGTTTCAGGGAATGAAAAAGGCTACCTAATGGAACAACACTTCCGTTACTTAGCGGTCTGTTTTACAATAGCAGAAGTGTTACTATTCCAGACTTGTAGAGACAAAAATCTGTTTTGTTAAATACGGGATTGACACTAATTCGTGTTTTTTGATTTGACGTACTTCTTCTCGGAGTGCACATTTTGAACATTTATTTGTAATCGGTGATGGAAACTGTTCTTCCACTCGCAAATTAACAATTTACTGGACTTAAACCATTTCATTAGTCAAGAACCATCATCTCGATAACCATAGGTATAAGTTCATGGAATGTTCAATTTCATTTCGGGCCAAATTTATGTAGCATAGCGTCCAATCAGCAGCAAATAATGTAAGTATACCATTGAAATCCACTCTACGCAAATCATCCATGTAAATGTGCTCGAAATGTTAATTTCACAGAATTTAATTTAATTGCATAGTAAAAATTTATTACAAAATATTTCCACGAAGTGGTTCGATATGTTTCTTGCGATTTAATTCTTGTCGGCTCGATATCGGTCTTGTATCTTATGAAATATTAATTATGTCTCCAACTAAAAGAAGTTATTTTGTCAGTTTGATATCATTACGTTGAAAAAAAGATTCAATCTCGACTACTGATTGCCTATAATGAACTTTGTCATATGTAGAACAATGCTAACAAAGTGAAATCCCGATTTAAATGAAAAACGCAAAACATCTGCATGAAAACGACTGGTTTCTAATTGTGCTCACATTAAAATAAACTAATAATATCCTTGCCTCATAACTTGAATTCACATTTCCTATCATATAAAATTTGACATAATATACTTTAATTTTTCTTCTTCACAGATCCATATCCCAGAAAATAATTATATCAGGCAGTATAGGGCGGAGCTAAAAGGTCCGCAGGGAAATAGGTTCATGCCTAATCTTGGAAACTATTAGTCCATCAGACATGTAACTAGTGTATTAAGGGCAGCGTGAGGGGAACGCATGCCTGCAATCAGTTCCAGAGTGCCAGCGCTCCATCATGTTGGTGCCGCTTTGTACCGGCCGGTCACGCCTCGGTGCGGCACTAGAGATCGGGCACCGCCCACGTACCATTACACTGGTACTGCCGTCACTGCCCGCACGGCCAGGCATAAAAGGGACAGGGAGCGTGCACCAAGGGGCACACTCGCCAACTTCTACCCACCGAACACGCCGCTAAAGAGAGGTAACTCCGCTACGCCACGCCTAGCAAGAGGAATATAACACGAAGACACCGGGAAAGACCCGATCTGAACGACACTTCGGCGGAAGATCTTTAGTTCCGTTATTTGTAAATGGTTTTTCAAACAGTTGCTTTTTGTGTTCGAATAAATGGTACTTGAGAAACACGTGTTATTTGCCATAGCAGACTTTTATGGGTTCTCCGCCATGACAATGGACACCATATCACCATAATATCAATTTTCTCACATTGTATCCTATCTACTTGCATAGTTTTACTAAGATACAGTGCAGCACTAAAAATTCCGTTTTCCCATGTGTAAAAACTATGCTTCACCATGAACCAATTTTCCGTATTACTCTAAATCTTCCAGGTACATGGCATAATTTTTCTTACAAGTTCTAGACATTTTGTAAGCATGGTACACTAATATAATTTGCACTCAAATATTCCTCTAAGTTCTTTGACCCCAGTTTTCCTCTGTGCATATTTTGTTCCAGGCATCTAAGCTCCATAATCTGTATTGTTTCGATTTGCCTTCATTGCCAATTTGTATTTCTGACACTCATCCTCTAGTACTTTATAATCATAGAGTAGCAATGAATGCAACACGAAAGAATACAACATATAGCGTTCGCACAATTTACCGTCTCTACTCGTTCCTGGCATTCCATGAATACGTGCCCTTCCATTCCGCAGTGGCTGCATGTCTCGTTCTCCTCGTTATACGTGACCGTCACGTGACCGAACTTGTGGCAGTGGTAGCAATGTATTGGCTACAGCTCCTCCTCCACCGGATATCTAGCGGAACTAAACCCTCGGTTCCGCTAGTACCCAAGGTCCCTGAAGCCAATCCTTGTACCCTGAGTAACGCTCGATCCAGTAACGGACCTTCCTCATTATCAGAAAATTAAACCCTCAGATCGCTGTATGGATGAAGGGAAGTAAACGGCACCAAGCAAACAAATAAGAGTAAAGAGGAAAATTATTCCCATATACCTCGAACCAATAATATTCACACTTTCCCACCAGCACAGCTTAAGCAACAAAGTTCACAAGACAGCGTAACAAAGAAAAGCTTGTTTGAAACCTTTATTCCTGATACAGGTCTCGAATAGTAATGCTGAGCTGGTCTCCATTCGTTATGACAAAAGGATTACGTCACGAGTGCAGCAGTGAGTTGCATCGGAATTGTAAGAAGATGAGAATGAGAGAATCTGGTGTTCAAGTTGTATTCAAGTACAGTGTAACTAGGCGATATATGTACTAGCGCAATGTTTCCTGTGAGTGTGGTCCCAAATATTCAGTTAGATTATCTAAATCAGTGGAGGAGCGACATTTCAAGCACCTTAGAGCAAACTGAAACCAAGCGCCTTTCTTCCACATTAAGCCAATCGAATCACCTAGTTGACATGTGACTTATCTCTCCCAGAACTCTTCAAATTATAATTCAAGAATAGGGATTCTAGTTTCAATTACTTTTAAATAAGTTGTACGACGACAATGAAATAAATTCAACTATTGCAAAGGAGTCATACCCATATTACGTCACGCAGTCGGGAGAGGTGGTGTACCGAAAATGGTGACGAAGTGTGACATGAATTATACATGTGATTATTTTTTGAAATAATTTTCAACTACAATTACTACTTAAGAGAGCACAAATTACATGACGCTGTCTTATTCATTCCCGCAAATTCCTCATGCTGTATGAGTGAACGTTATAGGTTGGTTTTCGAACAGGCGGAAGGTCATTAACGAATGTCATTCTTTTCACCCCCACTCAAGAATACATTCTGCGGTTTATTCGTCCAGTCATACAGGATTTACAACCGTGTCCTTCTTGTGTCATATGATCTCAATTTGACAGTAATCCGTTCTATACAGAGTGATTCAGAATTCCTATTACACAGTTACAGGTGTTGTAGAGGGTCTCAGAGCAGCATTATTTGGTAATAAACCCATGTCCGGAAATGTGCCTTTCGGAAGATAAACGACTTTGAACGATGGAAGACAATACACATTGACAGAGAACGGTGTTTCGTGTCACGTGATGTCTTGTGTGACTTCATGTCACGTGTCATCAGAGAAGAATCCAATGAATTGTTGCGCATGTACATCAGTTGCCAATAAGCGACCGCGAAAGATGGTTCATAAAAATAGGCGGAGTACACGTTTTCCGAGTATACCGACATTTAGCTCCTACAGTTAAAGTGGACGAAATGGTCGATTAGCACAACGCCTGTATCCCGAACGATTTCCGGGTTGTACCCGTCCATCACATGCCATTTTTGCAAGATTGGAACAACGGATCCGGGAAACCGGCACCTTTAAGGCTAATAGAGACAAAAATGGTCGTGACTGGACGCGCCGCACTGTTGACGTGGAAGAGGAAGTCGTCCAACTGGTCGACCAGAACCCGTCTACGAGTACCCGCAACGTCTCAGGTGCGTGGATGTATCCCAGAGCAGCGTGTGGCGAGTTCTCATGAACAGCAACTTCACCCATACCACCTCCAGAGGGTGCAGGTATTAGATTCAGATGATTTTGCGCCACGTGCCGATTACCGTGCGTGGTTCCTACACCGTTGTGTCGACGTTCCAGACTTTCCTCTGATCATTCATTTCACAAATGAAGCGCATTTCACAAACTAAGGGCTGCTCAACCGTCATAAAAGTCACATTTGGGGTGAGGAAAACCCTCATGCCACATACCCATCGATTTCAACATCGTTTCGGTATTAATGTGTGGGCTGGTATTACCCATGGTCATCTGATTGGCCCGTGTATTCTACCGCCCTGTCTAACGGGTCACAGCTACTTGACATTCCTGCAAGACGTACTGGTGCAGCATTTGGAGGATGTGCCATTGCGTACCCGTCGGACGATGTGGTTCCAGCATGATAGTGCGCAAACCCACTTCTCACGCGACGTCCGTCAGTACCTTCACCAAACATTCGGAGACATGTGAATAGGTCGCGGTGGACCGATTTGTTGGCCACCATTATCACCCGATTTAACACCTCTGGACTTTTTCCTGTGGGGCTACATGAAGAGTATTGTTTATGAGACCCATGTGGAGACATAGGACGATCTCCTTGCCCGTGTAATGGCTGCAGCGGAGGTCATTCAGGACACTCCAGGATTTTTGGACCGTGTGTATGTGAACATTGTTCGCAGGTACACTTTGTGCAACGAAAGTCGTGGTCGCCACTTCGAGCATATGTTGTAGTTTACGCAGGTAACAGTTGGTTGATGCACGTACAGCGTATCCTTTGTTGTTATTTCAAAGTCGTTTATCTTTTAAACGGTGCATATCCAGACATGGGTTTATTACCAAATATTGTTGTTGTGAGTCCTCCTCTAAAACACCTATAGCTGTGTAATAGGAATTCTGAATAATCCTGTAGTTGCGAAGGGTTGAACAGAGGGGTGAGTATAAGAGTTTTTTTCGGCTTTGGACACAAAAAGGAAGTCGGGTTCAGCGGTCGATTTCGTATTGTGAACAATGCATCAAGGTAATCCGAACCGGAAGGGGGGATAGATGAGGGTGAACACTTCCTCGAAAGGAGTAGTGAAGTGTGAGACCAGAAGATTCCCATATAATGAATTGCATTTATTTATAGACAAAAAATTAAATTACTTTTAGCACAATTAAAACGTAAAAATCTCAAAATTTCGAAACGAGCTTGTTTGAAAGGACGGCTTACAGGGTATTAGTTCCAGAGGGTGGGGTCAATACCTAAGTCGTGGGGGTGAGACTTATGCACACCCTTCTGAGAAATTTTACATTTGAAAAACTCTCTAAGGGGTGCGATAAATGGGACGGGGAATGGTTTTCGAGGACAGATGAGTTTTCCATCTCCTTCCAGAGCAACCTTTACGACGGATTAGTCCTCGCCTGAAATCTAAAAGTGTATTGTTTTTTTCGGTTGATTGATCCGAAATTAACACCCCTAAAATACTCTAAGGGATGTTGAATGTGAATGGGTTGATCTGTCTAGTGGTCCAAAACAATTTTATTGATTGCTTGATCATATTTTTTTCTTTTTACTACTTGAGCTACCGTCTATTAAAGCTCTATTAAGCTGGAACAGCCTTTAAAACTCAATCAAATGACACTAGTGCCAGTATTTAGTACGATCTAATTACTCATTAATTATCCAGAAATAAAATGTCCCGTTTTTTAAAAAAGGGTTGTGTCAGTGTTCTACTTAATATGTTACAACCATTACATAAGACACTAAAAAAATAATTCATGATGCTAATAATATTTAAATTAATAACTACTTTATGACCAATTTTTAAAAAATTAGAATTATTTCAGCAAATTTTTATTTTTATATGTTAAAAAACAAAAAAAATACCCTCACAGAAAAATTTATCTAAATATTACAAAAAGATTAGATAAAAATAAATTAATTTCAGAGATTGTTTTAAAATTTATTTCAATAATTAATAACAACATTTTGTAAATTGATCGGCCACAAAATCTTAAATAACTCACAAAATGTTTTCAATAAAAATATCCTCAAAAATATCATGCATTATAAAAAAACAAATTTATATAAAATATGTATAATAAACATAATATTTATTGTTTCAAATACGGAGCTTTCTAAAATACGACTTATTTTTCTCGTATGAGATAGACGAATGAAATGCAATTTGAATCATACTTCTAGGATGTCCTGTTCCCTAGATATTATTCTCTCTTTTTGTAAGGTTGAGTTACCATTCAAAGCACAGACCAACGCAGCAAATAAATCAATTGGCGGATCGATATAAACGCTGTAGTGCCGAATCGAAACAGCTCACTACTTTTATGTCGATGAAACACCCATAAATAGTACATAATTTATATTGAACAAATTATCGTATGAGGAGATCTGAATAAAAATTGCCCGAGAAACAATATCGATATTTTCTTTTAACATTATCCTCGAAATGAAATCGAATCATATCATTTTATTATTGATCATGAAAGATCTTCCTCTGGTAACGTTATTCAGAACATACTGAATTGTAAAGTGATTATTGAATTAGTCTTATTTTATAGTAGCGCCCTATCCCGGGTTAGCATGGGATTTCTTGTCATGTTGCATTTTAACTCTTTGTAATACTAAAAGAAAACAAAAGCAGCGTACCAAATAAAATTTTGTCCACCAAAATGTGTGCCCCGAGGCATTTTTACGTCAACTTGTGTGTATAATGTAACAACTCAATTTACCAGACATCATACATTATTGATATTCAAACATTTTTATGATGGATTAACATAAAAAATCGATTCCAAAATCGTGTTTAAGAATTGAAACCGCTAGAGGCATTAGGACGTACCTAACAATAATTTCTTACCTTCAAATGCTTAAAATGAAAGAAATTTATCTGTATTATTTCGCTGTTAGTTTTTGTTACAGATCCGAAGGGATAAATTATACACAAGTATTACAAGACCTATTGGAGATTTTCTACGAACCGGGAATTAACAGGAGAACAGTGTTCATATTTTCTTCGTTGTCAAACTGCCTTTCTCACATAATGCGTAGCATACAGTAAATTAGGTTCCTTAAAATAGTTCAAGAAGAGGATCGGTCAACAGGTAACATGTCTGAGTCATTGCCGACCATTATAATGTAGGGTTTAGCATAAATCTTCAATACTCCTATTTATTCCCTGAAAGTTGTCAGTTGCAATGAAATGGTTTCAGAAAAATTCATTTTTTGTTCTGAATTTCCAATCATTATTTGTGTTATTATTAGCGAATATTGTTACTAACATAAAGACCGTGAACCATGCTTGTGAGAACACTTTGCAATTGAAAAACGTCAAAATTAAAATAAAATTACAACGGACATTTTTCCTTGCAATGGCCTAACATCACTAAATAAGTAAATTTAGCGTCATTTTGTTTTCTTCTCTGAAGTTTGTATTTTCTTAAAGCTGAAGTGTTGAAGTATAATTTTCACTTTAAAGATATTCCGTTAACTTTGTCTACTTTTCATCGATCACAACTGAGCACAAAATGTCAAAATCCTGAACTCACTAGGGAATGGTCAAAAGCGACATGTCAAAATATGCCCTGATAATTTTAGTAGCAAATGGTTATAATGGGTACACAGGTAAAATATTAGCTGCTGAGGCGCACTGGAAGTATTTATTTCATTGTGGAAAATGCCAAAAATTTGAGAGTGTTTTCAGAAGCCCATGAACGTATGCCTATGCTCAGCAACGGAACATTCCTATCGATAGAAAGACATCCCATTTTATTCAAATGATGTGGGCTCTGGCGTTGTGCTCGTCGTGAAAGTTATCCTCTGCAAATTTTCACCTTTAGAATAGCACCAGGTGGTGTTTTCTATTTGCCGTGTTAATTAAAGTAAGTAGTCTAATGTAAAAGGTGCAATATTAATAAATAACTTCTACGTTTTTCATTATACTTCTTTTTGTTTTGTCAAGACTACATTTTTATTCAATACGTTCTCCGAGAATAACATTAAGATAGTTTGTGTTGTTTCCCAGTAGAATCTTAATGAGTACCTAAAACTGAAGAATTCAAAATTAACTGTTACACCACGAATCTGCTTTTTCATATTTTCGAAATGTCAAAAGGCTCATGCTTCGGGGGAAAACGAGATATGACTTAAGTGTTACTATAGGTTTATTGTTTTAAACTTGGTTGAATTAACTTTCAGTTTAATCGGAACTATTGAAATGACTCGATTTTATGATAACATTTAAACTAACTTGACCGGAATTGAAGAGTCTGTCACTTGCCTGCTTCCGGAGATTCGTTTATTGTCCTCCACGTTGTCATACACACTTTGCAAATGCTTTTTTTGACAAAGTTTATATTTAATCTTTAAGGAGAAATATGTCTCGAATTTCTGGCGAAAGCCCGAAGAGAGGACGCGCGACTATCCAAAGCCAATGGCATTTTCAACAATTAAAAAATATTCCCAGTGCGTCTCAGCGGCTAATATTCACCACTTTGTTTATTATTATGGACACCATCTCCTAAAAAATAACAGGGCAAGTTTCGACATGTCACTTCTGACCATTCACTTGTTACGAAGCATAACGTTTGGCGCATACCGAGCGGACCCCGATGTCTTCTCCGAACCCCAAGCGGGCAAAGGTTGGTGAAAGAAAATTCGTTCGTGGTGACACCTCGGATGAGGGTAAGATCAGTACCAGGTGTACGAAGGAGCTATGACCCTTCGATCCCACGCATCACACCGATGCCAGCGAGAGTGAGGCGCTGCCCTGCAGAGCCTCAATAACGCCGGCGGTAGAGGATGCAGTGTGAGCATCCGGGAAAGCCGCCCACAAAAGGGGGAAAGCCGAAACAGGGGAAAAGGCGAACCTCGGTAAGCGGGAAACCGTCGAGGTGAGCACCCCGACAAAGAGGGATGCACAGCATCCCGCAATGATGGCGCGTGAGGAACGCGCGAAGCGAAGGGAGGAGCGTCGGAAAGAAGCTGTGACCTCGGGTCAAGCTGACCCGGTCAAACGGCGAAACCCAACCCCGGTACGTCACCTTCGCCTTCTGTCCCCAACGATCACTTCAAGCGACAAGTTCGGGTGACTTTCCGAATGAGGCGTAGGAAAGACCATGGAGAACAGGTCGCCAACAGGATGGTAGAGACGCCCACTGACGTATTCCGACTGTGTATGAGAAAAGGCCTTCTGTATGCGTGATGGCTCTCGTACCAGGCGGTAGAATTTTTGCACCCGTCACGCCGTTACAACTGTCAGCGATACGGCCATTCTTCTCGGTTCTGCCGAAACAATGCCCCAACATGTGAACATTGTTCAGAGGATGGGCACGATTACAGAAACTACCCGAAAAAAGGAGGAATCTCCCGAATGCGCTAACTGCCGCAGGGCGCGAACACCGCGGAACGATGCTGTAAAATGCAGGGAGTGTCCGGCAACCAAACGAGCGATCACGCGGAGAGGGGAACTTACTGATTATGGATCCTAAGTTTCTCGAACTCAATGCGCAGTGATCGCAAAATGTTATGGATGAGTTGGCACAGTATGTGTTCTCCGAAGGCATAGACCTTTTCCTTTTATCGGAGCAATACACTCAGTGTAATTCCAGAGCTGGGCTCGGCCGCAAGTACCGGATGGTGGAGGATCACAACCGGGAGCGGCCATAATCGCGACCAACCCTGAGTTCTTTCCTCTCAAAGTATCACAATACTGCTGAAGAAACTTCGCTGTTTGTGCTCTCGCGTACGAGGGTGGGGAGATATACATAATATCGACCTACTTCGAGTACGGAGTAGCTACGAACGAGCATATTGATGAACTGCGGAGGATCGTGACGGGACTGAGTGGAAAGCGTATGAACATTGGTGAGGAATTTAACATCCGCAGCGAGGTGTGGGGGGAACGTCTAATGGATGATAGGGGGAGTTGATGGAGGAATTCATTTCTCGACATCGGTTCACCTTTTGAATCCCGAAAAATTGCTGCCTCTATTTTTCAAGGGGGACAAATGCTCCCACATTGATCTGACCTTGACTTCGGATAACGTCATAAGGGCTGTGAAGGACTGGCACGTGGTCACAACCGCAACTAACAGTCATCATAATGCGATCCGCTTGAACTTGGGGTTGAAAACACGTCCACTGGAGATGATCCCCAGGAAACATTTCAACACGTCCGAAGCTGACTGGAGACGATTCAGAAGTATACTAAGTGAAGAGTCCGAGAAGGTCACGCCGACAGACGACCCCGATGCTGCAGCCACACGGTTAACCGAAGTTATCTCGAAGGCCGCGATCGGTTCCATTCTGTATAGAATGACCGGCGGTCGGAAGGGTACGCCTCGATGGAAATGTTTCCAAACGAACATTCAGTGCCCTGCATAAGCAGCTACAAAGGGCTAAACGGAGAGGCAAGGATTTATTCGAGCTAAGACTCCAGTATACTGAAGTCAGAAATAAACATCTGGCGGCCATTTGGAAATATAAAAGGGACAAATGGAGAGAACTCGTACAGGAAGCGACGCAGGTAAGCCCATGGGGGGGTGCTTTATCAGCTAGCTTCCGATAAACTGCGTACTCCCCAATTGTTAAGTACAATCTCACTGGGTATAGATGGAGGTACTCTTGGCATGGAGGAAACCGCGCGACACCTTCTGGATATCCTACTCCCGGATGATCATTATGAGGATACGAAGACTCACAAGGTGGAGAGACTCGAAGCCTGGCAGAAAGGGGGGAAGTAGTCAAGGATTCTTTTACTCCGATCACTGAGGATGAACTGGACAGATCGATTCAGGCATTTAAGCCTCAAAAAGACCCTGCACAGGACAAACTTACATCGGAGATAATAAAGGTGGCCTTGCAAGGTGCTTGTCGCTTCAAGTACCTGCAGATCCTCAACAGATGCCTGGTGGACGAAATCTTCCCTCGTGTGTGGAAACTAGCACTGGTGGTAGTGCTCAAGAAAAGCCCCGATAGACCATATGATAAGGCAAGGTCCTACACTCCGATCTGTTTCCTTCCGGTCCTAGGAAAGAACCTTGACAAAATTTGCACCGAAAGAATTTCGAAATACATCGAGTCTCACAATATTCTATCTTAGAGCCAATATGGTTTCAGACCTGGGCGCATCTTTGCGTACAGTGGTGTTCGATAATGCTTGGTGGCCAGGCATTCTAAGGCGAATGAGAGAACTGAAGATTGACCTGTTTATACACAAGCTGTACAGTAACTACCTGTCAGAAAGAGAAGTTTGTCTCCCAGTGGGAGAAACATCATACTCCAAATTCCTGACCAGAGGTTGCCCGCTAGGATCTAACAGTGGGCCGGTACTCTGTTACCTTGTCATCGACGAAGTCCTACAAGACCTAGAAGAAGCGGGGGCCAGGGTGACGGCGTACGCAGATGACCTAGCTATCACGGTTGGTGGCGATAGTCGGAAACAACTAGTGGTAGAGGCACAAAAGGTCCTGGATATTGTTCTACGGTGGTGCGAGAGGGCGAAGATGACTTATGTCTTCCAAGAAAACAGAGTTTATGATGTTTGGCCGGTAACTCTACGCGGAGAGGCAGTCTATCATCAAGAACGGCAGTACAAAGCTACGCAGCAGTGGCGAGGTCAGATACTTGGGACTGTATCTGGACAAGAAGCTGTCATTCCTTCCTCATGTTAGGAAAGTCACTGCAAAGTGTCGCAAAGTTTTCTTCAAACTGAGGGAGATCTGCAAAGCCGAGTACAATATACCCTCAGACACACTCCGGACGATCTATCGAGGTGCGTTTCTACCCATAATTGCCTACGCGGCATCCGCCTGGGGGCACAATGTCAATCACTCACACGTAAAGCTTGCGCTTCTTTCGGCCCAAAGGGACGAATGCAAGGAGTCGCTCGAGCATCAAGACTAACAGCGACGGGGGAACGTCAGGTACTGAGCGGCTGCAGGTCACTGGATCTCGAGGTTCGCCTCAGAAGCAACCTGTACCATCTCCGCAAGGGGAAACAGGTGGCCATTGGCACCGAATCCTACAGCAAGGAAACCAAAGGGGCGAAGGGTAAAATAAGAGCCGCGCTAGTGAAGGAATGGCAAGCTCGATGTGATGACGATGAATACGGGAGGGATACCTTTAGGTTCATTCCGAACGTGGAATTTGTCGGAGCCATGCATGGTTCAATCCAAGCCCGGTGATGGTGAGAACCATTACTGGTACGACTCGTACAACACAAAAAGATATGATCGTGGTTTGATAAAAGCACCCCATTGCAGATGCGACCACTCAACACCGGAAACATGGAACATGTTTTAGCGGAGTGCCCCTATTACCGAGAGGAGCGCTCCGATTACCCCACAGGGTCGAATAGGAAGCTAACTGGCGAGGATCTAAGCAGTCTGATTGGCACAGCGCGGGAGCTCCAAAATCTCGACGCCTTGATGACTGCGGTGGAAGACAAGAGGAAGTTGATCTATGACACCTAGGAATTGACGGAAGTAACGTGCCCTCGAGTGATTCCTGCTCAGTTTCATGATTACGAGGTCAAATACACGGAGAGTCAATTCTATAATTGACATAGAAGAGAAGAGAGAGAGAAAGAATATGGTGATGGAACTTTATTATTGATTATATATGTAAGATACTATATATGTAATAGATAGTAGAAACCGCCCGCCTCCCCGTGGCTAGGGACGGGAAGGGCTAAGTGGCGGCACACACAACACATACACACAATCACGAACATGATCTTAAGCCGGGATCAATAAGATAAGATGTAAATATTATTATATAATATAAATATAAGATATGACTCCCAATGATGTTGTGCGACCGTTAAGGCCTGGTAAGTAGTTCATTAATGAACTAAGAGTCGGGACTTGTCAAACACGAAAAAACATATGAACAAATACACATGAACATTCCCTTTGTAGGAACACAAGTCCTACATATAACTAAAGCTACATACCTTCATACAAATACGTTGAAAACTCCCCCATGTAACACGAGATACGAAATGTTACATATTCGCCATGTTGTTTACTGGTTCCCAAGGCGACACGACTCTTTACACAAGAGAGTCCCGAACTACGACGCCAAGGAACCTCCAAGATAGTAAACAACAGAAGATTCCATGAAACAAAGATCGCCTCAATTGCGATTCCATGACGGCAGGGAGACGCCTTCGAAGACGCTCGAAGACCCGAGAACTCCGTCTAGCCTGTTAGGAAATTTCTGGAGAATTTCAAGAAACGAACTGAGACACAGTGTTGGGTCCCCCAGACCGTCATATGTCTTTGTTTAAATTATACCTTCTAGCAACGATAAATTCATTATCTCTCGAGCTCTTGAACTGTTAAGATCGCTCCCGAGCAGCTCCGAGCTAGACGCCGAACCTCTGAAGGAATTCTGTCTTCAAACTGGGTGCTGACAATATTCCTACGAGTTCACGAAATCTTCAAAGTCAAACTCTGACTACGCCAGACGCTGGAGAAATTCTGTCTCCCAAATTCGGTGATACGCCTATCTCCAAACTAGGCGATCGAAGTATTTCACGACATCGAAATATTTCCAAGTCCATTCTGCGATTGAAGAAATCTCACACGACGCTGTAAACAACGTCTAACCTCAAAAATGAAGAGACTGAAGTACTTTCCGACGCCCTCTGTACTCCTTGTGATCAACGCCAGTTATACGTGAGAACGGAGTTCACGCGGAACTTTCAATTGTTTTACCGTTTGTCGTCTTGTGCTATTCATTTGTTTGTTCCAAGACGGTTACATATTTACGCAATAAATCTTGTTCTTTAAAACCTACTTGGAATAGCACCGAACAGACCGCTCGTCAAAACGCAAGCTTACTCATCATTCTGGTCTACGCAACGACCGCACGCATACGCCTGACTATGCGAATCAGAGTTCAACTAACTCCTGTCTATTAATCGGCTGCGAACAGGACCGCTACGCCTCCGTCCGATTAATTCAGACCAGAACCAGGATTACAACTTCATACCTCTACCAACGAACCGGCAGTGAACAGACTCCTCGTCATATCACCGCCCGGTCTCTTCAAGTAAGAACCACGAGATATCTCAACACCAAGCACGGCATCTCCGGCCACCGACTCGCCAGAAACCATTTTGTGAGTTAGACGCACAGAACTTTCTATGCCTGGTCTCGCCGTCTGGTGCCATTCTGTTTCTTTATACTACGACGGTAGAGAAAAATAAATCTTGCTCTAATTGAAAAAAATAAAAAATAAAAAATTTTGACTTCCCGCCGTGATTTGATTAACGCAATCTTCTGATCAAAAAATAACTCTCTCATTCAATATAATCAGCTCTAATGGTGACCCTATCTTACTTAACGTACAATTTTTGGCCATAGTTCACTCACTAAACGTGCTAATTGAATTGTGCAGCCCAAGTCGTGATTTCGCGAAACATTTTTGCTCCATTGGAATCGAATTCCTAATCTAAAATTTTTCGCGCTCACTATATTACATGTCTTGTCTCTTAACATATATTACATGTCTTGTTGTTTAACCCATGTCAATGTAATTTTTATTTTCAGTTAGTTTTATTGTGTCACATAGTCTAGTTTTGCTTTGCTTTGTAGTTTGTCACTAGTTTCAATTCAGACAAGTCAATTTGCTACCATTTCACTATGTCTAATGAAAACGTGCAATCTTTCACCACTTTTTTGCCAGACTCGACCTCGAGAATACCCCTTCCTAATTTTTGGCAGGATCACCCGAAAAAGTCGTTCGCGTACGCGGAAGCACATTTCATCGTACGACGAATTACCTCCCAGTTTGTAAAGTACGTGACTATTATCCCACAGTTGCAATCCATAATCAATGTCATTGATCCAGAATTACTGACACCAGACGACGACAGGTCGTATGAACGCCTTAAACAATTCTTGATCAATCGGTGCACCAACTCGCAAACTACAATTAACGACACTGTCTGCTGAGACCATCGGTGATCGCACACCGTCAAAATCTCTTCACCGTCTCCAGAATCTCGCCGGAACCAATCCGCAAGAGAACACATCCTTAGCAGCCACTTCTAATACAGTGGACACTATCAATGTTACACCGGACAAGACTATTAAAATCACGGATACTTCGAGCACTCTCGACGCGGTAATCGCCACAGAAACCGTCGCAGCTACTCATGTTAATACTCCTGTCATTTCCCACACAACGAGTACTCTTGACGAAGTAGCCGAAACCGTCGCAGAGACCGTCGCAACTGCTCATATAAATACGACAGCGACCACGAATCCCGTGATACAATATATTCTCCAAACCTTGGACACCCTTACCAAGCAAGTAGCTGAATTGCAGGCGACATTATCTCCACGTAATGTACAGCACAAGGAACGCAAATTCAGCCCACGATGTGAAACACGATCAAACATTTGCTGGTACCATAACACATTTGGTAACTACGCAAAACGCTGTTTAGCCCCTTGCCGTTTCCAAAACCACTGCGCGACAGCCGCCAGCATCACTAGAAAAATCCAGCGAAATATTCATCCACGCACGATGAAACCTAAAAAATGTGCTGGTATCACTCGAAATTTGGCGAACAAGCTCGACATTGCTGTACTCCATGTAAATTCAAGACTGTAAACAATCCTGTATCCAAGGCCCATTGCAAAGCTTCAATTGTCTCACGTCACCGAACTCACACTACTGACCAGACACGAATACCAACCGCTTTTTCGTCTGAAACAAGCGAAGTACTGGAGCCGTCTACACCGCATTCTCTAAAATCGATCCTTAAGAAACCAATCGACCAGACCGATAAACCTACGTGCGGATCGATAGAAGTGCATCCCAATAAATTAAAATCGAAACCACCGAAAACGATATCGAAAATACTCGATAAAGGATTCACGACTGTGAACCGAAGGTTATCGATTCCTAAACAACTCGAGATCACACAGACAAGACGTAAAGCTGTTCCTGCCACAGAATCACGTAAAGAGAACACGGCTAAAAGTCATGGAAAGTATCCCATTCAAGTAATTTCCCCCGGAATCGCCGGAACCGACGGAAATTCCAAACAAGAAGATCACTTCTTCAAGGAACTTACTTCACTTTTTCACAAGCGGATACACACCGATGGTAAACCTGCATTTTTCTGCTTGTACAGCACAACATAAAAAAAAACTCAATGGCAAGCGCTCAGACCGAACGCAGAATCCTATTGTCAACCTGACAAAAGGAGAAGATGGCAACATTATTGAAAGCGTTCACGGTCAACATTTTGCAATACATACAATAACTAATTATGTTTTCCTTTTCTTCTACTAGATGAAAGACCTACCCACCAGAACTGCCAGAATTCAACATTCAACACTGGTTAACAGGTCAAAACTTCTGTATCTAATTATATTGTATATGTATCACTGCACAGCACGCGCGTAACCTCCAAATGTCAAACGTGAAAAATATTTTTATATCACAAGGCAGATATAAAAATACGTATTGACGGAGAAACGATCTACTCCAATCATTGAGAAATCATACAGTTGATTGATACTGGCTGACTATCATGGTGGATGGTGAAATTTCGAGTTTCTACACGCATAAAAACCTCATGCTATGGAACTATATTTCAAATGGGAAACATCTTTCATATCTCTGAAAACTATCGCTGTACTAACAGAAATGAACTTGACCATGGACCGAGAAATCATGCCGTTTATCCGCATGACTATCCCAAGTGGAAGAGCGAATTTTACGTTATAACAAACATAATCAATGGAGTTGAAACACGTTATCCAACATATAACCTCTCCAACGACCTTGTACGGCAGCCTCTTACCCGGTCTCTTCAAGTAAGAACCATGAGATATCTCAACACCAAGCACGGCATCTCCGGCCACCGACTCGCCAGAAACCATTTTGTGAGTTAGACGCACAGAACTTTCTATGCCTGGTCTCGCCGTCTGGTGCCATTCTGTTTCTTTATACTACGACGGTAGAGAAAAATAAATCTTGTTCTAATTGAACCTCTTTGAAATTATTTATTTTGGAGAGGAAGAG
>NNCF01131944.1:0-10332 GCA_002313205.1 Laupala kohalensis | reverse complement strand
ATTTCTTCTATTCTTGGCCTCCTTCTTACTCTCCTGAATAGTGTCACTAGAAATTAAAAAAATATATATTTATTTCATATCTGAATATTACTTCAATCACTCGTACTTCCTATAAGCACATGCGAGTTAGTGTTTTTTATGAGTATACAGTCGGCAGCCATTCGTGACGTAAAGTAAGCAGCCATTTTGTCTCTTGAGATAACATGTATCACAATGCCGCCCCGGAAGTGAAGTNGTGACGTAAAGTAAGCAGCCATTTTGTCTCTTGAGATAACATGTATCACAATGCCGCCCCGGAAGTGAAGTGAGATATGTGCTTTCGCTTGTCTTGGTCACATGAGATCTCTACAACGCCTCCTCCAACTTTACAAAATGGTGATTGAAACTCGGTAATAATTTATATGAATATATATTCATATGTATTTATAATAATTTATATGAATATATATTAATTAATATATACATTATATAATAATCTTTTATTTTCAACTTATTGTCACTATTATAATGAATATTAAATTATTTTATATTCATATAAATTATTAACATATTAATTAATATATTAATTATATTAATTAATATATTATTACATATTAATCTTTCTTTTCAACTTATAGACACAATTATAATGAATATTAATTTATATTCATATAAATTATTAACAGATATACATATTAATTAATATATATACATATGAATATATATTCATTCATATAAATTATTAGCGAGTTTCAAATCAACATTTTGTATGTGTTTTAAGAGGTTGGATCTGTTCTACGGAAATATAAAAATGATAGAGTAAAAAAGCTCATATCTCACATCCGGGCGGAGGGGAGGTGTGAGGCACCTCGACCGCGCCTGCCACACACCAATAGTTGAATATACAAAAACACTGCCTTAGCGAGCGATGTGAGAAGTACAAATGAATGTGAGTATACTATAAAATTTTTAGAAGTGATAAAAAATTATTTCATTTCCTTCACACAACAGAACATTTTCAAACATTTCTCTTCATTAGACATTGTCTTGAAAAAGAAAAAAATATCTTCAAGAAAGAAAATTTTTTTTTTACTTACATGTAAGCCTGTGCCATGTTAAAAAGATGTATACTGCTTGAAGATAAATGGAGTACAAAATGTATGTTCTCAGCATATATAGACTATTCATTAACACACAATCACTTGGAAAAGCCGTATGCCTCAATTAAAAAGAGGATTCTGGTCACTTGTGATACTGTAGCGATTTTTAATGCATGTGTATTCCATAATTGCGACGCACCTCGGTTAAAGAACACGTGCTATTTCCTTATGGGAAGGAAACGTTATTAGCGACGCAGTGTGTGTGGTTAACCATTCTTCCCTTTTTCATAATTGCTATGATGATGATTAGACTTCCTTTCTTATAATTTCATTTCATGTGTGGTGAAGCAGTATTTCTTTTCTAGTTATACACAGGAAAAGAGAGAAACTTTAACAATATTGGTGGTTGTGTAAATTCCAAAAAATTGTCCCTTTAATGATGAGCGGTTACGCTTCCTTCGAATAATGATGTACTTTTAATTTGTGTGTGTGTGTAAAGTTGATATAAGACATGCTTACATCATGTTCAGCTTCATTTGCTGTAAAGATTTTGCTAAAGATTTATTGTGTTTGAAGAAGAAAACAATGGAGTCTTCACATGGTAAGTATTTCTACACCATATACATTTCTATTATAAACAACATATAACTTTTTTATAAACAACTATAAACATTGTTTTAGATAATGATGATGATGGGAACAATCCAACATTGATGGAAACTATTGGTAAGTGTGTTTTGCACAATTTTTTTTCTTCTTCAATCTACAAAACTCTTTAAATTTTTTTAAATTCATGTTTCTTTCCTTTAGAACTACAACCAGCACTCCCATCATCTACCTCGCTGGTGTCCGTTCATGAAGGTATGTTAGGTAAGAAATGATGTTATTCTCTCATTTATTTGTAGATGATATTGTTTCGCCGCACTCACTCCTCTCCGAGTTCAATATTTTCGTTGGTATGTTTTATTTATTTTGTTCATAAAAAATTATATATATTTATTATTTTCATTCAAAACTAAACAATTTTTGTCTCTAGACGTTGATGTGTGCGGTGAGAAACTGATGCATTGCTTTTATTTTATTGAATGCTTCAATTTTATTCATGTTCTGTTCTAAAACATTTCATTATTTATATTTTTCAGAAGAAAAATGTTGTGACCTCGATGAGACATCTTATGGGTGTCAGGTGGAGAACGAGGTAAGCCGGAGGCCGGAATGTCAGCAATCACCTGTGCTTGTGTGGTGAGAACGTTCCACGACGTTTCAGAAACGTATCACACGTGGGTGTATCGTAAACAGTGTACATATACAAGATCCATTGGTGCTTTTAGAGCAGTGTAGAGTACCGTTTGTGTGTGCAGTGCGTCAGTTGCAAAAGAATACACCTTACAAAGTGACTGCGTGTTTAGAATGTGAATTTATGATTGAGAAACCGTGTGCGGGTGAATGTTTTCAACTTTCCAAAATTTTCCTCTCCACTCCAACCAGTGTGTTGCATTCTTTTTGTAGTGATGCGTTCTTTCAACATGCAATCATTGATCCACTCCTTTCTCGTTTTGATGATTTTAGCGATAGGGATTCTGGAAAAGCTTTAAGACAAATCATGGGCCTTCATCTTGATTTTCATTGTATAGAACATGTAGGATCACGCTATGAAGTTTTACCTCCACATTTTAATAATCCAAAGAAAGGTATTGTTAACGTGAAAAATAACGATCATTATTGTTTTATATGGTCCATTGCTGCGATGTTGAGTCATCGCACACGCTCTTCCATTAAACATTGTAGACGCACTTCGCATTATGAAGCCGTGTTTCATACACTCATGAAGACATTGCAATTAAACAACATTTTCTTTCCAATGAAAGTTTGTCAAATAAAACAATTTGAACTTCAAAATCCAGAATATTCCTGTCATGTTCATCATTTGTTGTGGTCGACAACACACAAAAAATGGGTTATTGAACCCATTTATTACACAAAAGACATAAAACAATTTCATACGAATCTTTTACTCTATAAACAACATTATTGTTGGATAAAGGATATAGGTCGAACACAGTTCTCAACTTTCAAAAAATGGACATCGCACTTTTCATTGCGACGCAAGTTTACGTATTTTCCGAAAGAAAGCTTCATTTGATAGACATCTCTGTCACAAAACACATATCCTTTTTCCAAAAGGAAGAGATGTGACGATGCAATTTACAAATTATAGTCGACAACAACGTATGCCTCTTGTTATTTATTGTGATTTTGAAGCGTTTACCCAAACGATGGATACGTGTCAACCTTCTCATGATGCGCCATTTTCAAATGCTTACCAACATCACGTACCTTTTGCTGTCGGAATGAATGTGGTTTGTACTTTCGATGACGCGCGTAGTGGCTACACGGCGTTTCGGGGTGAAGATGTAGCGTGTCAATTGTTGCATGCACTCGTTGCTCTAGCACGTGATTATACAACGTGTGTGGAGCATCCAATCCCCCTCGCGATGTCTCGTGACGATGCACTCGATTTCAAGAGCGCTACAATGTGTCATATCTGCGGGAAAACATTATTTGACGACAGAGTAAAAGACCATGACCACTTCACAGGACGCTATCGCGGGGCGGCGCATAATGCGTGTAATATGATGTATCAAGTACCACACGTTATTCCTATATTTATGCACAATGCAACATCATATGATTCTCATTTTATTCTTCGTGCTATCGGAAGAGATGCAACACTTCGTCAGTATAAACTTAGCATTATCCCCCAAAACCACGAACGCTTTCTTTGCATTTCCATGCGCGTAGGAAAAGTGACACTTCGGTTTCTAGACTCTTTTAAATTTATGTCGAGCTCATTAGATAGTTTATCGCGTATGCTGCAACCATCTGATTTACACCACGTGCGTTCTCATTTTCCAGAGCAACATCTTTTTGAATTGGCGTGTAGGAAGGGTGTTTATCCCTATGATTATGTTAACAAAGCATCTATCCTCCAAGAAACGCGATTACCATCACAGGATATGTTTTTTAGTCGTCTTTCAGGTCAACATATTAGTGATGGAGATTACACACATGCTCAACGGGTTTGGCATGCATTCGGAATGAAAACCCTTTCGGACTATAGTGATTTGTATATGAAAATAGATGTACTCCTGCTCAGTGATATTTTTGAATCCTTTCGTACACTATGTATGCATGTGTATACGCTTGATCCCGCACATTATATTACATCGCCATCACTTGCATGGGATGCTATGTTAAAAAGGACAGAAGTACAGTTGGAACTGCTTACCGATGAGGAGATGCTTCTGTTTTTTGAAAAAGGTATTCGCGGTGGACTCGTACAAGTCAGTGGGAGACATGCCAAAGCAAACAATCGTTTTATGCAGGATTTGTATCGTCCCGAAGAGAAGGAATGTTATATTCAGTATGTTGACTGCAATAATCTTTACGGTCGGGCTATGACACAGGCTTTACCCACGGGTGGGTTCCAATGGGTGACAGACATTGCTCACTTTTGTATAACAGATGCGTTAAAGGAGGAATCTCGTGGTTATATGTTAGAAGTGGATCTTGATATCCCCGAGCATTGTCATGATATGCTTTCTGATCTTCCTCTCTGTCCTGAAACACATATACCACCCCATCCCGACAGTCGTCAAAAGAAACTCCTTGCAACACTTCTACCCAAACGACACTATGTCATTCACATTCGTAATTTACAACAGGCGTTCACTCTGGGTTACAAGCTTATTCACATTCATAGAATTATCGCGTTTGATCAATCCCCCTTTCTTCTCCCCTACGTTGAACTCAACACAGCGTTGCGGAAGAATGCTCGTTCTGACTCTGAAAAAAATTTCTATAAACTTATGGTGAACGCTATTTATGGAAAATCGTGTGAGAACGTACGATTGCATCGTCTCATTTATCTTGTGACGCAATGGGAAGGGCGTTGTGGTGCACAGAAACTTATTGCCAACCCAAATTTTGTGTGTAGTCGTCCTATTGAAGGTGATCTCATGACAGTGGAATTGCGTAAAACAGAGGTGAAGATGAATAAACCCGTGTATGTAGGATGTTCCATATTAGAACTTTCTAAATATCATATGTATCACTTCTATTATACATTTCTTAAACATCAATTCTCAGATATGCGTCTCTTATATTCAGATACTGATTCGTATATCTTTTCCACTTCCAAAAATGTATATGATGTTATGCAATTGTGTCCTACATACTATGATACCTCAATGTTTGAACACGGCAATCGTTTTGATATCGTTCCTTGTAACAAGAAAAAGTTGGGGTTGTTCAAGGATGAGTGTGGTGGGGACGTGTTGATTGAATTTGTAGGTCACCGTCCTAAAATGTATGCCTTTCAGACACTCTCCCACATGATCACATGTAAAGCGAAAGGTATTAAACGAAGCGTTGTTCAACACTATAAATTGCAGTATTATAAAGATTGTTTATATCATAATACAGTGCGAATGGATATGCAACATTTTATTCGATCCAAAGCACATCATGTGTATTCTTTTGAACAAGCGCTCTCTTCAGTGTTTCGATGATAAACGTTATTGGATGGATAGGATAAATAGTTTACCATGGGGACACTATCGCATTGGAGAGACATGAACCATGGATGAGGCACATGTCTATCAACTGGCCATTCAAATGATTCATATCATGTTGGATGTGATTGAACATGTCTATCACAACACGCCTGTCACAGACCTTGCATTACAAGCGCATGGCTGTCTCTTGGCATTATTTGAGGACACATGACGTTGCTCTCGCTGAACGTGTTACTGTGATACGCCAAGCACTCTGGACACTTCACCACCCAGCACAAGAAAATCTTCCCCCCCCCCCCCTATGAGGGTGGCTAAACACTTTTCACAACTTGTAAATAATAAAAGAATATCAATATATTATATTTTATAAAAACAATCTCTCTCTCTTCCCCCCCCTCCATTTCTTTTCAGGGTTGCATTGAAACCATTTAGTATTTCAAAAGTTATTACTACATCTGGAATAACATTTTTTTAGTCTAATATAACATTGTCATCACACTTTTTTGATTCATTTTTTTATAAAAATTTAGTGTTTTTTTGAAGGATAGCAACACAATTGAAGGTATGTATTAAACATTGTCTTTGGAAAGCAATTTTCTTCAAAACGTTATGGGATAGACTATGTAGCATTAATAAACATTATTATTTTTTATTTTTTTAATAATTTTTTTCGTTTTTGATATAAAACATATGCAACACCCCTCTCCTCTCATGTCCTATTGTGTCTCATCATTTGCACCCTTTTCTTCTGATGTCACCACCTGTTTCGTCATAAGGTATGCTGACTTTTGAAAGCATTTTGTTCTAAAATGACAATTTCAAAAACGTTATGGGATAGACTATGTAGCATAAATAAACATTATTATTTTTATTTTTTAAATATTTTTTTTGTTTTTGATATAAATCATATGCACTCCCCACCCACCCCTCCTCTCATGTCCTATTGTGTCTCATCATTTGCACCCCCCTTCTTCTGATGTCACCACCTGTTTCGTCATAAGGTATGCTGAATTTTGAAAGCAATTTCTTCTTAAATTTCAAAAAGTTATGGGATATACTATGTAGCATAAATAAACATCATTATTTTGTTATATAAATCATATGCACCCCCCACCCCTCTCATCAGCTATTGCGCAACATTGCATCATTTGCTCCCCGCCCACACCTCTCCTCTCATCAGCTATTGCACAACATTGCATCATCTTTTACGCCTCTTATCAGCTATTGCGCACCCACCTGGGGAAAACCCTCAAGGTCATGATTGAGGGGGGGTTGGGGAAAACCCACAAGGGGCGATGCAACACGCCTGTTTTGTTGGTCAAACCACAACTGTGCTTGATAATAATACATTTCGTCTAATTGCGTAAGATTAACATGGTGTTATCTGTCCTAGAACGTTGCCCTTCCTGTCAAAACCACAACATCCGGTGATAAGTGGGTTTTTCCAGTTTTTGTGTTCTAGCAATGGCCTAAATCCCTACTGATACGTAATATTGTCATGCCCGACAGATGTTTTAATTTTTAATTTCTTAATTATCTTCTGTTTCTGAAGATGATTCGGAAGAATAATTTTTTATTTGATGTGAAACTAAGATAAGATTCATGTGTTCTTCTACAGTTGTATTAAATTCTTGACCTGATGCGAGTGAATTTGGAGTGAAGGTTTTGGCAAGACGTCTAGTGATTATGTCGGTTTTAAGATGTTCTAGGTACTTTACTTATGAACTTGTTTGGAGAAAAGGAATAGTATTTTTAACTTTGGTAAAGTATTTGATAGTTTGTCATAGTTGTCTAGCATCTGGGTGTAGCTGTTGGAGGAGATGTTGGACTTCCTGGTGTTTATTATTAGTTATATTTGTAATTTGCTTAGTGAGTTTGTTAACAATTTAGACGTTTTTTCTCTTTGTCGTTTCTGTTGGCTATCCAATTGCGCCTGGCTGGTCGTTTTGATTTAATAAGGTAACCAATGTGATGAAGGCAATAGCTCAGAATTTAAATTGAGTTTATTTCACTTTGAATAGTTGAATTCAGGAAGGGGAGGGGTGACATGGAAAAATGATCGAAAACGACCGATATTAATATTCAATTTGAATCATTTTGAAGGCTGCTGAGAGGATTTTTGCTGCTTAAATCCACGATTAACCTCATGGGTGCAAATACATTGTTGTTACCCCGTAGATAGGTAGTGGGAAGTAATTATGAAAAACTCCGGCAGCTGAGATGAATAGTGATACACCCCGTACCGCATAAGTCCACAGTCAGTACACATGGTGGATAGTACTCCCCAGGTGCATGGAGTGGGAATAGCGGAGAAAAACATGGAAAACGACCAATGTTGGTGTAGAATATATCATTTTTGGGGCCGACTACCGACCAACATTCCCATTGTCGCTTAAGATCACGATCACCCAGCATGAGGGAAAATACACCCTTTGGATAGGAGTGGGACGGGGATGAAATGTAGAATTAATAAAAATTGACCGATAATTGAGGTTTTCGGGATTGCTGAAACGCATCTTAACACTTCCGATAACACATAGGATCACGATTAGCACTTACTTTCGACCATTCTTCTTCTTTCCTATTCTGCGACAGTCTCTTCCAATTGTCTACCTTCATGGTCTTTAGATCTTGGCGCACATTATCAAGACATCTTTTCTTCGGTTTGCCTCTTAGTGCAATAGGTGCCCTCTCTATAATGTTCTTTACCATACGAGAGTAGTTCACGCGTTCCACATGACCAAGCCTCGCTAATCTTCTAGCCTTGATTTCTCTGACAATGTTATGTTGGTTTCTTAATTTATTTAATTCATTAGGTTTTTGTCTCCAGATATCTTCTCCAATTTTTGTCCGGTCAAAGATTTTCTCAGTACATTTCTCTCAAATACAAGTAATTTGAGTTATAATTATTTTGTTTTTTCATTGTCCAGGTCTCACAGGTATATCTTACCATTGACTTAACTATTATGTTATACAAATGTAATTTTGTCTTCCTAGAAAGTATTCTATTGAAGAACAGTTGTTTATACATATAGTATGCTTTATTGTCCGTAGTTATCCTCTCCTTTATTTCTTCTCCAATTCAATGATATTGTTGACAATTGTGCCTAAATACTAAAAAGAATGATATCTCTCTCGCTTCCAAGCTTTCTAAGATATCATTCATTATGAGGCTGAACAAAATGGCTGAAAGTGGATCTCCTTGTTTAGCACTTTTTTTCACTTCAAAGATTGCTGTGTACTCGTAATCTACTCTCACTTTACACTGGGAGCTTTGGAGGGTCATTATAATCAGATTCCTGAGTTTATGTGGTACATCAAAGTTCTTTGAGCTAATAAGACTCAATTATTAAGGGAAGGGGGATGACAAGTAAAAAGTATAGTAAATTACATATATCAGTGACGAATCCAATGATTTCGATGTCACTGAGATAGTTGCACTTCTGATATCGTTTATTATTGATCCTATGGTATCCTTCAGTACCCACGGCAATAAGACACCCCTCGCGACCTTGAACGGGGATGAGAAAGGGAGTGACAGGAAAAGGTAATTGCAGAAGATCGATTTGCGTCGGATCTATGGTCTTCACAGTTTCTGAATTGAATAAATTTACTACCAATGTCATATGTTTCAGTTCAGAGCACAGGGGGCACAGTACCGTTTAAGATGGGATGGAAAGGGTGATACATGTAAAAATAATGGAAAACCACCGATATTGGTATCGAATCCATAGTTTTCGGGGATTCTCGGGTAAATAATTATATTCCTGTAACCTTTATGTCCAAGACCAGACAACATGGGGCGCTTAACATTACTAGATATGGGTTGGGAACACTCGATATTAGTGTTCAATCCATAGTATTCGGGATTGCTGAATTAAATTATAATACTCCCGAAGACGTTTAATTTCCAGTTCACACAATATAAGTGAAATACTCCTAGGAGTGAAGTGGGGCGAGGGTGACGTGTACAAATAATACAAAACTACCAATTTTAGTTATCAACACAGTTTTCCGGGTCATTGAAATAAAGTCACTTCTGACGTTACAAAGGATGCAGCAATCATGGGAGCGAGGGAAAACATCTCGTATGGGCAGGGTGGTCAAGTAGTAGGTAAAGTAATCGAAAACGTCCGATATCAGTTTCGATTTAATAGTTTTCCGGACCGTTTAGATGAGTTGTGACACGATGCCGTTTAAGTACAAGTTCAGCACTAATGGGGAGGGGGGCTCAAATACTTCTATCATTCCTAGGGTGAAGTGGTGTTGTTAATCTGATGGGTGGTCTCGATCATATTTATGCCCACGCAGTCGAATAGAAATAATGCAAGTCTGTAGAATCATCTGGAAATTTTTAGTTCAAAACGTTGAAGTTAAATGCAATATAGTGTCAACCTTGGATACTATAGTCGCTAAATTCGGACTGTGAAGACCAACAATAGAAGTACTGTGTAGGTGTAAGCAGTGGCGGCGATTAGGAGGAGGGGGTGTGGGCAAAAGAAACCCCCCACTTTTTTAGGGAAAAAGAAAAATTTTATTTTAACCGTTTAAAACGGAATTATAAAAAAAATTACACCATCCTTGATGTGGCAATCAATTGTCTTTCCTTTGATTTATTTCATTATTTAAGTCATACTTACAGCAAATATGCAGAATATGTCACGTTAATGAAAATT
>NNCF01131939.1:0-12202 GCA_002313205.1 Laupala kohalensis | reverse complement strand
TAATGAAATACTCAAAACAAAGAAGCCATACAATTTTTTTCTACTTAAAGTTCTTTACTGAAGCATTATAACACGTCAATTTCTAATGCTTTCCTTAATTTTGAGCCAAGCTTTGCAGATAGACATATGTCTTTTTTGTAGAACTTATCGAGGTGACCTTTTTGTTGTCATGTGTATCTAACCTGTTTGGCAGAGCAAGCGAATATACTTCTCCGACAAAAATCACTCCACCGATTAGTATGAGGTTCTTTTAAAAATTAATATATCTTTTTAATAAAGTTATATCACGGCCCTAAGCAATACACATTAAACTTCCCTTATTCCGCAAATTAACTTCTTAAATAATTAGATCTGACAAACAGGAAATGTCGTATTGGACCTTCACCTACAAGAAGCATTTTACAAAGAAAACCACAATTGAATGCAACGAGGAAAAGATGCCGGAGGTTTCCTCTTAGTTGAAACTTCCTGTTTGTTCCGAGGATGACTGCAATGTATATTATGAGAGAAAACTAAAAAACAGAACAGAAAAGAATTGGAAAACAGTTTCTCTGAAACGGAGTTTTAAATTAAATATTTGATGTAATGGTGTAGAAGAAGAATACTTATCAAAATACCACAAACAATAAAAAGTTACCTTTCATTTGAGTCCGATATCTCACGCAGCACTTATCACAAATATCTAAATCACGAACTAATACTGTGAAAAATGGATTAGAAAATGGTGCACTTGCTAAACATCTAAAGTCATTTTGCCGAAATTTCTCGGAAGACTCCAAGTGTTCCCAAAATACAGCAAAATCAGAGACTGATGGCAAAATGTTACTTTTGTGATTTCTGAGGAAAATTATAATTTTTAAGGAGGTGTTGGGGGGGGGCATACATATGTTGGAACTAGAGCCGTAGAGGATTCAGAAAGTTTTGCTCAGTTGTGAAAAAGAGTAGAACACGTAAAATTATTTAAAACCACGCAATTGTTGTGAAGTGGAAACTCAGATACCGTTCTGAGACAAAACTTGATATTTAGTAGATTTTTTTAGTGCACACAGTATTATTATGAGACTAAAGAGTGATTTAAGGTTGTACATTTCGCACAATATGTACAGAGGCATGTATTTTATATAAACACAGACTTATAATTTTATTTAGGTATTGTTTATTGAGATTCTATGAAACGTATTCAGTAAAATGTGTTATACTGAATTATAAATTAAATCGTTTCAGTTATGTGAATAACCCTCTGCACTCAAGCCAAATGTCACAGTAAGGATTGAACGAAAGACTTCTTTTGCAGAAATCAGTGCAGTTTTATAAATAACAGATTCGGATATGAAAAAAAAATTCTTTCCTTGAGAATTTGAGTCAGATTTCAAGCTAGCAAGAAGTGTATATGTTCTCGTCAATCAGAATGGGACTGTATTCTTTCAACTAGCTTATTTCTAATTCACTAACCAGAATGATTGTGCAAATAACATTTTTACATTCTTCCATTTTAAAGCATACATTTCTTCCATATTGAGATTATGAATTGACATTAAAATCAAATTATTTCTACTTACTGTAATTATATAATAATTCCCAGACTAAACTAATTAAAACAAAGATCAACACGAGTCGATGTGTTTGAAACCTAACAGAAATACCGTTGACGCTTGTATTTTCGGTGGGACGAGATAAGATTATGAAAAGAACCATAAATTTAAGGAAAAGAGACTCAAAGTATATTTACGAAAGGGAAGGTCTTCGTTAGGAAGCAGACAGCGTATATGAAAAGAACATTCACACGAGAGACTGTGGCGTGCGCAGAGTTGGGACCGAAGATAGGGGCCCGGCCCAATAAAATTTAATGACAATTTAACCGACGGCGCGCGTTGTAGACAAGACGCGTTTGAAATCGAGGGTGGCGAGGGGAGATAACAGAAGGATCAGATATGCCTCGTACGAAAGAAACATTGACGCAGGAAAGAGACGATGACTGACTAATAAATTTTTGAAAGAGCCGCGTCAGGACTGTCTGGAAAACTTGCACTTGTAGTAGGATTTTTGTTCCCGAAATTTGGAGTCAAGGGAGGCGGAGTAATGATGAGAAGTGGGGACGAGTTGATAAAAGGGGCAGCGGAGCAGTCGGAGAAAGAACTTCACTTGATACTTCACCCGAGATTCGATTACTTCATTATGTACTTCATTTGAGACTTCAGTTGATGCGTCACTCTCGATACTTTACTTCTCCACACGTCAGTCTGGAGATCTCAGCTTCAGTTTTTTTTCACGTACTTCGAGTTATTTTATAGAATATTTTGGAACTTAGAAATGATAGCTCAATTCGTTCACATTACGAACGATTCGTGAATTACTCGCGTTCAAGAATGGTCAGTGGAAACTTTTTCTGGAATCAATCGAATCATCACGGAGCAGACCGAATTCCTGCAAAACGAATGGCTCCCATTAAGATGACGATACCGACTTGCTAAGACTGAAACACGACAGCGGATGCGGGGGATTCCCGGAGCGGAGGGTCGGCTTTTTCCGAAGTGAATGTGCGCATTGAGTAGGCTGACGAACGAGAGACGACGAATTCCGTGGGTCACCAGGGCAAGTGAACCCGCCCCACTCTGATGCTATGATCACCCTTCTTTGTAAAAAAAGGTAACGAATAAATGCTAGTTGCATCCAGTAGCAAAATATTCTGCAGCGAAGAAGATTAGCGTGTGCTTCGAGCATGAAATTATCACGGCCCAGCTCAGAACACAAAAATCATGAATTTAACCTATAAGGGTCTAATTCAGAAGATGAGCGATTAAACGTGTAATCATTTTTGTGAGTTTAACTAATATTTGCCTTCAGCATTTTTAATTGATGACGAGATCCAGTATGTTTGTATTTATCGTCAATATTTTGTTTTGTGTCTTTTTGGGGGAATGTTTAATGGGGAAGAAGAAAGAACAAAGCATGGTAATTTTAGATGTCATGTACTAATAGTAAATAAACAATTTAGTTATTTTGTTTTTAAATTGCGTTTTTCTTAGGGAACTCCGTGTGTGTGTTCACCTAATTAAACATTTCGAATCCCTAAACTCATTTCAATGAGAACCCTGAAGTTTATTTTTGAAGTCCCTAATTACCCTAGAAATTCTTCAAAAACGTTTTAGGACAATTTGGCGCCCAACATTCAAGATTTTTTGCAACGTTTGGACCCATGGTCATTTCTCCTCAGTGTTAAATTTCAGTTATCACGATTAGGTACTTCAAGACGGGGTCCTAGATAAATTAATTAATTACTACTATTATGAACCCCATCTCAGCGCAATAGCTTTTCTGCTCAATCAATCACCTGCTTACTAGTTCACAATCGGACTCATTCTCCTCAAAATCAAAACGTTCAGAGGACGAACATTTTCCAATGATATTATTCGAATACTGTCCAATGGTGTACCACAATCTCGGTAATTTTCGCCTGTTTTCCAAACGGCGAAAAGATAATCCAACGACGAGAATAAGACTTCGGCAAATATATTAAGAGTCTGCGTTTTAGGGGGAAATTCCACAGCCTTAATCTTGGAGGAATAAGGGACGTAGTACGAGGTTTCGCAGATACACCATCTATGTGATCTTGTACATGTGAACTCGTGATATAGAGCATTACATATATTTTTTTAAATTTTAATTATTGTTTTCCTAATATCTCGGACGGCAGGCAACTAATTGGGCTTTATAAACTTTATTTGAACTTTCACTGTTTAGCTTTCAAGGCCTCCCGTATCGTCATCACCTGATGCATGTATTCCTGGAAATCGTCGAAAGCTTCCTTTGTACTTATGTACTCACACACCAGACATTCCCATTGATTCCCTTTTTCTTTAGTGTTCTGTACCATTCCCCTAGTTCTCCATCCGTCAATTTACATTCATGTAAAACGTCTACAAATGCAGTCCTCCCTTAAATGTATTTTACCCAATAACTGTTCAAACAGCCATGACCCGTAAGTATTCCATATGCTAAAGTAATGGTTTGAACCATTTTCTGTATCTATTCACAATAGTTACTAGTTTCAGAAATTTAAATGTTTCGTCCTGTCTTTGCCTGGGTCCATCATCTTGTCCAACATTTTTCAAGTCCGCGACCTATGACCCGTTTCCATCTTAGATATGGTTGTTCCATTAACACACATTCGTCTCCCTGTCTCACACCGTTATAACTCCGTACCTGCTGATCTACTTCCAAATCCAACGGGAGGACACCCAACAACACCTGTAGGGCCAGTGGAAAAACTTCTCTATAACCCACTCTAATGCATGAGACTCTGTCGTTGATATTGGCTAGGTTTCCGCTTCTTTCCGCCGAGCTTACTCAGTTCATACCGTGCTTCTCCGCAACAGCAAATTAACGATGGGAAGATACCTTTATATAGACGCCAAACGTGATCCCACTCCAGCGTACGTTTCGTATATCCAACGCGCGTCAAACTACAATCTTACTGCAATCGACGCATGACGTAGAGAATTTTCTTACCGTTTCCCACCAAGACAATCGATATATCACTCTCGATATATCGCTCCAGCCGAAGAGCAACTTTAAATATGCAACCCTCTCTCATTAGTAAGTGTGACAGGTTTCGTCACATTCTGAATCAAGAAATATGACAATAACGAAAGCAAATGACAAGCGGATGTCACAAAACTATCACTACTCTCTTCTCATGTACACTACTGATAACATATAAGGGCCCATTTATTTTTATAATGCCCACGCTCTGACCAGTTTTGGATCTGTTAGGTTTGCAACGCGTCTCTCCAACTGCTTCCCCTTTCGACAGGGGAAGTTTCGTTCGACCAATCGTAGGTCTATTTGAAACGGCGCCCATATTTGGAAGACTAATAGTACCGCTAGTAAATCGTAACGAGATAAAATGTTTCATTACACCCTATTAAAGAAATATTTTGTATTTTTTTATTATACACATTTTGGACTTCTATAACAAAAATATTCTGTATAATCTTGACTTCCATAAACTTTACCATTCTCTATATTTAAACGACATCTCGAGATTCGTTGTCTCGCAAGGTCTTCATAGGCAATGTAAACGATATTCGAGTTTCTGTAAAAAACGTTTGCGTAATACTGTGATAAAATATAGTTTTAACAGAATTTGAATATAATTGCAAGATATCGTATGGAATTGGTATAATTCTAATCACAAATTACTTATAAATATTCCTATAATTTCTTATATTTATACAGTGAAGTAAAGAAATCAAATCTCAATCCATCCTTCGGAATAGAGATCAATCCATCCGTCGGAATCAAGATCAATCCATCCGTCGGATCTATGTCAATCCATCCGTCGTACTCTAGATTAATCCATCCGTCGGAATTTACGTCAAATCATCCGCCGTAATCTAGGTCAATCCATCCGTCGCAATCTAGATCAATCCATCCGTCGGAATCAAGGTTAATCGATCAGTCGGGATCTAGGCCAATTAATCCTTCGGAATCTAGGTCAATCCATCCGTCGGAATCAATGTTAATCCATCCGTCGCAATCTAGGTCAATCCGTTCGCCGGAATCTAAGTTAATTCATCCGTCGTAATCAAGGTCAATGCATCCGGCGGAGGCTATGTTATTCCATTCGTCGGCATCTTGGTTAAGCCATCCGGCGGAATTTAGGTCAATCCATCCGTCGGAATCTATGTCAACCCATCCGTTTGAATCTAGTTCAAATCGATTCGTCAGAATCTTGTTAATCTATCTGTCGGAATCTAGGACAATCCATTTAGTCGGTATCTAGGTGAATCCATCAGTCGGAACCTAGGTTCATCCATCCGTCGGAATCTAGGCCAATCCATCCGTCGGAATCAAGGCGAATCCATTGGTTGAAATGTAGGTCAATCCATCTGTCGTATTGAAGGTAAATCTATCCGTAAAAAAGTAGGTAAGATTATCTGTCGGAATCTAGGTCAATCCATCCGTCGGAATCAAGGTGAATACAACTTTCGGAATCTAGGTCAATCCATCCGTCGGAATCTAGGTCAATCCATCCTTCGGAATCTAGGTCAATTCGATTCGTCGGAATCTAGGTCAAATCGATTCGTCGGAATCTAAGTCAAATCGATTCGTCAGAATCTAGGTCAATCAATCCTTTGAAATCTAATTCAATTCAACCGTCGGAATCTAGGTCAATCCATTTGTCGGATACTAGGTCAATCTGTCCGTCGTAATCAAAGCATATCCATCCGTTGGAATGTAGGTTAATTCATCAGTCGGGATATAGGTCAATCCATCCGTCGGAATCTAGGTCAAACCTTTTATCGGAATCTAGGTCAATCCATACTTCGGAATCTAGATCAATCCGTCCATCGGAACCATGGCGAATCCATCTGTCGGAATGTAGGTCAATCCATCAGTCGGAATGTATGTCAATCCATCCGTCGGAATCTAGATCAATCGATTCGTCTTAATCTAGGTCAATACATCCGTCGGAATCTAGGTCAATCCATCCTTCGGAATCTAGGTCAATTCGATTCGTCGGAATCTAGGTCAAATTGATTCGTCGGAATCTCAGTCAAATCGATTAGTCAGAATCTAGGTCAATCATTCCTTTGAAATCTAATTCAATTCAACCGTCGGAATCTAGGTCAATCCATTCGGCGGAATCGAGGTCAGTTCATCCGTAGGAATCTAATTCAGTCAATCCGTCGAAATCTACGTCTGTTAATCCGTCGGAATCTAGGTCGATCCATCTGTCGGAATCTAGTTCACTCCACGCGTCGGAATGTACGTCACTCCATCCGCATAATCTAAGTTAATGCGTCCGTCGGAATCTAAGTCAATCTATCCGTCGGAGTCAAGGCCAATCCTGCCATCGGAATCTAGGTGAGTCTTTCCGTCGGAATCTAGGTCAATCCAGCCGTCGAAATCTTGGTCAATTCATCCGTCGGAATATAGGTCTATTCATCCGTCGTAATCTATGTAAATCCATTCGTCAAAATCGAGGTCAATCCATCCGTCGGAATCTTGGTCAATCCGTCCGTCGGAATTAAGGCGAATCTATTCGTCGGAAAGTAGGTCAATCCATCCATCGGAATGTAGGTTACTCTATCCGTCGGTATGTAGTTAAAGCTATCCGTCGGAATTTAGGTCAATCTATCCGTAGGAATCTAGGTCAATCCATCCAACTAAATCAAGGTCAATCAATCAGTCGGAATCTATGTCAAATCGAATCGTCGGAATCTAGATCAAATCGATTTGTCAGAATCTAGGTTGTCGCGGGGCTGATATTATGCAAAGGTTTATAATATTACTCAAAGCTGACACTACGCAAGAATTTTGTAATATATTTCCAGGGCGGATCTTTAAATCGATAGTTTAAATAATTAGTGTCATTTTAATCCTGACTCTTCAGTCGGATCTCTGTGGCGTCAGCCACGAGAGATAAGAACTTTTCCTGTTTGGCCTGTCTCTGTGGTGGGATTTCCAGAGAACCTATTTTTCTCTGTGGTCGTCTGATATGACACACGATCGAATGACTCGCCACGCCACTGCACTCTGTCACCCCCTACCATGTGACATTCCTCCCTCTTTCTTCTTAATTGCATTTAAGTGCATAAGACAACGCCTTACCATCTCCACAAATTATCGTAGAGCCGTGTGCAACGACTCCCCTCTCAATGACTTCTCCTACCATAATGTGCTACTCAATACATTCAAATATCCATATGGAACCCCCCACCCTACCAGGGCGTTTTCGGGAAGTTACAAACCAATTCCCCCGCACACACGTAACGGGTTCTTAAACTGGTGACCACCCATCCGAGGGCCCTTGCCGGCTTGCCCTGGACTACTCGCCTTCTTCTGCTGTCGGAAACTCGCTGGAGACGATGTGACGTGCCCGAGACTGGGTGCGTCGGCGACTGGACGCAAAAAGCGACCCTGCGCTGCTTCACGGGGTGCAGCCGACAACAGTTTTGATGACTGTATTGACGATAATGGGAAGCATATGGAACATTCTAAATGGACCTTGACGTCCTTACGAGTCTTTAGAACATGTTAATGCAATATATTGATATCTCGCTCCGATAAAGGCAATTAACATAACTATGTAATCACTTGCTCAAGGGAGCATCATTATAACTTTTCAATTATAAGCTCTCTTCGAGCTTATGTACAGATTTAATTATTAAACCTTTGTTATAGTTTATATGTGTCAATGTTTATTTAACCAAACGCCAAAAAACTGAATGGAGAACTACTCTAACTATTGCCAAGCGAGTACTCTTAATTATTTCATATGGAGACTATCCCCTCCCGACGTTGGGACAAAGACAACACTAAATATATACATAGCAACGACCAACGCGACATTGTATACAATTGTTGTAGCGCTATGAACCAATGCGACATGGTAGAGACGCCAAGGACCAACGTGACAAAGGTCAATCAATCCTTTGGAATCTATGTAAATTCATCCGTCGGAATCTAGGTCAATCCATTCGTCAAAATCGTGGTCAATCCATCCGTCAAAATCTGGGTCAATCTATCCGTCGTAATCTAGGTCAATCGATCCGTCGGGATCTAGGTCAAGCTATTCGTCGGAATTTAGGTCAATCCATCCTTTGGAATTAAGGTTAATCCATCCGTCGGAATGTAGGTTAAACCATACGTTGGAATCTAGAACAATCCATCCGTGGGAATCTAGGTCAGTCCATCCGTCGGAATCGAGGTCAATGCATCTGTCAAATCTAGGTCAATCCATCTGTTGAAACTAGGTCAATCCATCCGTCAGAATCTAGGTCAATTTATCCGTCGGAATCTTGGTTAATACATCCGTCGGAATCATGATGAATCCATCCGTCGAAATCTGGGTCAATCCATTTATCGTAATCTAGGTCAATCCATTTATCGTAATCTAGGTCAATCCATTTATCGTAATCTAGGTCAATCGATCCGTCGGAATCTAGGTCAAGCTATTCGTCGGAATGTATGTCAATCCTTGCTTTAAAATTAATTTCGATATATCCGTCGGATTTATGGTCAATACATCCGTCGGAATCTAGGTCAATCCATACATTGGAATTTAGGTAAGTCCATCCGTCGGAATTTACGTCAATTCATCCGCCGGAATCTAGGTCAATCCATCTGTCGGAATCTAGGTCAATCCATCCGTCGGAATCAAGGTTAATCCATCCGTCGTAATCTAGGTCAATCCATCCGTCGGAGTCTACGTCAATTCATCCGTCGGAATCTAGGTCAATCCATCCGTCGGAAACTAGGTCAATCCATCCGTCGGAATCTAGGTCAATCCATTCGTCGGAATCTAGGTCAATTCATTTGTCGGAATCTAGGTCAATCCATCCGTCGGAATCTAGGGGAATCCATCCGTCGGAATCTAGGTCAATCCATCCGTCGGAATCTAGATCAGTCCATCCGTCGGAATCTAGGTCAATCCATGCGTCGGAGTCTACGTCAATTCATCCGTCGGAATCTAGGTCAATCCATCCGTCGGAAACTAGGTCAATCCATCCGTCGGAATCTAGGTCAATCCATTCGTCGGAATCTAGGTCAATTCATTTGTCGGAATCTAGGTCAATCCATCCGTCGGAATCTAGGGGAATCCATCCGTCGGAATCTAGGTCAATCCATCCGTCGGAATCTAGATCAGTCCATCCGTCGGAATCTAGGTCAATCCATGCGTCGGAGTCTACGTCAATTCATCCGTCGGAATCTAGGTCAATCCATCCGTCGGAAACTAGGTCAATCCATCCGTCGGAATCTAGGTCAATCCATTCGTCGGAATCTAGGTCAATTCATTTGTCGGAATCTAGGTCAATCCATCCGTCGGAATCTAGGGGAATCCATCCGTCGGAATCTAGGTCAATCCATCCGTCGGAATCTAGATCAGTCCATCCGTCGGAATCTAGGTCAATCCATGCGTCGGAGTCTACGTCAATTCATCCGTCGGAATCTAGGTCAATCCATCCGTCGGAAACTAGGTCAATCCATCCGTCGGAATCTAGGTCAATCCATTCGTCGGAATCTAGGTCAATTCATTTGTCGGAATCTAGGTCAATCCATCCGTCGGAATCTAGGGGAATCCATCCGTCGGAATCTAGGTCAATCCATCCGTCGGAATCTAGATCAGTCCATCCGTCGGAATCTAGGTCAATCCATGCGTCGGAATCAATGTTAATCCATCCGTCGGAATCTAGGTCAATCCAACCGTTGGAATCTAGGTCAATCCATCCGTCGAAATCTAGGTCAATCCATCCGTCAGAATCAAGGTCAATCCATCCGTCGGAATCTAGGTCAATCCGTCCGCTGGAATCTAGGTCAATCCAGCTGTCGGAATATAGGATAATCCTTCCGTCGGAATCAAGGTCAATCGATCCGTCGGAATATAGTTCAATCCATCTGGTGGAATCTAGATCAACCGATCCCTCGGAATCTGGGTCAATTTATCCGCCGGACATTTCCCTTGTCTAAAAAAAGTATGGGAAACGTAAATATAACCAAGTATGGCAATGTGCCTGGGTATTTGAACGAGACATTCACCCAACGTTTCAAAGATATCGATTATCTCGAAGACAAATTTACTTTATTTTTAATTCGGTTTGATGTCAATGTGGAAAATGTTTCCTTCCCCCTTCAAATGGAACACATTGACATGAGATGTGAACTTGGTTTGCCTGCACTCTCCTAAGAACAAACGGATACACATTTTTTTAATAAAAAATCTTGATCCCAAGTTTCGAAAGTTTTGTACGTTTTCTGGAGAAATTGTATCGATGTTCGGCAGTACTTACTCCTGCGAAAAGATTGTTTTCTCAAATGTAGCTCAATAAATTCCGTTTGAGATCAAGGCAATCTTTTAAAGCTGTCATGAGAATTGTATCTGCTCTAGAATTAGAACCCAGGATCGAAGAAATTGTACCTGAAGAGACTGTGTTAATACTTCGATAATTTTCAATATTTCTTTATTTTAATTTTCTTCTTATTTATTTTTGTCCTGTTTATTATTTTGTGATCAATCATGTTATTTACTTATTATTTTTGGAATAAAATTATTCATTATTAATATTATTGTTATTGAAATCTTATTAATATTTTCAAAACCCTCTCATACACTTTCCCGATATTAATCCATTCTTTTAAAAAGTGACAATTAGAGTCGTGCAACTTGATATTTGATTTAAATGTGAATAAAGTAATAAGCATAAAGATTCCTGAAATATATAATGTTTGTTACACAGCACCTTATTCAATGTTCTCCCCATTATGTTGTTAATTAAACTCATTTGCTCTGGTCAGTAAGTAAAACTGTTTACGTGTTTTTAACTACTGCTTCATCTCAAAGGAGGGATGAATGGTGGTGCTCGAGTTGCTACCCTCACTTCCTTTAATGCTGCTCAGTTCATTTACTTTTGTCCATAGCATTTATCGAAATGCAGATACCGCCCTACCGGTGGCTCAGGCAGTAGGGTTTTCACTCATCACCAAGTCATCCCAGGTTCGATTCCCGGTGGGGCCAGAAAATTTGTAGCATTTCACATTAATGTCCCAGTTTATATAGCTCATACTTATTAAGCATAAACAAAGCTCAAAATACACTAGGATTATATTCTTCTGCCCCAATGTCTTTTAAAGCACTATTAATGCTTGTTAAAAAGTTGAAAAATCTTTGTAAATTTAAAATAAAGAAATTGAGTTGACTATTCTTATTATTTTCACAATTTTCAACCTTTGTCTGTATCTTGACAATCTGACTTAACCAAATCAATTTGGATAAAATGATAAATTCTATTACAATTTGTTTCTCACAGGAGAAAATCTTGCACATAAGACATTTTTCATAAGTTTTTGTTATTTGGAAAGAAAAATCAAGTAATCACTATTCACCAGTAATTTTTTAGTTAATTTATACATGAGGTGTACTTCCATGATTTATTTTGATGGTTCTATAATGGAATGCAGTTTTTATAATTTTTATGGTGAAATAACATTAAATCAATCGTATAAATTATTTTATAACAAACATTGATGTTTACTTGATGAATGATGTTTACTATAATTTCTACATCTGAACAAATGCACAGGATTTATCTATGAACCAGAAATATTTTTTAACTCATAATTGCAATTTGCAGTTTGTAGTGATATGTACAGGTGAGAAAGTAGATTTCTCTTTTAGATTGTTTAGCCATTCCTTATT
>NNCF01131936.1:634921-752645 GCA_002313205.1 Laupala kohalensis | reverse complement strand
GTACGTGGCCTTAGTTGAGTCTATACTCAGGTACGGTATTGGAATATGGGGTGCAGCTTCGATATCATATATTGCCCCCTTACAGGCTCTGCAAAATAGGGTTGTAAGCTTAATGTATAAGGAGGAAGGGACGGTACAGANATACAACATATTAAATATAAAACAAATGTACCTACTACAAATACTAACAAAAAATATTAACAAAAGACAAATGCTAACAAAATCACAGCATAGTTATGGGATCAGAAAACACCACACATACAAGATACCAATCACCTTTAATAAATATGGTGAAAGAATGTTGGAAGTAATGGTGCCAAAATGTATAAACAAAATCCCGGACAAAATAATAGACAAACAAAATAAAAATAAACAAAAACAAGAAATAAAAAAATGGATTATAGAGAATTATAAAAAACTAATATAAGAGAGGGAAAAAAAAGGCAGTAAAAATCCTACCAAAGTGGATAAATAGAATAGAGGAAGATATTATAGAGATAAAAAAATAGATACAGAAGAAATAAAGAAATAAAAAGATGGCTATTTGAAAATAACAGGATGTTAGAGTAAGAGAAAGGAAAATATAAGTGGAGAACCCTAAAAGGAAAGAAAAGTTAAAAGGTCAAAATGTGGAAATAAAAATTTTTAAGAGTAGTCAAAATCTCCCCTTGACAAGCTTCAATTGTGAAGCTTAAAGGGAGAAGTGAAACATATATGCATTTTTTGGAGGGAACACTAAACTGAAACTGAAACTACTACTACTTTTTATTAGTATTTTATTGTATTGTGTATAACATGTACAAATTTAGAAGTGTGTGAGTATTGATGAAACATTAATCCTGTATATATTTTTTGTATGTATGTGTTTGGGGATACAAATCAAAATAAGTATAGATAATTGATAAAATTTTTAGATAACCGAAACAGAGTCCACTACTACCACTATTGATAAACAAGATAGTGGTATTGTTAGTGGTTGGAAAGAAATTTAAAAAAATATTTTTTTTTGCTCCTACTGCTGCTGCTACTATGAAAAGTAGTGGTAGACCAGATAGCGGGCAATAAAAGAATTATAAGATACGTTAAAACTTGCAAAAACAGAATAGGGAAAAGTATAAGATATATATTAAAACAAAAACAATAAGAAGAGAAATATGTTTTTAACTTGTAAAATATTAAAGCAATTAATTTCAAAAACATAACTAATAATAAGAACCACAAAGAATGTAGAGAAATAAAAGTTAAATTTATAGGTATAAAATTTGGATGTCATACATAAACTGGTAGAAAGGTATTTGATTGGATATCATATGTAAAATAATGTGAATGTTTATAAGTGAAATTATGTTGGAGATGACATTTAATTGGTGTGAATGTAATACTATGAGTGTAGGTAAAAAAATTGTATACATATAAAAAATGTATTGATGTATGGATGCAAGCAGGTGTTTATAACTGTGTAAAATGCACTAATTTATATTGAATAAAAAACTTTTTCACTTTTCACTTTTTCACTTTTTCACTACTACTACTACTACTACTACTACTACTACTACTACTACTACTACTACTACTGGACTTAAGGCTCGCCAGTATCTAGGCCATTACAACTTTTGAATAATTACACAAATTGAAAGCTAAACAAGAAAATAAACTTTCATGCTTTTCTCATATTTCGTATTCGTTATCTGAACAAATTCTTTCTTGACATACTGGACTGTCTGTGAATTTATTTCATATTTAGCTGTTCTGGTGAGTATTGAGGAAATATATTTATTTTCTAAAATACTTTAGAAAATTTCCTACTATTTTATTTACACCTTTTTAGTGTAAGAATTATAGTGAAGTATCTGTTCCAGTGAAATATGTGAAGAATTCAATACGAAATAAAAATATATAAATAATTATTTTAAAAAATATTCTAAAGTAAATTGATATGAACATTACCCAACTGCTAAAGGTACACTTCACGTTACGTGATTTGTTATAATAAGAATTAAGAGTAAAGGAGTAAAAGATCAAAGTTCTCGCAACGATTTACTCGAAAAATTTAAGTAACGAAACACGTAAATACTTTTAATAAACTTAATATATCTACAAAATAACACAACAAAATTATAGACAAATTTTTTTTCGTGTAAATACAATATTTATAAACAGTTGATACACGTTTTCAAACTTAAAAAACGCTCTCCTGTGAAAAATTTACATCTAGTGACTCTGATCAATATTCCCCTTTGCCCTTCAATTGATAAAATTTTCGAAAATCCACACCAACTCTTTTACCTTCATTAGTTTTGTTCACTACTGAACCCAAGGTCTCAAAAGAGATATCAAGTCTGAAAAAATCTGCACTTGTTAAAATAGGATGAAATCTGCTGCGTAGTTGTAGAAAAAAAAATGCTACATAAAAAGGATGGATGTTGTGACGGGCATTATTTCCAATCTCTCGTGTTTGTAATAGGAACGCGGAAAACGCGAATGAATGTCAAATGTTAGAATCGAGAATTATGACTAACATCACATGAATGGTGCAGGGGTGAGGAGACTACATGAAAGGGCCAGCGGCGGGAGTGGCTAACGCACAAAGTGAAACAAATACGTTGCGACTGAAATACGTGAGCTCCTGGACATTCATTTCTCTCTTTATGGGATTTAGTTCATTATAGGGAAATATTAACGGGTAAACCAGAGTGCTGTCTTTCCGTGAATGGAAATCATAATTTCATATCCTCCGATGTTTTGTTATTCGACCGTACAAATACGATATTTTGTTTTTAAATTATAATATCAAGGTAGAAAATTGAACATCTGCCAATTAACTATACAGAGGAAAATTTAACTAATTAAACGCTTTACAAAAAACTAACATCAAAATTAATTTCTTCCTATTTTCTTCTGAAACTTCACTTCAGAAGCTGAACATAAGAAATAAAACATAAACATCCAATCAAAACATCAATGGTCAGATTCGAAATATCAGAAACAATAATGCGTTTCATTTGTGTGTAACATTGTTTTCTAAGATAAATAAAGATCTTCAAACAAAACTAGAACACTTATCCGCAGTCATCTTTAATTAATTGCTACTGTACATCTTAGTGTTTGGCTGTGCGGAGAATGTGTCACACGTCGTTGAATATGGACTTCAGGAATTTATGATAATACAAAACAACAGAATAGGACACAATAAAAATATTAAATGAAGACAATATAATTACAAAATGAATGCAAGAAATTAAAATATAACATAAAATATTGATGAACGCAATATTTAGCAAAATACACATATCTCAATAAAGGACAACTTTGACTTTTAAACACAACACATTGTGTTTAAAGCACAATGACTTTTAAACACACAAACTTTATCATTTGATTTAGATCATTTAAAGTTATATTGCACTCCTATTGTATTAATCTCTCACTCAACGCAAGTTATTTCTCCCCATAACACACATAATGAAAAAATTCAAGAAACATGCAAATTGAATCGCAATGAATTTATTCAATTATTTAATTTATGTTGCAAAGAAGTACTTATAATAACAAATGTTATTGGATGGCAGATGGTGTTGCCATGGGGTCACCTTGTGCCCCCATCATTGCAGACATAGTTATGAATTTTCTGTTGGATAATGTGACCGATGATAAAAATGTTAATTTAATTTTTTATACAAATATGTGGATGACTTGTTATTGATCATTCATGAAGACCATGTAGATCACATCATTGAAATATTTAACAATTTTCATGGAAAATTGAAGTTTACTAGTGAAATTGAAGAAAATGAAAGCATTTCCTTCCACGATACACTCTTGATCAGAAACTATGATGGAAAATTAAATATAGATTGGTTTAGGAAACCCCAAAGATCTGATATTTATCTTAATTATAACTCTCATTATCCATTTGTACAGAAGATCAATACTGCTCTTGGATTAGAATATATAGAACATTAAGTAACAAGAAATTCCATTAAAAAATCTTGAAAATTGTATATAACATGTTAATTAATAATAATTTTCCAAGAAAATTGGTAAATAGAATATTATATAATACCACTGTGAAGAACACTGAAATAGGTAAGAGTAAGGAAAATGTAAAGCCTGCTATATTTAAATCAATTACATATGTAGAAGGTCTATCAGAAAGGTTAAGTAAAGCTTTGAAAAATAAAGAAGTGGGTATTGCATATAAAAGCAGCAATAATATTGGTAGACATTTGTTTAGTAAAGTAAAACAAAAGATTGAGAAAACTGATGTATATCAAGTAAAAAATGTTGTATATCAGGTAGATTGTAATGAGTGTGATAAGATTTATGTTCGGCAATCCTCACAGTATGTAAATAGGGGATTCAAACAGCATATATATGATCTCAAGAAGGCTCAACCCATGTGTGCTTTAGCAAAACATTCTTTGGCAAATCAACACAGTTTTGATTTTCAAAATGCAAGAATTTTATGTGTGGAACCTAACTATAAAAAAATTAAAAAAGATTAATAAAAGAAATGGTTCATATCACTAAGTTAAGTGATAGAACTTGTAATACACAAACTGACACGGATAATCTAAGCAATATACACAAAAACATTATTGATAAATAAGTTGGCAGCAGTGGTAAGGGTGCTTCGCCATGACTGACTTTTGAATTGCCATTTGTATGAGTGACCTACACCAGGAAGGTGGTAGATATTGCCGCGTAGATGCATGCAGCGGCACTCGCGTAGCCATTTGAACATCGCGCCCTACACAAACTGGTGACTCAGCTCATTGCGGCTATACAAGCCCGATGCTCCAAGCATCGGGGCAGTCTGGCTGACACTCCCGACCGACTTGTCGCTTCTACCCATCACCTCAGAGATCAGGACAGGCCTAGACCCGGCCCCTGCTCTATCACTACGCTCCATCACCTCAGATTTCAGGACAGGCCTACACCCGGCCCCTGCTATAGTCCTACTCTTGAGTACTAGCGAGCCTCATAGCTCCACCGAAACCGTACGGGCGAGTCACCAGCGCACAGTATTGCCTCTACCGGAGATCTGGGTCGCTGCCATAGCACAACTACGTAAGTGTATCTCATGACTGAATAAACTGCTCTTGTCAGAAATGGAGAAAACCCCTATTATTGCTCCCTCTCATCCTTTCATCAAATAGATTAGGGGTAGATAAGTCCTGAAGGACGTAATAACTAACTATGTCGTAGGTGAGGTTTCAAAAGTGTCCATAAAACAATCCCCCTCCCTTCCGCACCACGTGACAAATGGCGTCGGTGTGGGTCAAAACTAAACCACACTACCTCACCACACGACAATATGTAGTGAGTTTAGAGGTTATGGCTGGAGGTTAGTGATGATGGTGTTCCATAGCATACAGTTTTTAGAGTTAGATAAAGAGTAAATATTGATATATTATAATGTTCAAAGTGTACTATAAATAATGGAAAATATGTATGTTCTTTGTAGCCCTGATGAAGGCAAAATAAATTGCCGAAACGTTGACGTTGTAAAAGTAAGATTTTTTTATTGTTGACCAATCCTGGAAGAAATTTCTGTTAAAATGATATAATATTCCATAATTCAACAGAAACCACGAACGTTACTGAATTTTTTCGCAAAACTTCCGACTAGTAGCGATTACTACATAAAACTACTGCGAACCTTATCCCTTAATGACAGTGCATTATCACCATGGACATAAAAAACGAAAGTGAAGGAGCTTTCGAAACAGGATCATACGGAAAGTGCCGGTCACTCGCATTAGCGCGCATTCGTTCCTGAGCACTGCACTCCAGGGCATCACAGGCCGTCCTATTTTTCATGCATTTAACATTCTATCGTACTACGTATAGTATTCTGAGGCAACAAAATAGTATAATATGTTTATGTACAATATTGGTTCACCTGCAAAAACAAATCATATTTACAACACAAAACTTTTGCAGCTTGGACAAATTCTTTATCATCACTTTCCCAACGTTTCGGTATCGAACGTTAACTTCATCAGGACAATACAAAACATACTATTTTAGGACTATTTCAACATTCTAAATAATACCAAACACTGATAATAACATTCACTACTACACATTAGTCACAAACCTAGACCCATTTCGCTTCATAACCGAAATACTAACACTAGTGAAGATAACTACATACCTCAGTAGAGTTTAAACAATCACACACATTCTCTTCAACTACCAACACATAGATAAAAAACAAAATGGGTGCCCAGTGTTCGGAGATAGTTATTAAGTGTTTTTATTATTATCACGTAAATTTAAGTAAGCAAAAGATAACAATGCGCAACTAATTCGCGAAGATATTCTCACTACGCTTACTCGGCGCTTGAAATCTCGTCATCAGTCAGGAACAATTGCAATTTAATTATTTTCCGAATTTCCAAGTCACTCCTCATTGGATAAAAGAATGCACATAAGCAACGAAAAACATTTGGCGAATTTTTTCGACATGCAGTCCGTTTCTATTATAGCTACGAACTGCCTCGACTAAAGTGGAAAACAATAAATAGAATTTCATCCATCCTACCAAGACAGATACGATGAGATCTTTTCAAAAAGCAGCAGTTTTTCTAGTTCCTTGGGCGATTGTGGCGCCACACAATATTTGAATACACCAAAGGACTGCGGAGTAATTTTGTGTTCGACGTATAAAGTGGATTAACACACCGGGCATACATCGTAGTTTTCGTCGTTTTCGTCGTTTATTTTATCTTAAGCAGAGTTTTCCTTTTCCCTTTGTTTCATTCCAGAATCGACAGTGCGCGGGTATACGATATAAAATAATTGTTTGTAAAGGGAATCATCACGAGTCTCGAAACGTTCTCTTTTGGCTGGATATGAGGACACAATTTGAGAGGAACCTGGAGTTGGAGGAATGTTTCCTCCGACTCCGGAAAGAACTTCTGCCTCAAAAGAAGAGATTTCTGTGTTTCCCCGGGCGTCGAGCGTCGCCGCTTCCTTTTCTAGGGAAGAGGAGGGTAAGTGAGGTGGTGGGGGACGGAAGGAGGGGGCGGCCGCAAAGAAGCTCCGTTCCACCGCAGCGGTGGTGCAGGAGGTAGCCGCCTCCAGGGGAGAAGGCGACGGCGACGCAGCGGTTCTACACTCGACCGAAGGCTTCTCCTGAACCAAAGGTCCGCCCGCCCCTCACTGCCTTGTCTCATCACCGGGCACCCAGTGCTCGTCCTTCCCGAGAGGGATCACGTGTCGGAGGGCGCAGCGGCGCGGCACGGGTGCGCTCCCCGGATCGAAGATGCAACCAAAAGGCGATCTATTCCTCCGCCTACATTCAGACAGTGGCGAGTGGATTCTTCGGCTTAAAACAATTAAGGTTTCGACAGAGCTCTTTCGCCTCTTCATAGACATTGAATGTCGAGGAAAGAGACGGGCCAGCGCATGACCTCCATTACCACGTGGTACAGAGTAGCGATAGACTTTTCTGGAAAATATTTCGATTAATTATATTGTACAATTACTATTTATTGATATATCGTTGAAAATGAATCGATAAAACCAATTATTGATTAGTTATCCACATTAATTTTATCATGAAAACTATGTATTTAATATACGTAAATATTACCCTTGAATGTAAGTATTACTTCTCCTTAATTTTGTTATTTCCTGTATAAATAGTACATTTCCTTTCCTTACGTGGTCAGACGGTAGAGCAGACACTATTGTCCGAGTCTCGCCACTTAATGAAGACATTTTATTGTTGTTGTTATTATTATTAGTATTTATGTGTTATCTCGTATGAAATGTATTAAAAATAACGTTTCTACATTATTAAGATCTTTAAATTTATCAGGAAATTCAGGGGTATTTGTATATAGTTGTGTTTGTATACCTGCCAATGCTAAACAGTAACATTTAGAAATTCAAAGATTGTCATTTAGAATAAAAGAAAAAATCACTGCTCTGTTTTTAGTTTTACATGTTTAACCCTTGTAAATGGGGAAAACAATTTAATAAATATAAATTAAAAATATAATTATCGGATCAAATTATCGTAAATTTTCACCGATGCGCAAAATAACATGTTCGAACACACTTCAACTATTAACATGTTATATAGAATAGTTGTGTTAATCGCAATTAATTCGCTCATCTCTACTACAGAGGTGATGAACTCGGTGCATACCATATTAATTTTTTTGTAGAAGTAAATAATTGCTCGTACAATGAAATCTGGGGAATGCTACTTATTTACTTTCTATAAAACTCAAACTTAACATTCCCACCGTCATGGAATATAAATGGAAAATGTCTGAACAAACCCTAAAAATGAACGTTTGGAACAAATCAAGTTAATAGACCATGTTAACGATCTGAATCACTTTATCATTGACTAATATTTTCTTCATCATTATCTTGGAAGTACCGCTTTTTCTCCTTTCCCGTTGCAATCTGAGCGTTCTAACTAACTGTTGGTTGTTTTTTACAGTAATGAAACTGTTCTTTTTGTTCAGAGGTTATTGGATACAAATCATATTCATGAACAGCATTGTTAATTCATATATTTCATAATAGTTTCATATCCTTATAACTGCGTTCTAATTCCTTTTTGTATTTTATTCTTTTCTTGATTTGCCAAGATAATTAAGACATTATCTTGAAGAATTGAGCGGAGGTCTAAATTTACAAAGTGGTAGTGTATTACAATAATAAGTGTTCAAAATCATCAAATACGTCGTCCATGTGACATGCGAAATATGAAATACTATTCAAACAATATGACATAATTTTATTTTTAATTTAATTTTGGTAAATTGCATTACTATTATTAACGAAAGAAGCGAAAGTCTAGTACACATCGTTCGCTTTACGGACTGTCGCCTGTGCAGTCCACAAGGGTTCATTCATAACTTGTCCATTGTTCGCGTCAAGTTCTCTCAGGGGATTTCAAACTTTCGAGACCCATGTAACTTGCGGTTCCTATGTCAAAATGTGTGTCACTAGGGCCAAATGTAGAGATTTTGCGAAGACATTGTTCTTTGTCGAGATAAAGTTTCTCAATAACATTAACTTCTCACCTTCGTCTGTTGAAATAAAGAATCGAAAATTTGTCACTGTACGAAGAAATAACGACACGTTCTGTAGTTTTTGAAGCACCATGGATAGCAGATGTTTTAATGCTTCAGTTTGGAACAATTTTTATTGTCAAAAATTGTATTTTTAGATTCTTCCCTATTTTTAAGGTACTTTCCAACGAGAGCTTTTTCGCTCAAATATCGACCATCTTCAAACACTAAATACAAATTACATACAATATACAATTACTAATTAAAACATATACTTGAAAATGAGAAGGTAAACAGAAGATAAAAGAAGATTCATTACAAATTATACACAATATAAAATTACTAGTTAAAAAACATACACCATAAAATTTTACTAATTATTTTTTCATTTATAACATTAATTTTCTCAATTTAGAGTCACCACATTATAAATGAAAATTTTAAATTACAAAAATTCTGACCCCCGCCTAAACAGATTAATTTAACATTTTTAGTACGGAAGAATGATAGCTATTGTGAATTCAATATTTAATTCAAAATCTTTCCTACTCAATAACAATCAATATGTCAACAACCACAGGAAATAAAGTGAATTAAAAACTAGTAAGTATTTGTGCACGTTTTTTGTATGTATAAACGCATTTTTCGTCGGAGATTCAACTTTTGAAAACACACTAATTTCCAACATGCAATTTAAAGAGGGCACAAATACATTTAAGGATGTATCTATTCTTGACACTTTTCACAATTTTTATCCCCCACCCAACGAAGATGCATTTACAAGTTTATCATCACGTCTCATTTGATACCTGCGGAACGGTGACCGACACTGAACTCTCCTAAATGAAAACGACGCAGAAAAGGAATGGATGAAGGATTGATTGTACTCAGTGAACATGAAAAGAAAAACAACTAGCAAAGGCAGTTTAGAATATCGATATCCAATTTGCATAAGTATTTCAGAAAATTCACGAGCATATTTACATCCAATATCTTCCCTTAATCCGATCACTAGAGTGAGATAGAGATCAAAACTACGGTACACTTGGTAATGTTTACCCAGTTGACTCACGAAATAACTGCGTCAAGAATGAATCTTTCTCATACTTTTAAAATATATTTAAGTACTTGACGACTCCTGCCCGATCGAGCACTTTTCAAGAGACCGAAAACACGTCACTACTCTTTTCTTCTCGTATTATAAATTATTCTGCCGCATTTCCGAGAACTCGCCATTTGTGAAGAGGACGTTTTCTCCTTCGTTAAGGTCTCCCAATTCCTAGTTCCTCTCCAAATGAAGTATCACCCAATGGGTGTCTTTCGGAGGCTCCCCACAGTTCTTGCCAACGACAGAAGTTCTTCGTCATTTCTCTCTGAGAGAGAGAGAAAGAGAGAAGTAGCGATGGAGGAACCCCGAGGAGAGGAAGGGATCTCTAGTTGCTGGTCTGAGAAAAGAAAGGGGAGAGGTACACTGCAGTGCGAACATTCACGAATAATTGATACCACGATGTGACCCTCTCAAGTGGCCTTTAGGGATTAAGGGAGAGAAAAGGGTATTCTCCACCCCACGAATAGAAAGAGAAAGAGCGACAGCGTACGGAGAAGAGAGGAGAGCACGGTGAGGGAATCGGCGCGTGGCTGCAGTCACTGCATCCGCTCCGCATCCCCTACACATCCCCTCTCCGTCCTTCTTCCGACACGTACGCGCTTCGCGGAGTCTCCCTTCCGTGGAATTGAGTGGGGAATGCTCGACTCTTTCATTTAACTTGCGATAAGAAGTCCCAGCTCAACATCTAGAGGATAATCAGTCATTTTGGGTCCAATCCACTCAAATACTCTGCGCAGTCAGCCAGTTTATGGTTACTGTATTTCTTCTTGCCCCGGAAATCCTCGAAAACAGTTCGGGTGCCTCTCGGAGTAGTCGTATTTTGCTTCAGTTCAATACGTAATCAATGTATCAGAGATTAGGGGAAGTGCTGAAATTCATTAGTAATTTCAATGTCTTGATGCAGACGAGTATAATGAAATAGAAAAATGTCACTGGGATAATTATGACCCAGGACATATCTTTCGTTATCCAATGCGTTAGTTTCCAATTCATCTCGAATAAAGTATTACTTTGAATTTAAAAGTATCTGTATTTAGGAGGATTTTTCTATAGTGTGATAAAATGTAAAAAAAAAAAAACTTAATGTTAGTCAAAAAAATGTTCCAAAACAACAATCTATTTCTGAGCAGCATGAAGTGCCGGTTATATTTGGTAATATTTTTCATTATACCGGTGAAATAACATCAACGTTACATTTATGCCATTAAAATTACAGACTCATTTTTCGTGAAATAAACTGTATGAATAAAAAATCAGTGAATGTATTTTCGTGTTCTTTCAAACTTTATTCTTTCTCTCTTAAACACATGCCCCTATCCCTCAAACACAAGCAGTTACGTTTTGTTTATTTATGTGGACATGAACATGTGTGTGTTCCTAAAACTCGATGCCAGTAATCCACAAAAGAATAAAAAGCTAATATCCACAAATAAATGATTCAAATTTTCAAACAAATATCATTTCCTCTAAATACCAATCATGGTAAATAAATCATTTTACAAACGATATCATTAAATAAAATAATCAATTACTTTCTTAAAAATGACTAAATATTTATTTTTCACCACAGAAAAGATTGGCCATTTAAACTTCATTTACCTAAATGTTTCTTAACAACTTGAATGATGAGTATCATCACATTGTCCCATACTTTAAAAATTATCTTCTTCACACCAATTTTGTATGATTGGTTTATTAATTAGATACGGGTGAGTATTCATCAGGAATAATACATATTTTATTTAGTAAACATTTCAGTAAAAAATATCTCTTTGATAATTTTACATTAAATAAAAATAATGATGCTAATGGAATTGTAAAGTGAGATATATTCAACTTCACAAAACGTAAACCAAGCGTAGTTTTGTACAGTAAAGATAATCATTCTTTCAATTACTCTCATCAATTATTGCTTCATATTAAGTTTTTAAAAGCAGACCATCCAGTAAATTTCCGTTCTTTGAACTGATTTCACCTAAATCAATGTATATTTTCTTACCAGTAAATCTGTATGGCGAAATGTTGAGTGAAAGCAGCGCAAATCCAAAACATATTACGACCATTGGCGTTATTTTAGTCGTAGAGCGAAAAGAAATGTTGCTGATTCGGGTAATTGAAGTGAAGTGGAAACAAATTTACCTCCGTAATGGACGTTAAAAAAGAGGTTGGCAAAGAAAACAAAACTCACCCAATTCCCAGGTTCCGACAACAGTAAAATCTCTGTCAGAAAATAAAGCTTCCAACTTCGCTATTCCTGTTTCCCCAATGAAAGGGTAAGCATTTTCTGCAAATTAACAAATCAGTGGAAAGAGCATTTTCAGCAAAGTTCGTGGACGTCCAAAAGGTACTTTAATTTAAATTAATTTTGTATGCAAACTGTTCGTCTCGTTGTTAAAAAGGATATACAGTTTAAAAATCATTGACATAAATTTTAATTTAATGTAATCTTTTTCTATTAGTAATTCAAGTAAACACATGTAAGTAATGCGAATTACAACGTGCATAATTTACGTGTTATTATTCAAAGCTTTAAGTTGTGTCAACTTAATGAATAAATAAATAAACAAAACATCATAATATTTAAACTGTCTAATGGACTGCATCATGAAAAAATGTTGGCACAACAAGCACACTTTGAAGTTCGTTACTCCATTTATTTATCATTATATGATATCCTTGTTTGAGTTAACTACTTTCACACAACACAGAAAGGAATAATATTACGGGATTAAGCATTACAAATATAAATATAATTCACTAAATGAACTATAACTCGCTTTGTTGGTAGTTATCATAATCAGTAGATCTGATTTTCACTGACAAGAGTTTGCGTTAATAATCAGCCTACATCAATTGTATTAATCACCTCGAATATAATGTCACTTTTACAGTGACCTTAGTAAATTGCTTGCAAATATTTATCTCGTAATGTATATGTTTCGTTGACATAATGTGCATAATCAGCTAAAAATCTCATTGTGATTTAAAAATTAAATTTAATCTAAATAAACCAAAAAAAAGGATCAGAAAGATAACAAAACTAATGAAAAGCAATGCAAATTAAAAATTAAGTTCGCAAAAACTTGCAACAGAGAAATTATCCAAACAGAACAAAAGAAAGATGTGGAAAAATAAATACTCTTTTCATTATATGGAAGTCAAGCACGTTATTTTTAATTTCACGTTTCATGGCAATGGTCAAAATTTATACCAAAGAATTTCTTTTTATTGGATAAAACCGTTACCATTACAATTAAAATTTCCACAATCGCTTCAATAAATATCGCACTCAATTTTGTTTATAATTTTTTTTCATAATATCGTGCTATCGTTTACTTTTCACTACAGCAATGCGTACCCTCTAGACTCACTAAGCGAGGGATAAACAAGCATAGCCTGAGGCCTTTGCCTCATCCATCAGGCCGCTTCTGCCTGACACCAGCGCTCGAATGCAACTTATTACTTGCGAAGGATAAAGCTCTCGATCACGGGAAGAAAATTTAACGTAATAAAACCTCTCCGTTTCCATTACTTACGCCCGGAGAAACGTGTTTGGAGAACGCAAATATCAAGTAGAAGAGATGGTGGATCTACATAATAGGGTTTTTACGAATTTGGGTTTCCATGACAAATATTTGGAGAACTAACAAGACTTCTATGTTTCAAATTCTTGTGTTAACAGCTACGCAGCACTATAATTGGTAAAATCTGTTTGATATTGTAAAAAAATGTCACAAATTTACCTTGCATACGATTGCCAACGTGTGTTACGGATTAGCAATAATCGATCGGAAGTAAAGGGTCTCGCTTTCTGCATGATGTCAAAATAATAGAGTTTGAGAGGGAAAGATATAAAAAGGCCGACTTTTGCAGTCTTCGCTGCCTGCACCAGGTAAATTTTGGCCCAGTTCTTCAATCTACCAGGCAACATGTGATCTAACATTTCAAAACATTGAATAAACGCTTCAAATGCTTGAAACGAGAGATAAATTATAGAAGATGTTACAAATGTCTTCCATCAGTAATGAATTTGAATTAGTACACTAATAAGTGAAGTAAAGATTTTAATAAACCGATCTCCATTTTGCGATATTTTACTCTTAAATGAATAGTTAATGCAAAACATAAGAAATTTTATATTTCAACTTTTTAGAAGCAAAATGAGAAACTAATGTGAATAATTAAAAATACCCAAGATAATACACGTAGGTTTCGAGAATAAACGAAAATAATATTGGCATGGAATTAGGGGATAATTTTGGCTTCCATAATTTTGCTTTACATTTCACATTCGGTTACTTGTGTGCTTTGTTTCGTAATAAGGGTAAAAAATTATTCAACATGATTATTACTATTCTTAAAAGAGGAGTATCAAAATATTTCTTAAAAGACATGCGATTGACTGTAATAAGTATACATGAAATTAATATTTATGTATAGAACAATGGAAGTAGAATCTTACCCATCGAAACGGCATAATCATTTCCTTATAACATCACAATTCCATTCACTCGAGAAAATCTTTAGAGAGAATAAACAATATCCACAAATTATTTCTTCTGATGACGTAACAAAACACGGTTTCCGGTTACAGAAATAAAAATTAGAACTTCAACGAAATATATCTGTATTTATCAAAAATACATTTTCCATGTTCGGAGTTTCATGTTTGAAAAATGATTTTTATCTCATGAACCAATGTTCCAGAGTTCGTACGATGTGTGAAGAAAATAATAAATAGGAATAACAAGCTTATGCTACACAGAAAAAAACTAAGCCGGGGAAGCTAATGTATTGGCTGCCAACCGGACAGACAACACATATGCTCTCACAGCTAACATCCGTCTGCTATGACGTAAATTTTTGCCCCTCTGTAACACAGCTTACAGGATTAGCTCTCACAGCTTAAGTAGGTGAGATGAGAAGGGGTCATGCTATACTAACTTATCGTAGAGGGCGACACCAACCCGTTGAAATGTAACGTTGATTCGGCGTTTGAAATTCATTTGCATGCTTTTTTCTCTCACGAATTACATTGGCGATGTTCATTTTTATTATAACTCCATTTCCTTACCTTGCTTAATCACAGGCGCATAGCACAGATTCTTTTTCAGGGCGTTTTCTTTCGACGTTCGTCTTCACGCAACCGTCAGTGCCAGTATTCGATACAGGGTACTCATCTCCTCAAGGCGAGTGCGCTACCACTGGGCTGCTGCAGCCCGGCAACATAGAATAAATTTTTATCGTCTTGTGTTTCGCTGTCTTAGATTTGGCACCATACTTGTAAATACGTAAAATAAAATTCATCTCTAAAATCTTGAAAAATATATCTTAAAGTACCAAGAAAATTTGATTTTATGAGTTCAAAAGATTCTTCATTTTGAATATACGTGACATTTATCCTTATTAGATTAATACAGTTGAAAGTAACATTATTTGAAATAATAATTTAGTATTGGCCAACATTAACCTACAAAAATTCAAAATATCATTAGGGAACAGTTGCTCGACGTCGAGACAACATAGTAAACGTTCGTTGTGCAGACTTCAAGTTTCGGGATATGCTACGTCGGGATGGCGTCGTTTTGTCGTACTAATGAATCATTTGATTCAATTAAACAATTATTCATAGTTGCGAAAGCCATGGTCGATTTGACTCCGTAAAACAATTGCGCAGACTGTGCCACCTCGAACCGACTGCATTGAAGGCAGTGCAGCCCAGTGTCATTTAGTGGCAACTACGAACGAGATTGCCGGGGAGGAATAGACAACACTTCTTGTAGATATGTCAGATTTTTGAGTGGGATTGATCTGTTGCGCGCAAAACCGATAGGCTATAGCTGTTGATATAACTATCTTCCTCCCAGACAAAACAGCGTTAGCTTCCGCAGTGATATAAAATTGGTCTGGATCACACGATCTCTTTTAGAGCAGCTCCAGCGTAAGCAGTGGCAGCTACTGGTGCTGTCTGTCCGCTAAATAGGCAATGCGTGAGCTGTCACAGCTAACTTTTAGCTGAGCTATCCACCTTATTTTTTCCGTGTACGAACGCCAATAGAGCGTTTCTCAAGTTCCGTATTCTATTAACGTCCTATAAAGTATACGGTGTTAATATTTAACATGTAACTATAAATAGGAACCGAGCATTTGCAGCAGCTAAAATCAGAAAGAGGCGATAATTCGTAAGCTAAGAACACGGTAAACATAGTGACGTATTTCACATCAAAAGCCTATTTAACTGCAGTTTGACAAAGTTATAGTATTGAGGTATATAATTTAGAATAATATTTTGTCTTCAATATATATTGTAATTTTCGCCTCTCCGCTTCTCTCCTCTAAATTGCGTAATTTGATTTATGTACAACTTGAATTCATTATTCAAAGTGCTTCATTTCTATCATTGCCACTAATATAAAACATATAAGTAATAGTAGAATGCCTAAATTAATTTATCACAAAATATTAAAACATTCATTATAAAAATAAGTTATAAAAATGAAAAATAAATTATCCAATATTAATAATTCTTCCAATGGCTCAAAAAAGCAAGAAAACATTAAAATTCTATAAATCAGTTTTTTGTAAATTGAACTAAGCTTAATCCCACCCTCATTTCAGTTTTATTCACCAATTCACGGTTTATTATCCGTAAATGAAAAGTGACCGGAGCCAATAGAAGTCGCATCGGAGGAGCAAGTGGTCTCGTCGATTCCTGTTCATTTCAGTCGCTGGAAAATAAAATCCCTGGCTCGTAATAACGCTGAGTTCGGAGCGTTCGGAGTCGAAAAGCGGACGAGGGCATCGCATCGGGACTTGTCTCCCGGAGGTTCTTGTCCTTGGGCCTCGCCACCAAACAAAGGTGCCCACTTCGGCCGCAGAGTTGTGAAAGAAGTCGTCGATCGCCCACCGACGTTCTCTCCCTCCCCCTCATATTTCGTGTCCGCTCCCCCCACCCTCCAGCCCTTGCGCTCCTTCGCGACGTCGAGGAACCACCGAAAGAGCCCTTCGCCTCCCAGACCTCTTCCGAGAGTAATCTGCCTACGCTCTTCCCCCACGTCATCCACCTTTCCACCCTTTGCTTCTGTTGTCAATCACTCCTCAGGACATGACTCTGTCTGCGCGCCCCGGCTCATTATCTTCTCCTCCCCCTACTTTCGCGCAAACCATTCCTTCACAGACCACTCCCCTGTCCTAATCATCCAGTCTCCGACCACCCACTCCCTCCGCCGTCCAGGGGAAGATGGGGCAAGAAGAGCTGAGAAGTGAGGGCGTGGAGTGGGAGTGCTGGCGACAGCGCCGGCCGACTTCTTTCACCAAAGAAGAAACAAGCGCTCGCGGCGAATGAAAGAATGTTTGGAGAAATTGAAGAGAAGAGAAAATCCGCGTGCGGACTCAGAAACCCTATCGCTCAGAGGCTGCAAACGCGAATTCCCAAGTATGAAGGTGCGGCGCTGGGGGATGAGATCACAATGATGTTAAGTTAAAACGATGTCGGTTTATGAGAAATCGAGGTACTTCTGGATTTTCACTTTAGGGAAGGCCTTTACCATGATAACTAGAAAAAGTCACCAGCAACATAAAGAATGTTTTGGTGCAATACATATACAATTTTGCCTTAATAGTTTGTTTGAAACCACATTCTAACAATTGAACATACAACACTACCTTGAAAATTAAGTTTTCCTTTCTTTGACATTTCTTTTCATTTTTTTCATAGACTTCATTGCCACCAATGCCATACTACGTCATTGTTAAGAGAATAAAAAGGCGGAAAAGAAATATCAAAAAACGTCATTTTAATTCGAATTCAGTTTACTTCTCACTAGAAAAATCAAACTACTCTGAAAAATTTTAACGACATTTCCGTCACGTTACGTCGATTTTACTATTCTATGTTTCTTTTCATAACAATCTCTTAAACATCAATTGTTTTACTAATAAGTTTAACTACACTGTGGTGTCTGGGAAACTTGAATGACCAAACATTGATCTTCTCTCCATTCACCAGAAGCACTGGGCCTTCAAGGTGATGCAGAGGCGTGGAGGTTGGTAGCGGGGTGCAGACGGAAAGGAGTTGGACGGATTCGTCAGCATCCAATCCGCCGCAACTGCCTTCCCGACGCCACCACGTGTATTTCACGTCGTCCTGGATGATAGCCCAAAGGGATACTTCACTATTTAAGGGCTCTTACGACGTTGTTGAAAACAGACGCTTCTCGTTGAAAACTGGCGGTCATGCATGATCGTCAAATCAGAAAATCGTAAGGTATGTAAAATGTCATCCAAATTGGAGGTTGATAACTCAGAACATCCTTGGATCACTCTCGCACAATGTGGATTTTTCGGAAATGAAAAACTTATATTATGCTTGTCAAGTGCTTCACCAAGAATTCACAAATCAATCATACATCTTCTTGTAAATCTACATCCAAATGGTAGCGAGGGATGTATAAAATATTACATTCTTGCTCCTGAAATGAAAAAAAATGAATAAGATAAATTAGAGAAATGAGTATACTGAATTTTAATACCTTAAATTTTGCCTTAAATTTGGTGAACAGTTCCAACTACGGCCATTAAATTATTCCAGCAAAAAACTTTTCTTAGTTCTGCATTTTTTATATTTGCCGATTATATTACGGTAGGTATCATTCAATTTATCAACGCTCTCTTTTACTCTATTCAGTTCAATTATCCAGTGTCAAACATTATTGGCAAATTTTGGGTTTCCTGTGTACAGTACAGAAATTATAATTAAACTCATGTCAAAAATTACTAACGTTAGAGCGCAGTTTATTATAATCAATACATTTCATTGGTAGTCTATAAAGCGATAGAATTTACTTACAAAGTGAAATTGAACTATATGTACGTAAAAAAAGAGATCACTGTGCACGAATACATTGTAAATATGACGTAATAAATAACAAACTGATACATAAACATTTCAGGATTCGAGATGTGAACGTAGTGGTCGTCCTCAGATTGGGCGTCAACCATGCTTACTATCATAAATAGAATCGTTATATTAATCTAATAAATAATTAGAAATTCTATTAGTGACTTTCACTAATTTTCTATGCGTCTATTACCTCTGTTTTTATATTTTGTTATGTTATTATATGGGGTCTAGAGAAGAGTAATGCGAAGCCACTGGAGGGATAACATAGCCTCTCCTCCCCAAATGCCAACCTCACCTTCACGCGGTGGACCCTGTTTTTGCAAAGGAGGCTCTGGCGACGGAATGTTGGCGGGATAACCTTATCACCTTTATGCTGCTAAGGAGGAAACGCCGAGGTACTTGAGCAAAAAAATCAAAGCGCAGATTTAAGTAATCAGGTCTTAAGACAGCAGCCCTGTCAGGTTACTCGGAGAGTATCGGGCCAATCACCCCTTCCCCTCTTACATTTTGAAACTATTAAAGAAACAGACGTAAATAGCCAGTCTGAGAACAACCTTTGACATGAAAACGGAGACGAAAATTGAATTCTGGAATGTAGGAACACTAAATGGATCAGGGAAACTCAGACATGTTATAAATGAAATGCAGAGACATTAAGAGGATATTTTGGGGTTGAGTGAGATCAGATGGAAGAAATTTGGAACCTTTTAAACATTAGATGGAGAGCTACGGAAAGTCGTGGAACGAAGTTAAACATATGGCGGCGAATCTTGTCAGATAAAAGAAATTTATTGAAGCTCTATGCTCCATACAGGAGCGAAAGGATTGAAGAATAATATCCATGTATGGTTTTCGTACTGTGTCCTGTTCTTAAAATAACGGGCGTGAAAGGAAGTAAATTTTAAAACAAATATTCCTATTAGCTGTCATTTAAGTAATTGATTAAAATAAAAGCCTGTAAACTCTAAATGATCTATTTACTTAGCAATATGGTTACTGTAATAACACAGAGTAAACCTTAAGTAACCGTTGATTCCAATGAATCCTAACTGACGTTGATTGAGAGAAGCGAGGGGAATATTTTTTAGGTAGAGGTCTGAGAGTGGACGACACGTTTCTGGAAGATGCTGAACAGTAAAAAACCAGAGTAAATGCATGGGAGGAGTTGAGATGATCATCATCTCAAAACACTCAACTACATCCCACAAATGGGAGCGACGGTCCCCCGGGAGCATTCGAGATATGCTGCCGTAAAAGCAAAATGTGACGCCCTTGGGAATGGTAGGAATTCTACTGATGTCCCCAGCTCTCAATTTCTAAACTACAAAGCCGTGCAAAGATATACTCAGATAAGGAATGCATTTTCCAGGTAAACAGTGTGTTGCATTTGGTCAATCTATCTTATTTCCTCATTCGGTATATGATAACACCCAATGTCAAGGTAAATATAAAGATTGACAAAATTTAGAACCCTTTACTTCGTTAAGGGCTTAAATGAAATTCTAGATTCGAACAGATAACGCGAAAGGAATTATCGTGAAAGTATATCATGTTTGATTCTTCAATTTCTGTGTTTTCAAACAAATAATGAGAGATAACTTTTCGGAACAGGGACGAAGACGTAGAATAAAGTTCAGCACGCTTAACTACTTGAAAGGAAGAAAACTGAATTAGACTACGGAGGTAAACTTCGGACGAGATTGCAATTCCCCTGGAAAGCAGTAGGGGAAGCTGGGTTAACACTGATTAGAGAGGCAAGGGATGGGTTAAGACGGGTTAGGAGACCTGTTCTAGTAACTGCCCCTGAACCTCTCAGTATGCGGAGTTAAACGACCCGGTGGCACACGTTTGGACGCGGAGAGTAAAAATTTATTTTCTAACAAATTTTTATCTCATTTTCCATGCTTAGTGATTGCGAGACAGTTCGTAAACTATAGATTCCTGTAACCATAACATGAATTCATTCTGAATCTGATCTTGACTTTTTTTGAATAGTTTTGTTCTGACCTCGTAAGCTTTATAACCTCTAACAAACAAAAATATTTGGCCAAGTTATTTTGGGGCCAGTCGGGGTATACTGGTACTCCATCAAACCCCTCAGTCCAGACTTATTTAAAGTTATTTTTGATTTATGTCTATTTTAGGGTATGGTTCGAAACTATATGAGAAAAACTGGTAGAGGTGGGATAGAAAAAGAAAGAATGAGGAAAGCAATCTTTGATGTCTTGGATTGAAAATACGGTATAAATTAGACAGCAGGTTCTACAGAGTTCCTGAAACAACTCTCGAGAAAAAAAGTGAAGTTAGCTCAACAGAATGATAGCCGTGTTTCTGTCAGAGCTCCAATACACCTTCTAAGGTTCAACCAGGTCATTCACCATATTCGTCATTTGTTTTAAATAATCCACTTCAGGGGTTCAGCTGAATTTGACATATCCTGCTCTGAGCTCTGAGCGGAATGGTCCTAAAAGATAATACCGTATCATTGTAACGTCGGCGCCAGGACACGCCAGCAACTTGCGAAATATTAATAGCTCTTTGTATTTTCTAAGCAGGATGCTGTTAAGAATATGACAATAAGTGGCCGGTCCGCGCTAAGACGGACGTGCGACGAGTTTTCCGTGTGAAGGCATTGTTTGAATAAACACTTTTCATCTTAAGGAAAGTATGTACCAGTGTATTCAAAGAATGCAGTCGGCGACGATGTCTCAAGGGGGCTTCAGGTGTTCCTAAATTAAAGACTAATTCTACGAAGAAATGAAAGAAACTAAACAGGTGTTTGCGAAGCGCCGGGGTGACGCGCATAGCGATTCGTCCTCTACGGCGCGTCCTCTGCATTCCTAGAAGGGGACACCACAGAAGTGCCTGCACGGTGGTGGCGAAGGCGTGGTCATTCGCTGATCACGTGACGTCTGGTACAATATATATTGAGAGGTGTGAACCTCCTCGGCGATTCTTTACAAAGGAACGTAGAGAGGTCCGTCAGCACGGACAAGTGACTGTACTCAGTTTTGGTCGTGGAGACCAGTTTGTTTTGTTAAGGCTGCTGCGGTAGACTTAATGAATTCATTACTAGGTGCGAGGGGCGTAACTAGTTTCAGTTAGTTGTTGGGTGAAAACAACTTATCTTTTCGAAAGAACCGATAACCTGAGGTTTATTAAAATTTAGTTGTCTTCAACTATATTTTACAAAGTATAAACGATGCTCTCTTACAGCATTATTTGTCCAATCAACGATTACTAGATGTATTGATGATTTTGGGAGTTTGTGTCTGTAAACAATTCAGATTTCTTGTAATTTGTAATAAATCATTATTTATTATTATTACACGTGAGTTTGGTTGCTCGGGAAACCGAGCTGGTGGCAGCGAAAAAAAACTACCATAGGGATTTTGGTATGTATGTGGATCCCGCTTCTACCAAAAGAATAATAACAACACATCAGGGTTGAGGTGTGATGTTACAATCGTAAATGGGAATAATAATTTGCAAAATACACTCAGCGAGAAACGTGTTAATTTACAATATTCCCTCAAATTCGGAATGCATAGCACAATATGCTTGGTTTGGAATTGAGATGATCAGTTTGACAACTTCATTTGAGGTTGTCCTGAAGACCTAATGTTATCTTAACAGTTTTCATTTGTATCAAAAGAGAAGCATGGGAAAGATATTTCGTGACATTATTGTGAAATAAAACGGATACTGTTTCTTCAATGTTTATGATGAGACGCTTTTAATGAAACCAAAGCGAGTGGTTAGATATTATTTTTTCAGTATTGTATTGTTTTCATAGTAATTTCATCAGCAAACAGTAGCATCACGTAGCATCAGCAAACAGTAGCATTTTGCAATTAGGCGTGGTGAATGACTTTATCATTTTCGTATAATAAAAAGAAGATACGGTCTAAAATTGAACCTTGAGGAACTCCCCAAGTAAGAGGCGTTGTTTCTGAAAGAAAATGATAAATAACTTTTTTTTAGCATGGGAAATTTCGACTTGTCGCTCCATATCTTTTAAGCAGGACGTTAGCCATTGATGTGCGAATTCCGAAAGAGAGAAGCCTCGAAAGAAGAATTCTGTGCCCGATGACATCGAATGTTTGAAATAAAACAAGAAAAATACTTATTTTCATGGTCAAGAAAAATCATTTCATTTTAGAAAGTAAATGAAAATAAGAAAATGAAAGAATAATGAATATATAATGAAATTAATGATTGAGTTGTGACTTGAACAATGCAGGTCCGTGTTCGTTCGATACACATGGTATAGAGGGTAAGATTGAACTGCCCCGGCAGCGGCTCGCGTGCGCTATGGAGCGACACGAAAGTGACCTCCCTGAGGAATGTGTGCATTCATCTGAAGAGGATTGACGACTGCATTGAACTCCAAAGCGCCACGTCCATGGGGCTTTGTTCCGCGCATGCGTTGTAATCTTACGGACATCGTTCCTGCTTTGCACATCGTAACATTCGCCGAATCCGCCTTTCGGAGTGGCCAGTCACTCGAAAGAGCAAATGATGAGTTGGCGTGGGGAGTGGAGGGCGTGAAGAGGGGGCGGGCGAAACGTCGAAGAGGGATGCTGCATCGAGGCGAGCATCCATTCAATGCTTTTAATCTTCCTAAGAGCGGAAATGTGGCCAAAAATTAAATCGCATAATTTTTCAACGTCGTCTGCCGCAATGGATACGAAACGTTTTTGACTCGCGAAACACTTTTTTAAATCTCTGAGTAGCGCGAAACTACGACTTTTGAAAATATACACACAATAGACATGGTATTTAATTAATTACAAACAAAATTTAAAAAAAACCCTCAAATTTATTGTTTTTTGACCACACTGTACTCTTGTACTGTCGTTGTAACCTGCATAGTGGGGTCCTCAACCATGATGGCATGTTGAGTTTGATTTTCAAATTAACGTTTTTGTGTATACGAGTATTTCTAAATACAGAGTTCTCTATCAGAATTGTAAATTTCCCCCAAAAGTGAATTCATCATAATCATTTAACGTTATTACGATCGCAAATTTCTTTTCTTCCCACACTTTCTAGGATTGAGACCTCCGAAATTGAATGACTGTGAGAAGGTAATGCAACACTGCCTTCCGATATTGTCTCTATTAATTTCATTTACACGCTTCCAGTTTTTAACCTGTAATCCATTTTCAATGTAAAGTAAAATGATTCTAACACACAACTCACAGTTACATACGCCATATTTAATTTTGTATTTTAACTTTTATCTCCAGAAGTGGAACTTGGCAAGTTCCATACTTGCCAAGTCTGAATTGTTGAAAAACATTAACAAAATGTATTTTAAATTCAAACTTACCGTGCCATCATGTTTCATGACCCCTCTATGTTCTACCAAAATAGAAACAAACGATGTTTATAAATATGATCAGAGAGACATCGGAAGAATACACAAATGCTGGGATTTACTTCAGTTGTAAGTTCTTCGTGCTTGTGTTTCGTTGGAGTTGAAAATTTATGAATGTTGATTTTTGAGGCAAAATTCGTATTATCAGATAATTATTAATTTAATTGTTTAATAGTAACTAATTAAAATATGATGATGGAATTTTAAGAGAAAAAAATATTAACCCCGATATCCACCATAACAGAAAAATAATTGGTAAACCCGTTTGAAGTTTTCTGAGGGTTCGTGGACCACAGTTTAGGAACCGCTGTTCTACAGCATACAGCAAAGTATGTTCGCTGCATTTTCCTGGAGTTAAGGGCACTGATTGCATATGGTTAGCAGGGTTACATCACCAAATTACACAAATCTTTTGTTTTCTTTCCCTAGTGTATTTGAACGTTTCTAGACATATTCTATCAAATAGCACATGTACTATGTTATACAATATTTAATGCAGTACGATAACTAAAGTATTTTAAAAATTACGAGAGTAACTACTATGTCATATAAGATATTTACAGTACTTTCTTCCAACGACTTCAGATATTCTCTCCCGTTTGGCAATAGTCCTAGTAAACCAACTTATTAGATATTACATTCACTATCGAAGGATGTAGAAATGTACTTAGGAAACATGAAAAGATTTTTATCTGACGAATATGGTTCAGAAGAAGGCTAAGAGCTTAAAGCATTCTGATAAGTGCTTCAGCTGAAATTAATTCGAATTCTCAGAATTATGAAAACTGTATAGCTGATTTCTTAGCCCTTCAAAGGATTTGACAAAATGAGGCCCGGGGTTTTCATGCTCGTGATAAGAGCACTAGACCTCGACCTTTGCAAATGCTACCAGAGGAGGGCAGACGAAGCTCTCGGAATCTTTATATCTCGATGCCATTTTAATTCCCTGAAGTGCTCTCTATCCCTGAATACATTGGCATCTAGGATGCTTCTCTCGTTAGTTGACGACGCGGTCGCAATAAATAAAAATAAATCACGTCAATCTCTCCATCAAAATTCTAATTAGGGATTACTAAAAGTTAATGAAAAGTTTTTGACGTAATATCGGGCACCTCTCAAGAGTAAAATGATTCTGCTCATCTGAAAGAAGGAAATCACAATGCTAACGATGGAACGATTTCAGGTCTAATTTTAAATCATAATAATTGAAGTGTGGGTCCTTCTGAGATGAATAGGATGCAAGACTTTTCTGCTCGAGGATACCGACTAGGTTGCGCGAGACAAGCTAATTATTATAATTTCTAAAACGAGATTAAGAATCACGTCGCAAAAAATGAGAAATGGTTTCTTCCTTGTGCATTGATTCTACTTGTTAGGTAAAGGAATCAAGTACATTTGTTGGGTGATATAATACATCCGCTACAGTAAGAAATGTGACACACAAGTATATTGTAGGATAACAAACTTCGTTGTCAAATAGTGCTAATGATCAACTCTCAGTGTAGGTAACTCTCACATAATTAATATTTAGTTGATGAATATGCTTCTATAAAGAATTCGAACGACGTGAATTTGGCATTCGTTGCAACAAATATTCATGTTATGTAGTGAATAGAGGATTTGAGGCATGATATGGGTTTCAAACTAGAAGAAATTTTAAAATTCTTGAACTATATTTATTACAATTTCACTCTATATTATCTCATTTCTTTTGAAACGGAACGAAACTATTTCTAATTGAAACCAGAATAATCTTAATTGTCGTAAGTTTCCTATTGTATCTAAAGTATCATTTTAGCAAAACACCAGTTACTTGGTTGAACATATTATAATCAAAGAAAATTAGCACAGTTTTAAAGTACTGATTAATCAGAAAAAGAATGAATGAATGACAGCTTCATCATCAGTAAATCGGTATACCTCAGGGTGGAAGTATTCAAATTGTCATTCGCAACGAGGATGTATGATTTTAAAAGTCATAAATAACCATTATTTGAGAATATATGTTAGAATTAGATATATTTCGGAAATATTCATGGGCATTAGTCCACATGTTGCTTCCAGAAGGAAGTCTGGGCAACATTCGAAGGAAATAAACTTCTCGATTCAAAACAATTGGGTCAATTGAAAAACAACAATTCACAAAAAAATCCTTTACAGATATTTTCATGATACAAAATATTCTAAAGTTTATATGTCATAATGTTGATATAATGCAGTTATAGAAAAATCCGATTGATGGAACAACCCAGTTTGCCGTGCTCTGCTTTTGGAAGATAGGAAGTCAACCCAGCAAAGAAAGGACGTGGCTACCCTTGAAAAGGATCTCGCGAGTACTGCAGACAACTGGCGAGGAGCGCATGCGCGGATTAGTCAAGGGTCAGGGAGTACGGCTGCCCGTGGCCGCAGGCATCAACTCACCTACAACCAAGATGTTTAAGAGGTAGGGTAGCACGGTGGAGGCGGCGTGTGATGACGTCGGTTCCAACACGAGTGGGACGAGCTCCTAAGAAGCGATGCAAGTCTCGCGCACCGGTAATTACGGCGCCGCAAATCAAACCAAGTTGCTAGCTCCCGCTAGCGTCAACAGCTGCGACCCAGACCGTTCGAGTCTCCGGAGGTCACGAAACATTCCACCCACACCCCTTCACCAGTGTCGAACATAAGAGACGTATTTGCTAGACATTTTCGATGCCAAAGACGTAAAATTGTCCAATTTTCGTCTTATACTATCAAACTATATCATTTGTCAAAGAGACGTTTTCACCTCTAAAGTATACACTAAATACGTAGCAACAGTTCAGAAGAACAATCGTCTCACGAGGTACTATTTCAGATCGCTCTCTTTGGGCAGAGGAATGAATTGAAACAAAACGAGGTCTTCCGATCCGACAGCCAAGGGAAGTGAAAGGGGGTGGCGGTAGAAGAACGAAGGGAAGAGATTCGACGATGGAAGACTCCGTGCCTTTAAGCTGAGGCAAGTGAAATTATGTAGGTCAAGAAGTGGAAGGTGAAACAGGCCTACAGTAAAATAATTAAATGAAGAAAACGACGGGAGGAAGTGTGGATAGAAGGGAATATAAAGTTCCTTTCATTTTAAATAGTTTTCTCAAGACGATACGAAAGCTGCGTTCATCCACGAGAGCAAAGCATCATCAGTTCTAACAACTGGGTATGACGACAGGTATGTTGTTACTGTGAACGGCATGAAAATTAATATACTTAGAGTGAATATGATATAACACAAAGACGGGTAAGGATCAAATATAGAGCGAAGCAGGCTGTGGAAAAATGCGGAACATTCATTCGATGGGACGCAAGGATCCGTTGTGAAACAGAAACTTGGTGAGAAACAAGGAACTAAGTTGGAGGCGCACACGACTACTAAGTGACAATATTCCGGGAATGTGTNCTGGGGGGGGGGGGTGAGTACACTGGCCGAGGAAGCTGCGGCTCACCGCACCCCCTCCTACAAACACATCCCTTCCACCAGGAACTTGGGACCTCGCGCACCAAGCAACTCCTGCTTTTTCTCACTACAATAGGTGGCTGCAACACATTCAACTCGTAGACAGGAAGAAGAATGTACATAAACCTTACGAGACCATCATTACATTCATGCTCATGCACTTGGCGACGAGAAGTACTGGCTGGAACAGTCATATGAACTGAGGAAGTAATTCTTTCTTATACTGTAATTCAGAAATTAAATAAAGTTCAATAAATTTGTTTTTTTAATAAAATAATGGAAACAGTTCACTTGCCAACCATCCTATTGATACTAAAAGAATAAAACATTCAATGATATATTCCCTGACAGTTTTTGTCCATTTCAATAATGAATGCTAATTTTATGAATTCCCCGTTTTACAAGACAATGAAATTTCTTTTTTAAATACGACAATTAAACTCATTCGATTATTGTTAACAAATTTAAATAAAATACATAAACACGCGTTGATCAGGAAAAAGCAATATTTTTGCATGGAACGAAAACTAAATCCTCCTTCCTACATTCTATTTCATAACTTTGTTACAGACAAACCGTAACTTCAATGAACATAGTTCTCTATACACTCAAGAATCGAAATTGATCGTATACGATACATATAAATCAATTACCTCAGTATCTGCCAAATGGAATGCCAAATTTTCGTGTTGATTGCTAAAGGAACGACATGTTACGCGGTATCTGCAAGAAAATTGGCGATTACTCACTCATTCACTGAAAATCTGACATCGCTGTAAACCTCGGGAAACAAGCATTCTTGGCAAACATCCAGATAAATCACCAAGAACTGAGTTTTTCCACATCCAGCATGACTACGTTGAGTAGATAATAACTTCTCACGATAATAAATGTTGTAATGAAATTGAAACATACGAAATAAATGGAAAGTTAAGGGGTAATTTAGCATGATAGCGTAATTGGTATGAAAATTATCTATAGCAACACAAGCAAATACCAATATTTCACTGGTCAATGAAATAAAGGGCGTCTTAAGTATTCATTTACCCAAATACATCTGAACGTTTAAATTTCTAACATTTGAGCGATTATATAGAACGCATCGTATAAACCTTGAACTTCGTGAAATGCGAAACTTTGTTCGATTTTTAATTTTAGAAAAGGTCATTCTTAAAGTAGTTCAAATCGCAGGATGTCGAATAAAGAACAGCAGCTTCAATTCTACGAAATATGTCAGAACAGCTAAAAGTCGTTCACTTCGATTGAAATCGCCGCTCTCTGTGATGTTCGGTTACAATGAGCGACCTCACAGCCATTTAATTAAAGAGCAGAAGAAAGCGAGACTGGAAGTGGCACAATTGAAAACAGCGAGAAACGGGAAGCGTAGGCGTTCTGTTATACCAGTAGCTATCTTAGAGCCATTTAATTATAATACTTACTCATCAAGGCAGCGAGCGCATGGCGGGCGTGGGGGAGGGCGCAGAAAGGAAGAAACAACTTCCGCGTCTGGAAGACGACGAAAGCGACACCGACAACATTGCAACGCGCCGAACAAAACGACGTACAAGAGGAAGGGACAGGAGAGAAGGAATTGGAGTGTCATCTGTCTGGCACGAGCGGAATCCATTCCTCCATTGACCCCGTCTCCCACCATTTACTCCCCCCACCCAATCTTGACACTCCATTGCCTGTCCTATCTCAATCCGCTCCTCTCCCTGCCCCGGCACCGAACACCCCTCTCACGATGCCATCGTCGACCTCCTCCACCGCCGCGTGGGAGGGGATGTGGGTGTTCTCGAAGAGACGCCCAGCGATCCGCAGAAGAGAGCAGTCGTCGAAACAATGGCAATGAGCTTTGTGGACGCAAAGCGCGGAAGTTGGGTGGGGTCTCGGCAGCTGCGACGTGGCCATGGCTCTCCACTCCCCCCCCCCTCACTCATCTCGAAGCGTAGAAAAACAACCGAGTCTCTTGGAACTAGGCGAGACGAACGGAGAGAAACACAAACTGAAGCGCGCCTCCGGCTCACCTCTCAGCTCTCGGCTCAACAGCTGAAAAATTCGAAACAAACTATGGACCTGGAAAATTGTCTCCATCAAAGAACTAACGCAGCCGAGGCGGAGAAGTGCTGAGGAAATGCAAAGTCTAAGGAGGTTGTTACTGGAGATCAAGGTATGTGCTTTTCGCTAGACCTGAAACTTGCATCACAAGAGGTATCTCAAAGAAGCAACAAAGATTCACGACCAAAGATGCAGATATCTAGGGAATTAGACACCGTGTTCTATATTCGTTTTATTGGCTTTACAACGTTCGTGAATTACTAAATAAATTATTTCTTCTATCCAGTCATATTATAATAAACGTGAAGCTAAATATTGTTAAAATCGATGGAAGAAGCTGCTGAACAATAATCAAAACGAATTTCTAGAAATTCCATTCGTATAAGTAAAATAGTTTCAAAGATGGACCAACATTTTAAGCATTTTTTCACTACCTACAAAAATATGGCTAAACGTAACAATTATACGTAATACACCCAGTGAAGCGAAACATGAAAATGTAGTATCAAGATTGACATTTATTTAAAGGTACGCTGAAGAATCGGGAGTTCCGGCTTTCACCTTCATCAGTTGCATTAAAATATTTTCTCGTTACCAGGCACTTATTTGTATCAGTTTTAATGTTGCATATCCTATCATTTAATTTAATAACTTCAGCAATACATATATGGTTACATAGTTTAAAATTTTTCGTCACATTGTGTCTGTATCATAGACCTGCGAATAAGCGCATGCCACTCTCAGGGTTTCAATACAAGAGAAATGTTTACCTTAGTTGTGTTTGAATACGTCATTGTTGGTGATGGTGACACGTGGAAAGGGTGGTAGTATTGACTATAGTTACGGGATTAAATTCAACGATTTTGATTTTTAATTTTGTGTTTTTAGAATGATCAAGTGAGCGGTAGGAAGCATGAATATTTGCTTTCTATTATAACTTTTGTTGTTTTTCATGGAAGATCAATTCTTTTTTGTTCAGTGGTCAGTGTTTTAATTAATGTGTAATATATTTCCGAAACCTTGGTTCTATAATATTGGTTATTTTTTACAAGCAAAACTCATAAAACAACTATCTTTTTTAGTTAATATACAGCTGGAATTGCTGCAAATTAGAAGAAAAATTAAGAAAATGTTTGCGTAGTTCACTACCCAAAGAACATTCTCCTCTACCTTTTCCGGGAAACTCTCATCTTGAGTAGTGTTAATTTCCAGATCTGATAAAATTATAACTCTTCTTTTACTTCATTTCAAAGCAACGTAATACGCAAAAGTTCACATTATAATTCACAAACATACACAAAGAAGTCGCTTTGGTATTATGCTGGGACATTTACCGCTCCTGCATATTCTTATTCTATCCTTGCGCAAAAATAGTTAATTTAAACATTGCAAATTTAAATTTCTAGATAAATTTTATTCCCGTTCTAGTTTACCACAATATTGAGATAACTGGGATATTTCACGGATTTAAAAATAATTCAAAGATTCAGAAATAAAATAAAATAGAGGTGGTGTAAAGAATTCCTTGGAAGTGTAAATAAAGAATTATATTATAGGTAAAACGCAAAAAAATAAATCGTAGTTTCAATTTTTGATAACACAATAACGTTGTCAATTTAATGGTAATGGCAACAACATTACCAAAAAGCAAGTTAAAGGAAGAAATGTATATTTTAAGAATTCCCAACTTGGCAAGTTAACAAAACATGCAATGTACAAAAAGTGAGAGAAACTTAATTTCCAATGAACTAACGGAGGCCATTCTGTACGGGAATGGATGTTTCTAGGTCGTACAGTCTTCGATCTGTTTCTGGAGTGTGTTGTACCACGTTCCTGAATCTCCTCAAAAACTCCCGGCAAATACATTTAAGCAACGTTGTCCTAACGTCCTGCATTCCTCTTACAAATCCTGCGCTCTATCCTAAAATTCTACATCAGTGGTGCTAGATAGAAACATAGAAACAACTGTCCATTTTCTGAGATAATTTATGCCCCAAGGATAGCGAAAATTATGAGAACATAAATCATTCACACAATACTTTTGTCTCGAGCAAATCCAATAGAATAAACGAATGAGAATAGATATCCACTAGCTGTCAGCCACTGAATCTTGATTGCAATAAGATTTTACGTTCTTTGTGAACAGATTTTTGTCTGAAGCAATCTTACGACAGATTTTTGTCTGAAGCAATCTTACGTATTATATAAAATCATTCATAAATAAGTACAATGATATGGAAATATACTGGAAAGAAAATAAGTATAAATATGACAGAATTATATTCAAATGCCATTGAAACATAAAATATATGCAGCAAACCAATTAATTTTTGTAAATATTTAAAAAATTGTAGCAGTTTGAAAAACGAGTAAAATCAATACTCGTCTCGGAAAACACTTGTTGCCTTCCTGTACTTACGCGCATATCGTAATTACTACGGCGAAGTATTAAGAATCCTCGCGTTGGAGATCCTCAGTTGACACTGGAAACCACATAAGCACTTTAAACCAAAAAAGAATTAATGCATTCAAAATAATCTGTGAAATAAAACGAAATAGTTAGGACACATCGATAATGTCAAATATAATGAAAATTGATAATAAACAACTTGTGCTCCAAAAAATTTGAAATAAATCCTTAAATATAATCTCCTGTACCTATGCAGCAGCATGCGAATTCCAGAAGTTCTGGACAGTCCATGGTCGACACTACGCAACCAGCTACATACATTACACCTTACATTCACCTGAATAAATAAATCACGCTTCTAATCTTCCCTGTCACTCTCTTCTTCCTCAGTTTTCTCGCGAGCACCTCTCCAACCCTATTATTCTCGGAAACGCGGTGGCGTTCGCACTCCTGACACAAGAGCTCTATAAAGACAGGCATACGCAGCCGCCAATTCTGTACCTTAGTGATGCATTCAGTGTATTGTAAACACTGCACTACACTTGCTCATTGCTAGATAAATTTTAAGTAATTTAAAAAATAATCATTTATGATTTCAGAAAGGCGGTATTTATGATTGCAGAGAGATAGATAGAGATAGAGAGGGAGAGGATGTAGGACACCAATTCCAACTCTGGTAAAAGTATGTCATTTTTTTCTTATGTTCGTTTGACATCGTCACTTCGTATGTATTCAGTCAGAATAAATGCTTTTGTGTTCTTCATTTTAATAGTAGTATAAAAACAAATGTTAAAATAATTAAATCCAAGTGTTTTATTCATAGTCAATATACATTTGCATTTGTTTAATTGCAGTTAAAGACGTCTCCTTAGTTCATTTACCTATGTTTCGAAGTAATTATATATTTTAATACCTAACATCTGCACTATAAAAGCCGTGATATTAAAATGATGAACACTTTTTTCATTGAAACTCTCAAGATCTTGAATTTATATGCTAAGAAATGGCAATAACAGACAAATATTACGAAACGCGACGCTAACGGTTGTAATTTTACACGTCAATCTGTCAGTGTGACGCAAAAATGGCGTCGTGCGTATGCTCCCCTCTATGGAGTCTTAGTGCCACCAGCGAATGCGAATGCGAGATCGCCAAGTCGGTGGCGCCCGCCTACTCGCCACATCGCCACACTAAATACGCGCCACGCACAAAGACCAGCTCCCTCCGAGGCGGTCGGCAACGACGACAACAGAGTGCTTCCCTCGCAAATTGGCGGAGCAAACTGCTTCCCAGCGACGAGACAACAGCCTGTGCATTTGCATCATGACTCGAGGTGCAAGTGTGTGTTCATTCCGCCGGGAAGGAATTCGTCGATGGGTCCAATTGACGCGCTTCTCCAGTTCAAAGACGCAGTGCGTCCCGCTCAAGGCTTCCATTTAGCGACAGGGCGCGATCTATCCACCGCGAGAGAGTTCCCACTGTTCTCCAAGCGCATGTCACTTTGCTATCAAGCATCGATTACTCTTTTAACTGCTAAACTGCTGGATCGTGAAAACAATACAGTTTATATACTCGGAGAAATTTACAATCATTCTCGATTGCCAAGCCTTATACCGTCACGTTTCATCGAAGTTTAAATGTACTACAGATACGAATGTTTGAAATTTAAAAATTAATACGCTCTTTTCGAGATTTTGAAAAATTCATATCAGAGCAGTTTGCTTCGTTGGGATTCCACAATCACTCATGTTTTAGATCTTTTGGTCTAGTTCTCAATGATCTCATGGTGATTATCCGAATATCCAAACATAGGCGTAAAAACTTAAAATTACTAAAGATAATATAGCAAAAATTTCCATTTTTAACTCATTGACAAATCATGGTCTGTAGCGCAAGTGACATGCGTTTTGCGTTTCTTGAGGGAAAGTGAGGTTGAGTTTGAGAACCTGAAGAAGTGTTTAACAGGGTATGATCTGAGAAAAGAAAACAGAATGTGTTGGATCAACCTAATATGCCTAATAAATGGGATAAAATAGAAAATTTCACGTTTTTTTTCTTGTGAATGCTACAAGTCTAGTTGGAACTTGGGGCCAAGGACAATGCTTCAGCAATGCGTTTTCCCAACAATACTAACTTTTCTTGAAAATTTAATCCCTTTTTTATTGAAAAGACGCAAATACATTACCCTTACAAATTTGGAAACTAGTAGAAGAAACTATCTTTTGACGGAAATCCCGTGTCACATGCAAAAAAAGGGTGCGATTTAACATTGAGTTGAAAACGTCCGTTCAAAAAAAAGCACCTTTCATAATGTTACACCCTTAACGTAGCCACTATGTTAATCTTGGAGAGTCAATCAAAAACAAGAAGGAAGAAGCTATAACATGAGAGACAGCCCAAACAGAACAAAGAGAGCTAAGATATGACCTTTCCAAATTGTCATAACAAACAATCTTCGCAATATATAAGAAAATCACATCTCCGGTATCTGAAGGTCTAGAGAGCTGAAACCCAGAGCAACGTCATAAATTGAGATTCATTTTGACCCTACAAAATTACAGATAAATCGGTGGCATGATCGCGATGAACGTTCGTTTAAATAACTGGCATTGCTCACATATTCATGAGTATATCTTCACAATCAGCCAAAAAAGTTCGACCAACTCAGAATATGCTAAAATCTTTTATTTCAGTTCATTTCCATTAAAAGCATTAGAGTTTATTTGTTCCATTATTTTAACATCATTCCACATTAAATTACACCGAGTCCGTTATTTTCTGTTCTTTTTATCTGGAAAACTAAGTATACGGGTAAGTAGGGTCATTGCGGAGACTTACGGAAAATTGGAAATTATTCTTCTCCTATGGCAAAAAATCAAATTCTGATTCATTACATTATTTCCGTCTATTGTCCAGCTATTATGTAAAAGCACAATAATTTCTACAATAACATTGAAAGTGTCATATACTTTCAAAACTAAAACTGGCAGGCATGGAGTAGTTATGAATTTGACGGGTGACAGACACACTTGTATCAACTAGTTAACGCTAAGCAGTTTCCATGAGTTTATATTTATGGCTTAGCTATCTAAAAGTATCCANTTAGTTTATTGTCCTCCACGTGGTCATACGCAGTTAGTACTGTTTTTTGACAATAAATTTATTATTATTATTATTATAAATAGAAATAGTTCTGTCAAGAAAATTTTACAGATGACACAAAAAACTGATTTAAAGCCTTAAATGATTATGGAAAATTACGGGAAAATTATAATAGATTACTTCTTTATTGATGTAAAATTAAAGCATACAACACTCGCATCAAACAACAATAATCACTACTGCTAAATAGCTTCTACAGTATGGAGCTCGGCTCTTAGAACGGTATCCTATTTACTTCGATATAATATTGGTTCTAAACTGATTGTCTTGATATATTTATACTTGAAGAACAATAATTATGCGAATATTATTATAGACAATTAATTTTTAATGTAATACTTCATTAGTATTCACTAATACATGACCAACGTTTCGATGCTAGTTTGGCATCATCTTCAGGCTTGCTAGAAAATGGTATTCAAAAGTAGAATTACAATGGAATTACAAGATAAAAATTTGAGTACAGAACAGTTACAAAATAAATAAATAATAAAACGTCACAAAATATTTGATGGTATGTGACATTAATAATAAAAATAAAATAAAAATTATCCCTACAATTGTGAGTTATAAATTTTTAAATATATATCACATACCTGCTATTTTTTAAAGTGTTCTAATTATCCAAAAATTAATATCCATAAATTTTCTTTTTAAAATATTAAAAAACATTAGTTGTTGTAAGAATAATATAGTCAATGAAGCAAGTTCAACATTGTCTACAGCCTTCCTACAGGGAGGTATGATATCAATTAAAAAATGATTTTTGGTTTGAATGTAAGCGACAGTTGGTATACCAAATACAATCGCTCATGATTATATCCACTTCTTAGTTTTTAATGCAGAGTAAAATAAGCAAAATATTGGTGTACCTAGCTTTTACGTAGGACGTATTTTAATTCCTCTGGATTATTTGGATACTTCATTCTTCAATACCATTCACATATTTATGTTAATTCATGAATATTAATATTAATGAATACCGTAGAAATATTTAATAGAAAATTATATTAGTCAAAGCTATGCAACAACATTTACCTATTTTTAGTATGTTCTTAATCTTCTATGAATTTTGCGTGATCGCATTTTCGTATCTGGAAAATAAGTCGGCCATTAAGGTAGTATGATTAATATTTCCCACAAAATCCTCATTTATGGAATATTATCAAAGTTTAATCTACTGCGAAACACAAGGAATTATTTCATAATCATGAAACTTTTTTAAATGCTATTATTAGTTTGAAATTCACGCTGATGTCCTTGATAAAGTTTTCACTCCTGCGTTAGAACAGATCAGAATCGCTTGACATTGAAATTTTCCAATTGAAATGGGTCTGTGAAGAATGGCGTTTAACTTCCACAAAAATATATACCTTGGTGAGTTCCAATTTATAAGACATCGCCAGAAACAACTTTCATCGCTGTGTAGCTTTGAGTTCTTGCGAAAATGGACTCTGTATTGACTCCATTTCATTCGAATGCGCTGCACGTGCTTAAACAACGGAAAGGAGAATTTTGACTTAAAGAAACTTCCGAAAATGTAACTGTAGCTTTGGATTTTGTTTTCTCGCCTCAAATTTTATCAGAGAAGCGCATTTCTTGCAGCAAAGGAAGCCATGCGACTATTTAACGAGTTTATCGGAGAACCTGGGAAAGTAAGATAACATTCGAAACCTCAAAAATATACGAGAAATGCGGAGCTTTGAGATGATATGTGATCCGAAAGCTGAGTTTCAGAATATGTTCTCATCTTTCCGAGACACATCCTGTATTATTCCATGAAACTAACAACATTTTCATCGTCAGCTGTGACCTCAGGGTCAAATATAAGCCTATTAGGTCTAAATGCAGCAGCAAATGGGGCGTCAGTGATAAGTACTATCGTTCTTAATTATCTCGAAATCTGCATGATTTCAATAATTGCGATTACTTAGCAATATTTCTGGACAAATAAATTTATGACTTCCCGTACTTGTAGAATACATAATCTATTACAATCTCTTAAAAACATCTTTTTTAAGTATTGGGTGGATATTATAACAAGCAATTAACTGTATTATTCGTATCATTTCGATGCAGGTTTAAAATCCACACAATTCTTTGAATACAATGTGAAATATTTTTAATCAATAGAAGAATATAAATTCTGTACCACTCCTATAATGAACTTGTGAATAATTTTCAGGGTTCTGAGTAATCACACCGGAATTTCAAAAGACCTAGTTGTAAAACCTTAGAGTACACACAATAATAAGTACGGAATAATAATAAGTAGGTTTGCAAACCCGCCAAGGCGCTGAGAAGGGGAAAGCGGAGTGCGTGTGTGGAATGCGAGAAGCGTGGGGGGGGGGCACCGGGAGGCAGAACACGCGTGAGGCACGCTGCTTCGCGTGCTCCACTCACAATGTCACTCTCCTAATCTCCCAATCATTTCGATTCACGTGCTACACGGGAGGCTAGCCATAACGCATCTAGGTCATGCTTGGTGGCGGTCAACAGGAAGAATGGGATTATTCTGAGGCCACTTTATTAGCTAAATACAGAGTCAACGCTATAGCCACCATTAACAAGGCCTTATTCTGGCTCAGTAGCTACGGGGTCGTAAACAAGCGCAAATTTGCCGTGTCTCATCACCGCGAGATAAGAATATGGAACAGAACTTCATTCTCGACCAAATGTTTTACTCTGCATAATGGATCACTCTTTGACAAGTTGTAGATAGATAGAAAGACGTGTATTACCTTACATCAACAAATAGAATCTTCAAGGTTTTAGGAATTTGTCAAATACGTGGACATGATAATCAACTTACTTCTAAATTAACAGTTTGCCTCTAAATTCACAGCTTTTTCACACTTTATCAATACCCAAGAAAATATTTTTATTTTTTGTGATCATATAATAGACTACTTTCTTGATTAAACCTCTCATATACGAATTGGTTCCACAATGTTTCATAGTGTGTTTCATATTATTTTTTTAAAGCTTCACAAAACTTTTGCGTAGCAATAGATATGTGAAACCGGGGTAACTGTGACGTTTCCTTACTCAATATTTGATAACATAGTATAATGGCACAGAATGAATTACGTTCATTTACTGCAGAAAACGTTAAAATGTTTACTGGTGATTGCAGAAAAAACTATCCAATCGCAGAAATAGCAGCGCACAACTTCATACTTTCGTGGACTCTATTGAGTATTAATAGTCTTATTTAAAAAGTTAAAATAATTTGAAGTGATAAAACTGTCTTTCTTTTAAGAAATATTATACTTCAAACTTACGTCCCAGTTTTAACCGGAGACTCCTGAATTGGTTTCCACAATAGACTTCCTTTTTTTAAAATTTAAAAATTCAGATTGACACATACATATGTTTTGAGATTACTCCATTACAAGCAAAAACTACAGAAACAAACTGGTTTACAGAAACTAGAGAAATGATGTACATTTGTGGAACGCGAACGGGAGGTGTAGTGATAATCACCCCAGCGATCAAAGCTGAGTCCCGGGTTCGATTCCCAGCTCGTCGTCAATTTCACCTGACCGAAAGTAATCGCATATCTTCTCCACGTGTAGATCCACGGAAGAAATATATTCATATATACAGAAACATTTTCAACAACCAGATTTTCAAGCAAACAAAACTGAAAAAAGTTTTCTTTGTGATAAGGAAGGCAACTTACAAACGACAATAACAATACACTTCACTGTCAATGGAATTATAACGCACATCGTAGAAACCTATTTTGCTCTCTTGAGTCAAACTTATGAAAACAGAAAAGATGATACAGTCCAGTTGAAAGTATTGACAAAGTTCATATATAAGGAAATTCAAGGTATAATTTACGGAGACAGTACTTCAAAAGCGAAGAGATTTATTTATATTCTAACAATTCGTTTGCATATTGATAGCAACAAATAAAAAACCATGAGGTCGAAAACTCATGCGGAAATACGGAGGTCGCGAGACGGAATCCCTGTCAAAACAACGTTTTCTAAGACTTTTCTCACTCACCTCCATAGGCCGACTGCATTCCAAGTTTCAATGGATTTCCCTTTCTATCGAGAATCGCGGTGAGGTACCAAATCTTAATGGACCACTGTATCTCCATCCGAAGAGGTGTTGTAAATGAGAATCCTACAGTGGGGATGATCAAGCAGGTAAAACGTTTGGATATGGACTACAAAATCGCGTCTTTACTGGGAATGGTTCTTCCCGCTTTCAGATGATGGTGGAGACTTTTAGAAGAAGGAATCCGCGGGTGCCGAGATGCGTCCTCTCCTTTCCTCGGCCTCTCCCCTCGCACTTGCGCCATCCAAGTGAACAATGCAGACAATGTGTGCAACCACCCGGAGACGCATGTACAGGAGCGGAAGAATCCTGCCTCGTCACAGGGAAACTGTGACGATTCATTTAACGAAGATATACCACTCAAAATTGACCAAACATAAATCAAATTACGAACCAAACATACACTACAGAATATAAAGGACTCAAAAACATTTTCCATTTCTATATTCTGCAGCCTACATTTTGAAGTTGAAAAATCGTTTAAAAACATAGATACTAATAAACGATAATTACTAATGATTTATATTAGACAAGATAATCTTTCGTCAAAAATTACTGAAGAAGTATATTTAATACTCAAATGCCACATTATAATGATAGTGTTAAGAAACCTTAGACGCCAAACAATTCGAAGTCCAGAACCAGAATATTCTACTTTCTCAAAATAAAAGTACTTACTTCGCCTTGCGCATAAAAGAAGTTATAAACTACGGGGAGGTAGAAGAGCATTTAACTTTCCCCTCACGCAACTTGAGGTTGCATTTAGCTCTCTTCATCTTATCGTAGTCTCTCAGTGCAGAGAGTACGTTGTACACAAAACGCGCTAATCGATGGACCTGAACGAACATTATGCGGAAGAAAATTTTGTACTGAAATAAATCGTCTGATACCACTTACATTAAAGGGAGTCCAAGTAGACATGGACCTAGACTCAAAGTATAAGATACAAATCTAACAATAATTACATTAGTATAAGACTAAGTGTACTTACAGCCATCGGTAAACATCAACTAAAAATAGATCGTTTTATACGTGCATCTTAGCGCGAACGCAAGGATTGTGAGAAATTTCCATATTCAAATGAGACATTGATCCAATAGGGTTGTTTTTAAATAAAGAAACTGTTTGAAAGCTTTATATTTATTTTATCTAACATTTAAAGAGATCTTAAAATTTTGTTTTATACCTGCCGTTTTATTTATTAAAATATTTTTTTTATGTCAAGTCATTAAAAATTCATTATTTCATTTATTCACTGAGAAGTACATATCATATGTCTACTTATCAGAAATCTTCTTCTTCTTATCTGGCACTACAGCCCCTCGTAGGCTTTGGCCTTCGCGGAGGGGAGAGCTCGCGCGATTTCTTGACCCCGGCACTACAAGGAGTTGTCAGCATCTCGCTCCGACAGGTTCGACCCCAGGATAGATCCTGGTACTCATTTTATAGCAAGTTTAGTAAGCCTGGGAGTCAGTCTGGATGTTGAGGCGTGACGAAAATCCCCACTTCTCCGGGGATCGATCCCCGGCCATCCACCCAGCAACTCAGTGCTCTATCTACTCAACCACGCTGACTCCGTATCAGAAATCTAAGGGATGTAATAGAATAGTTTGTGATTGCCATTAGAGTCCACTAGCACACGAAGACGTCAGACCATGCTTGAGTGGAGTTCTTGGGGTAAGTTTTCCAGAGAGGTTCAGAAAGCATTACAAAAAATAACGTCTGCGAAAAACAATGAAGCGAATAGGCATTAGCGTACTTTAAGGGAAGCTTCATCATGAACGTAGGTGCATGGTATAAACCAATAAGCTAGTAATAAAATTGAATTACAAGTCATTCAGATTGAAAAAGTAATATTATATTGGAATAACGACTATCTTCGTCCTGAAACAAAGTGAATGAAAAAGAAAACGCTGAACAGGAGAGTTTATTTAGTTGAATCGTACAATGGGTTATAAATTTGAAGCGTAACATTTCCAAACAAATGGTCAAAATTTTCTGAAAACAAATAAGATGCCGTGTTAGAAAAATCAAAAGTGAGATAACTGAGAAATTTCCAATCATCGATTCCCAAATTTTGGTTAACTTTTTAAATATTGTAGCTTTACCCATTGAGTAGGATATGTGTGATTCCAAGAGACCGAGATTCTTCTATCTCTGCATTCCCCCTGGTATTCAAGCCCTTCCCTTTCAGCTTCTGCCCTTACAACACCTCACCTCATCCCATCGCCTCGTGCTGCCGTGACACGTACTTGACCTCTTTGCAAAATAGCCTTCATCGAACGCTGAGAGGGAAGCTACGTTCTTTTGGAATGAAAACTAAAACGCTACCTGAAAACTTATCAAACAATTGGTCCTCCGTTCCTCAATGTGAATTGCAACTTTGTTTCAGAAAATGTCAGTGAATGAGCGCCACCCTGGCCAGAGTTTTTCTCCGGTTTTTCCTTCGGCTAAAGGAAGATTTTATATACAGGTTTTCCAGGCTCTCAATTGGGGATACAGTCAATTGTGATAATTAATCTCGAATTTAGGGTTTTATCTCTAGTTTGATAATATTTAGAGAATAATCTTTAGTTTGTTAATAATATGTACTTGTGAAATAAATTTTTGTACTTTATTGAATGCAAATTTGTTGATTGTATGTTGATATTTTAACACGAAGCTAACTATTTTTATTCTTATCCTAGGTGAGTGCTGAAATGTTAAATCAATCCGCTTCTTCCTTAGTGTTCGTGATCGGAATTGATACGATTGTCTCTTGCTTCCAGAGAGGAAACTAGTTTATTGTCCTCCATGTGGTCACACGCAGTTTCTAACTGCTTTTTTTTACTATAACTTTATAATAATTATTAGTTTTAACCTAAAAATTTCAATTCTGCAACTTTGATGCTACAACGAAGTTTAAAAAACATAGCAACAAATAATGAAAAATTTTTATTTGTCCCTTAGTCACAGTCACACAACCACAGTCACTGCCAACACATCAAAAAGGCTTACTGTGCAAAATGTCCAGAAATATTTCTCTGAGTATTGCAACGGGCCAAAAATTTAGGAGTTATTTTTCCGCCGGGTAGAAGATTCTTAACGATTTTATTCCGTACAATAACGGAAATTTAGTTTCCTCTCTCTTCAATTACTGCATTGACGATATTGCCGTTGCGTATGACGTCTAAAGATGCCACTAAGTAAGTTGGTTTAGTAGCGCAGGCCAATCAAAATGCACGAGTTCGAGTTCGCCCTTGTAAATGTAAAACCCTCCGAACTTTAAGTCTTCTTTTGAGAAACAAAAATGAATGTTTTATTGACACAATCTTATAGATTTACGATTTAGTGGCACAGGAAATTACTCAAGCGAGAAGTGGAACTGGATCTATACTTTAACTGGGGTTGAACTCTCATCCAAGATTATCATCTGTGTTTACAATCGTTCTGCATTCAAATTCTCATCAGCAAGGTTAGTGAGATGTAAAACTGAAACCATTGTTGTCCAATCGCATATGTAAATTAAATGTGATAAAATTAAATTAGATGACTAATGAAGATGATGAAGCAATAATACTCATTTTCTGTAATATATCGGCGAAAAATTTGTCTCTGGTTTCAGGGGTTGTCTCGGATCACGGCGGTGGAACCATGTGATCTCGCTGCTAGTATTTTTTCGAATTAATGGTTGCAAACTTGCTTAATGATAATGCTTTATCCCATTTTTGGTAAATCTTGAACAGGCACAGAAGCAGACCTCATGTACATGTGTCCACCAACTCTGAAGTTGTTCCTTGGTCCTAGTTCAGTCCTAAAGTCCTTTGGAGGTAATTGAATGGTAATTTATTATTTACAATGGTTTTTATGTTCATTTTACATCAGTTTCGTATTATTTTTTGGAATTAAACACTTAATATTCATTCTCTAAACAAGTGTTACTGGTTTGCATTTGGAGAGTCTGGAACGAATCAATTGGATTTACAGATATTCATAAGGAAATAATCTCCTCATTTACCGTTGATTTCGGATTTCGCTGATAGTTTTCCAAGGGATTATCGACGGAACCCGTGTTATCAATGCATATCCCAAAACAGAAGAAATGAGAATGAAGGAAGTCCCTCATTCCATTTTCACTCGGGAGAATTATTTTCAAGTACATTTCGACGTCATTTAATTGTTCAATAAATAAAATATATGATATTTCTTGGAATAATTCTTTCACTGAAGCCTTTTCCCACTTAATGTGGGGTCCGGATGCCCTTCCTGCCGCACCTCCCCTGAAGCGGTGACTATGAATGGCATGTGGGTGAATGATTATGAGTGAATGTTGTGGTGGAATGACAGCCAGGGGAAACGGGAGAACCCCGAGAAAACCTGCCGCGAACACGTCCATCGGACCGGGTTTGAACCGGCGTTCCCAGAGGTAGAAAGCAAGCGCGTTAAGCACTACGCCACGGGTCGACTTAATATTGCTTGGAATACTCATTGAAATATTTTCACGCTAAACAATCAGTTTTAAATACTTTTTGATGCCACAAAAATTCAATATGTGGTATTTCTAGAAAAAACAGACTATGATATATTAACACGGTAGACTGATTTATAAATAATTTTCAAAGCCATAAAAACTCCATATGAGGTATTTCTTGGAATACAAGTCAATATTTTCTCATGAGGGAATTGTTTTCAAATAAATTTCGCAGTTCAAAATATTAAATGGACATGTATTTAAAGGGATATTTCTTGGAATGTAGATTAAAATACGACTTCCTGTTAATTTTCAAAGAGTAAGCGAATCGGTGAAGCATACTCAAAAGATTTTGTAAACTTGTCGCTAGTGAACACTCCTCGGCACTTCCCTAGCAGTATCTGTATTCTGGCGCTTGTTTCAATAATTATATCTACTTCTAACCTCGCCGCATTCTATCCATGTTCCTTCTTCATTGGGGACCGCTAGTCTGAATTAGATTATCTGTTGATATCCGATTTATGTAAATATAAAATCATCCTATTTGTACTCGCTGTGCATAGAGGCACACATTGTGGGTGACCCTCCGCGTGCCCACGTCCCCGGAGGTCCAACCCCTGCCGCTCCGACGCACCCTTCCCGGCGACAGCGCGATCGGTATCCGGGGACCGCGCTCATCAACACCTTCCCCGCCTTCGCGCTTCTCCCCGGAGGTTCCGTAAGAGGTGCGCCAATGCCCGAAAAGGAGAGGAGAGGATGGCGATGCGGATGGCAGGTGGGGGTCCTGGGAGACGAGGCGCGTGCATCTGCGTCGGGGGAGGTGACACTCGCTCCACCTCCTTCCCCGCCCACGCTTGACGTGCAGGCGGCTGATGACCCCAAAGGTAAGCGGCGGAGGTGTGGGCGGGGACAGCGAGCAGGTGGCAGGCAGTGGCGGCGGTGCGAGTGGCGGAGGCGAAATTATGCAAATGGACGGAGCCTTGGAAGGGGGACACGCTGTGCAAGTGCACATTCATTGATGGCAGGAAATGGGTCGACAGAAGAGCAGACGTAAGCATTGTATCACACGAGAAACTGACGGCGGATGGCGTCGCGTATTCAAGCGCGGAAGACGATATCGGGAAATCTGAATTTTCCACCTTCATTAAAGTTAAATTATTCCCTAAATGTCCCAGAAACGAATTTATCGTCTTTAAATCTAACGTATCTTCTGGATTTTATTTAAATGAAAACTCGTATGGTCTGACCTAGATTTTGATTTAAATGGACGCAACCGTACTTGTATCTGTCGTTCAGTCTTTTTCTGAAACAAGAAATCAACGATCAATTTCTGTCTATTGTTTCCTCTCCTTACTGCTTCGATTTAATACATTTTCTTATAGCTATAGTACGTACGTACCTATTAATGAGAAAATACGAACAGCACGTTGCACTCATTTCTTACAACTCATCTCGGAATCTTTTCTTTACGAGGTACAGCACATGTTATCAACGATTTTATTTATTTATTAAGCTTCGCAACATTATCATTTTCAAAGAAAACGCAAAAAAAATAATAATCATGGTTTAAGACTTCGAATCAGTTTAAGGTTATTTCCACCCAAACTCCTAAAATCCTGAAGAACGATTTTGACAAGTCACAACTCTGATATAACATCCTTTCGTACAATTCACACATACAAAACTATACATAATGTTCAAAACTAAGTTAATTATTTCATGTTTCTTTACTTGTTACAGAAATGATTAATTCCGAAATCAATGTAATACGACTGAAATTTCTGATAACCGTGTGATATAGTTTTGTTATATTTTTCTTCGGCAATATTCAGATTAAAGACACTTTTAGAAACTCATGTTAACCCGATATAAAATTATAAAATTTAGTTGATTATTCCTTATTATTTATTTTTGAGTAAAATTCACGGATTAAACATCTATGACAACATATTTGTTCTTGCAAACTTGATGAGATTAAATATTTTACGTACAATAATGATTTGTATAAAAATTCAACGAAATTATTACTTATTTCCCATGGTTCATGGACAAGTCTCATTTGATTCATTTTACCTGAACTTGTGCTTCTTTGGGTTTGAAATGTTTTAAAAGTTGCAGCGACTAAGAACGCATTAAAGTCAGATATAAAAAGTTCTCCCAGGAGGTTGTATACGGACTGTTGCGAGAAAGAAAATATTCTGTACCAATGAATTATCTTGAGCTGCTCAAATGAAAGGAAACTAATTGTGGAAAGTTTTCACTTCGGAGATAATAGTTGACATATTCTAATTCCTGATATACGATGCCTCTGTTTATAGAATACCGTACAAAGGAGAGTATGGCTCGAAACTAAAACACTTCAAAAACATTATATATTACCCAACAATGCTTTATGCAAAGAGTGACAATACGAGGATTACATCCGAAACTTTATGGAAGAAGGTTTTATGACAACTTCACCTGTTCTATTTAGAGGCCGCGGGACTGAAAGTAAAAGTCTCCAATATTCTTTAAAATCACATGGTTCCGATTCAGTATGTTTATTAGAGATAATTGACAGAAGTGCACTGTCTCACATGTATAATGTGACATGTATAATTCATTTGAATTCGTAGATATTCGATTCCCGAACAAGAAAATTGTTCGTAGTGATTATAGGTATTGTCTTTCACTCAGATGACAAAACAATTTATATCAATTATCAATTGACATTTCAAAATATTGTTTGATAAATTATCACAATTTCTTAAAAAATTGAGAAAAACATGACAAATTATGATAAAATGGTTAACGAAATACTTGTTTTAAAGTTGATATATACACGGAGTTGTCTGTAAAATATGTGAAGTAAATTACCAGATAATTGATACTACGGTAAAATCGTCATGTGGATCTTAAAAGAAGCAAAAACTTGGTATCAAGAAACTGAGGGAAAAATAAACTGAAGAGAGGAGTAAAGAAAGATCATTAAAGAAAACAATAGCAGGTAATAAGCCACCGAAGTCAAAACATCTTGGTGCAAAAAGTTTGCGGCGTCGAGTCGGGGCAACGCGAAGAAAGTTTCCAAGTCTGGAAGAACTGGGCACATTCAGGCGTAAGACATCAGCAATCTCGTCTTCTTCTCAGAGGTAAAAGTTGAAGAAGTAGTAGTTACACCGACAGAGTACAGCACCTCTTAACAACAGTGAACACACATCCGACCTAGAGTCTGATTCATAGACATGTGAGTGATAACGACTGGGTAAGATTATTTTGTGGCAAAGTGGATACACTACACGATATTCTCCAGGCCTTTGCATTCTATATTATTTTTTAGCTTCGTCACAAGGAAAACGCAATAGATGATGATCTCGAACAGGGGTTTCCAACTGGCGGCTCGCGAGATCAATTTTTGCGGCCCGAGAAAGCTTATAAAGAAACAAAGAAATATATTTTAAAGAGTTATGAAAAAAAATTTAAAACTTACTCAAAATATTTTATTATTTCCAAACGTCAGAAATGAACAAAGGGAATTGATAAATAATTAATAATTAACAATTATTTTCTTGGTATATAATTGTTTATTTTTAATATCACTCTTCTACGTAATTGTAAACTAGTTTTTTAAACACGAAAATTAACCAGCCTTTGTTTTAATTAAACTACGCACATTATTTCATACCTGTGCCTCACAGGACCGTAAATTCGAAGTCTTTTTGGGGTATATACCCCAAGTGACTTTTTCTGTTGTTATTCATAAATGTATGTATTTTAATGTGTGTGCCCACATAATATTACTTCAATGTTCTCATTTTTATGCGAACATAACTAACTTTGATGCATTCTGCATATATATTATTCTAAATAAAAAGTAATTAAAGATGAACAAAGCAGTAGTTTTATATCTCGTGAATTTCTGACAGTTGTATCCATACTTATTAATTAAGAGAAAAAAATTACCCTTTATTTATTTATTTGTGAGGTCATGAGACCAAGAGACCTGTTCTTCCCTTAACCATGACGTGAGGGAATTGGAAAAATTGTAGGCGACCTCCCCGGCGAAAACTCCAACCGAAAACCTCAGTTAGTTCGGCCGAGCAGGGTTTAAATCCACATTCTACTGCTCGCATAGACTATGTTCATGAAGTATATTTGTTTTGTTTATATAGCTTTCAGTTATCATATTTTCGCACAAATGGCTACGCATAATTGGAGACACAAACAAAGAAATTGTAACAATATTAAAATACAGAATCATTTCTGAAAAAAAAAAGCTGCGACCACCGTCTCTTTGTTATTAGGTTGGTTCTTTTCATCTTTCCCTCCTCCGCAATTCTACTTCATTATATGAGAGATATGGAACAAAATAACGAATTGATTTTCATTAGAATTAATAATCCAATTTGAAGGTCTTGTTTTTCATCCTTTGTCATAGGAGTTCCATTTCAGGAATGCAGAACGTTAATCCAGTGTAAATGTTCATATGTTTGTTCTGCTTCCGAGTGAAAATGAAGTCCAAGCAGCATGACAAGAAATCACGTTTATTACGATTCATTTTCGATAATATAAAATCTTTTCCCAAGTTAAAAATATTTTCTGTCAGTTTTTAATTTAATAAAATAATCAAACATTACTTCGAAGGTACGAAAATATTACTATCTCTGCATGTTGCTGAATTTAAACATTCAAAGTTTTCATATTTTGTCTTCTAGACTTTTTAAAATTTAACGTCTTTGACCACACATTCTAGATGAGTTGGTCGTTCATCTATTTTCATACAGTTTTCAGTGTCAGGCTTTTTTTTTTCTTTTTTCATGAAATATGTGTTCCCTCCAAAAAGTAAATAAAATAACCCAAGCTGTTTAACGAGTTCGTAAAAAATAATGGCTGTAATTAAGAGCAAAAGCTGCTTTCTCACACTTTTATATTGTAAAGTTAAAAAAGTAATATTTCAACATCGAAAATCTACAAAATATTCGAACACTTGTTTGTATCTATATCTTATTCCAAGAGCATCATTGTAGTAAAGAAATTGCCAGGCAATCGACACACGTGGAACATTTTTCTCTTCAACTCCTAGCATTTATAAGTTACTTCCAGTTCAATATAGTGGTAGCCACTAATGATGGCATGAGGTTTCAGGTGCGCAATAACCATTGACCGAGTTCAGCAAATAGCGGTATTTTGCCGTTGGATGCCTCAGTTAACACACAAATGAGTAAGTTGTCATACACTTCTCTTTCTACAGCTATTATTCGGCGGTACCTCAACATATTCAAAATACAGGGGAATAGGCAGGTTTTTTTCATTTTATTTAGTCTCGGCAAATCAGACCGCCTAATCATTACAAGGATAATTTAATCATACAATCTCTTTTGTCTTTATTCCTTTAATGCATCACTTAACCACTGATGTTCTCAAACTCGACCTAACAATTTATCATTTACCCATTCACCAATAGGCTGGTTTTGTTCAATGGCCAAATACTTACGGAGTTTTCAATTTACTGCGCTCGGTGTGCACTAGAACTGGACAAATACGTCATTGCTCCGCACGAGTTCGTCGCTCCACCGGGCGAGTGCAGGAAATAAATGGAACATCTTTCCTCCACGATTCTGTCACGGGTACCTTCGTGACTACGATTCAGAACAAAATAAACGCATGTGCCTTTGCTCAGTGTTGTCTAATGCTTGATTTTGTGCGTTGTGATACGAGTGGAAAGATATATTTACAACAAATTCATCGCATCCGTCATAAATGAGTTATCCATAGGCTAACTTAACTTCAACAACGGTCAGTGCAGTCCCTCCACGGAGGAAAGACTCAGAGCAAGTCGGGTTGCTCTCAGTGCGTAGCGAGTCCACACCGATAGATAAATTGAACCACCTTACCCTCGCTCTGTTACAACTTCTTTGTTCACGGGGTACACCAGTGTGCACTTAGGAAATTCAAAAATGGAAAATGTTATTAGTTTTCTGAATGAGCTACTATTTCAAGAGAGAGAATTGGAAACGGACAAGTAGTTTCTAAACGTCGCAAAAGTGCAGGAGCTTACAGTCGAGGATCCATAAGAACTGCTGCTCGAGATAAGAAACGAATAAACAATTCAAAAGTATCTTCCTCTTCGTCTTCGCGGCCGTATACTATAAACGGGGGTGACGACAATAATATCAATCACTTGGTCAAAACACAAATAAATATTTTAAAATATAATACAGGTTTTGAAAAATTCTCTAAAAATTCACCAATTTAAAAGAATCGGAAAATAATTATTTTCGAAAAGAAAGTCTCATAAGAGTCCAAGCATGTTATCCAAATATTAAATGATCTACACATCGCTTTAATGGCCGGAGAGTTGTGTTTCAAAAACTAAAATCGAGATAAGCATATATTATTGCACTCATTTACACAATATTTTCACTTTTTAAATATTTCATACTCTGTGCGGAACCGGAGAAATTATACAGTTGCAATCTTTAATGCATTTCTTTACGTTCATCTAGCGACATCTTCCTGTGAATTGCTTTGCTTCTCTCGGAATTCAGGTAGTGACACGAGAGGCGAAGCGAGAACCCTGCTCCGCTTTGATGAGGGAGGAGAGCAGTTCTTTCAGAGTTGCGTCAACGACGGATTACCGCGGCCTTTCAGTCCCGAACAACTTAGTTGGACGAGAAATCCTCGGCGAGGATTCGCACTTTTACTTGGATGTGTTTCCGACTTCCTCCAAAACCCGGGAGATAACTCCCAGAATCGTCTTTTTAAAAGCGAAACGAAAATCTACACGTTTCTTTCTGGAGCACTTCTCGGGTCTTTCTTTCTGAAATAATAATCTCCCACTGGAATATGTTGTGAGGCATGTTGCACGTTATTATAGTTGTATATTATACAATATTTAACTTGATGGGTTTTATAATTCACTAGTAACTGAAAGGTAACAAACTTCGAAATGTTATTCTTAATATTAAAATATTAGCAGTTCTTATTAAGATTTCGAGGGTAAAAAATAGTGTTTGAAGAGTGTAGAAATAAGAACATAGAGTTTATTAGTCCAAGAAAAGTCGCAACCTTACCATGTTGAAAATATGGCGTTTTCATGCTAGGTTTGTTTTCTTGTTTCGCTTCAGTTACAAGAGTTTCGCTTTTATTTCAGTCATCCTCTTATTGAGATAAAAAAGCGAAGCACATCCACCTTGGGAAACCTTAATCCATAATTACCTCGCAAATTAAGTGTTGTGCGTGAGTTTGACTATAAAAACATTTCCTTTTATTGAGAGCCGTAATTCTGAAATCAGAATGTGAATGGAAATGTCATCATTTGTTGGTATAATCGAGATATTATGATTCCAGTGATTTATTCAAAACTTATCGGGATAGTACTGAATATATTATTCGTGTAAATGAAGATGAGGAAAAAGTTCGGAAGTGAGTAAATCCTTACAAGAGTTTTACTTTGGAAATATCTTTGGTTCACAAGGGGTTGAGTGATGTTTAATTTTAAGAAAGGATAGAAGAAGTAAAAGACAAGTTTGATATTTTGCCTTTCAAATGTATTGTGAACTTGTCTGAAAAGTTCATTTTGTGCTTTCAAAACTTTGTGTACAATATAGGGGGAAAATGAATATTTGAGCTAAATATGTAAATTGAGAAAGGTCGGGAGTTCATGATAACTTGAATTTTACTGGAGTGAAAATCTTTATCAATGCTACGAAGTTCGCAGAGTTTTCTTTTACATTTCCCTCGCAATTATAGCCATTGCAATCGCGTTACAGATTTAAATCATTCTCCAATGACGCTCATTCGTAATCTGCTTATTATTGTGTAGTGATATCTGCTCATAAAATGTTGCAGACTACCAATCTTGTGTGCTCAATCTCAATCTAATGTATTAATGAAATTTCAAGAGCTATAGAAGAGTGACATTAATATTTCGTCCATGACGGTAAATTTTCTTTTGCAACAGTTTTACAAACAGTGCTTAGAGAGTTTAAATTAATTTTTTATATCTCTATCAATATTATGGCTATAAATGCATAATAGAAGTGGGAGAGAAAATGATAAAAATAGAAATTCAAATACATAAAAATCGAATCCGCTTAGTCGGGTGCCGGGATTCACGTTCTTAATCATTTATTGAGGATACACATTGTCAGGTTGAAAAAAGATGAATTAAGGATAATCTTTGTTACAAGAGATAGAAGAATATACAAAAAGAATTCATGTATCTTTTCAGTAAAAGAAGGAAAACGAGAAGAAAAGATGATTTTCACAAGAATTCGCATTAAGGAAGAAGAAATCTATCCTATTAGGAATTTTTCACTTTTGGCTTAAAAATAATTAAAAAACAAGTAGCAACTCTTGTAGTCATGGTAGTATCAATGGTTACCTCCCAAACATCATTAATTTTTATCACTACAATAAAGTACAATTAATTCTAAAGAACCTCCTTTTCCACACAAAGGTGCAAGATGGAAATCTGGAATTACTGTATTATCGCAACAGCGAAGGAAGAATACAGAATGAATTAATTCTTAAGATAAAACTTTCGACAAAGAGAGAGATAGTAAGATAAGCAAACTGCCCAGCGTTTACAGATCTCTGCTATCACTAACTTTAGTTGGCGCTTTCCAGCAAGGATATGTCGCTCAAATATTTTTGTGGATGTTTCGACTGCTCTGCCTCATGGAATACCAGCGTTCTCTCTTCTCTGTTCCACTTTTTCTTACTCTCGTACTGAACCTTTTTGAAACGTCGTCAATAATATCGTCCCTATATTTACATCCACTCAGAAATAATATGATTACTCTTTCCTGATCAGTTTTTTTTTTCATCGAACTGTATGAGAGAGACGTTAGTATATTTTTTCCGGTCTTACATTTTAAAAGCAAATTTGTTTTCTGTTTGTATTCGTGACGTTTCTTCTTCAGTCTTTGTAAAATCAGCACGAGGATACGGATCACACGAAACCTTTCCTTCGAGTAAATCTTGGTGTCACTCGCCCGAGTTCCTAACGCTGTGGGGTATCAATGAAAGACACCGCGTGGCCCCAAGTCTTCTGCTCCGTAAGAAATACATGAAACCCACCAAATACGGGAGAAAAAAAATCGAACTATCATGTTTGCAGATTTCTCAGCGTATCATTTACGCCAATATCTTGTGGATATGTATGTATTATAATTATATCAAATAAGGAAAATATTCTGCATCTCGAGATCAGCGATCTTTTCGATCATTTACAAAGACTCAGGTATTTGCAACACGAATTTAAAAATACCAATATCATAAGGTTTTCAAATTCTGTAAAAAATTATGTTTCATTGTCCTGTCACATGTTGAGGGAACATTTAAAACTGAAAGTTGAACTGAAAACCCACAGAATGGAATGTGATTTTATTTTATAGAGATAAAAGTACGTAAACATAAAAAGTACTCATAGATTAATAAAAATTTCGATAAAGTTACCACCAATTTGTTTCTAAAAATATAATGAAACGTGTTTTTCCCTTTGTTTAGTATAATGTATCATTAACTTTTAGTTCTTCCTCATAACAATAGAAATGCAAAAGATAGTTTCAGAATATAGCAGCTTCGTAGAAAAGTGTTCAGTCATATTAAAAGATCAATGAGATCGTTTTAACGTATTATCTACAAAAACTACCATATTACATGACGCATAATTTTTTCACTTCATGCGGAGACCATGCAAAATGTTTCCTTTTTCAGTAGATCAGGTATAATAGTATTCCAATTAGTAATGCAATAACATAGACACAGAGTATTTATTTTATGAAGATAAAAATGCAATGTATAGCAATGGTAATGGTTCCTCCTGGGATCTGAAAAAAATCATTTTAGGAGCAAATTACGGAAAAATGAGACAAGCCTTCAAATTCGAAGAAAAATACTACATATATTGAGCAGTGATGTTATTGTCAGATACACTTTTTTCACGTGAAATTCTAATCACGTTTAAGTAAAACGCATATAATACACGGTTTTACTTTCATGAATCGTGGTTTCTGCCAAATAAACTTGTTTTGTACCAAGATCAATGTCACTGACAATATGGTAAGCGCCTCTTGTCTCTTGTCGCAGTAAGAAACGCCAAGAGATAACGCTAGTGAAAGAACCGTTTTAGTTGGTTTTGTGAAGTAAGTAGTAAGATACCAAGAGCATGAGAGAAATAGTGGTCCATCCTATTCCTTTTTATGCAAAATATCATGGGTTTTATTAAAGATTTCAAAATAAAACAAAAACTATTATATTATCCCATTAAAGTCGAAAAAAAATTAAAGGTTAAATTGCTTAATTTATTCCTTTGCAGAACACGTAAGTACTTTCTCCATACTGCAGCAAAATTTCCTTTTTAATATGTACCTCCTTNTAGAGTTTTTTAAATAAAAAGAACAATATCGTTAACCACCCACAAATAACAAAATACGTTCGTTTTCTTTACATTAAGAATATTTTTACATTAATTAAAAATCTAATTATTTAAAAATAATTAAGTAACCTTCATAGTGTCAAGTATATTATATGGAATTCTGAAACTCCAGTTTCAAACACATGCATAGAAAGAAAATAGAAAAAAATTATGATGACTACTGAGAGAAAAGAAAGAATAATGGCAAAAAAAGATAATGAATCGTCTACCAAAAATGCAATAAAGGAGTATTTATTTTCTCAACAATTTTTTTCTTTTTAATTCAACGTCAAATAACCTAATATCCTTAAACTGCTGAGAAATGCATTTTTCAATAGAACAATACATTACCAATTGTCTTGACGTACTACTCTCATCTTTTTATATTGAACCTTTTTAGCATACATTAAATTGATAGTTCAATTTTTCAATAATTTTTCCATGCGGCAGACGGATCATGGTTAATGTTCAACGAATAGCACCTCGAGTGCCAGTCCAATATCGAACAATTAACATGACTAAAAATATCACGTTAGTTATAGAGTTCTTTTATGGGAAGGGCATTAAGAAAATCGATTTTTCAAGTCAACAAATCGATGTTAATGACACACTTACGTAGAATGGCTGCTCGAAGTCTATCTCCTTTACCGGAAGGATCTCTTGGTGCGCACATTTCGAAAGCGCAAAGGCGCAGTGCGCCGGCACAGGCTCTCGCTCTTTCCATTTACCGGCGCTAATGAGTCTTAGCAGCCGAAAGCAACCACAGCGATTAGCAGCAAATAAAATTAATTACAACCGTAATTACATTCCCACTGATGTGATACTGTCTACAAATTGAAGGATTGTTTCACAAATCCAGAGAGTAACAGACCTACCTTCATCGGGTCTCTAGTGATTCCCAGGAGCAGAAGGTCTCGTTATTCTTACCTGAAAACAGATAAGAAAGAGAGATATAAGAAACATGAGAAAGTTGTTAGCTGCTCAAATAAAACAGTCAGCTGAACCATTATACCATTAGGAGTAATGCGTCAATCTAATCATATTTTTATATTTAACTCTACACTTACGAGGAATTTGTTTAATTAACCACGATTCGTAATGCATCCCCATCTTCAAAGAATAAATAATTAGATCATAAAACCTCGTCCCATCAATTAAAACGCAACAATTTTTGACCGCGATAAAAAATTATGAAAGTAAAGAAAATTCAACAAATTATTTCCGGGAATGAATTTTCCCGTGTTTATATCTAATTATAAAATGACAATGTCATCATATATTAGTTAATGACACGTGATTAGCTACGTAATTTATGTTCATGACACCCGAACCAAGTAATATATAGACTAAATACCCATGTAGAGTAAGTTCGTTTAATATGAAGTAATTAATCCTCCCCTCACATTTTTTCACGATTATCCATTTCGTACGAATTTATTAAAGATCATTGAGTATAAAACACATATTTTCCTGCGTAACGTCGAACGAAACTGAAATATGGACACTCAAAATGGAATATATTCTGCATTAAAAATCAACGTCAGCTATTATTTTCAAAATTGGGTGTTAATTAGTCAACAGTTTAAACGACAAAAAAATTAAATATTGTTCAACAGTAAGTTTATTACTTTTCAACGTGTGAAAAAAATGTTAACTCATTTGAATGCATTAAACGAACGGTTCGATAAAAACCTTGATTCGAAGACCCGTCTCAGGAATTGATTAGGCCGAAACGTTATAAAGAGAGGATCATAAATACACCCGAGGTTTTCAGAACGATTGGATGAGCATACTGGTCTCGTATACTCGTCAATATTACCAAAAATAAGAGAAACAACAGAGAAGTCAGTCAAAAAAGTATTACTGTCCCCAGAAAACTTTCCAAATTCAATTTTAGTCTTAGTTATCGTCATAGCATGTTGTATCATGTCGTTTTGTGCGTGTATTGGTTCTCTTGGTAACTTTTGAATACACAAGTTAATGTTCGAACAACAAATTGTACTTTGTTTAGAATGGGCTTACTAAGTTATTATTTCTTAATTTTGTAAACATATTTCTGAACATCAGCATAGCATACAATGAAAATTAAAGAAAACATATTAATAAAAATTGACAATTGAGGGTATTAGATTAAATAAGAGCATATTCAATAAAATATCTCAAACGTTTTTTGGTAAGAGCAGGATGAAAGGGTTAATCACTTCGAATTTGAAATTGTTTTACACATCTTACATCTTCGTAGTGTTATCTTTCATGAGTAATAGGCCTGCGGAAGAAGTTATTTCACTTTCTTATTTGAAAAGAATGGGTAAAAAATCTGAAGACTCCAACGGACTTCACGCAGTGTGTTCAGGAAAGAAAGGTCCGTAAGTTTGGTCTTGCATAAGAGTGTCGAATATTGCTCTGATATATGATCACGAAATAAAAGACACTTTGAAGACAAATGATCAGCTGGTTGTTCACGTCGTTGCTCCTGGGCACACTAAAGTACAAGTCCCTCGATCAGGTATCATCCGTTCGAGATCAGTGTACTTCCGGAACGAGGTGATCAGATTTGACGATGCTCAGTTTACTTTCCTGAACACTTAAAGAGTTACACTAAAAAGTGGATGTTTTGTTCAGCTCATATTATTAGTAGTTATTTACTCCCTTTCTATCCCTCTATTGTAGAAGAGTGAAATAACTTTTTAAACCAAACATTAAACTTTTGCATTCATTGCAAAGTACTTAACAAACTCCATTCATACATCTTCGTCGATGAAAACACATCAGTGTTAAGCGTTCCCAAAATGAAACTGGGTATATTTTGGAAACAATATTATGGTTTAAATCTAGATTTACCCCTTTCGAATCATGAGTTTTAAGAATTATATTACTGTAACGTTCATGCAAAGAACGAGTATTACAATACTTTTTAGCAGAGATTACAGTAATAACGAGCAATCCGAGAGTTGTGTTGAAACTCCATGGTTGAGCCATATTTTAAGTGGCAGTGAAGGATAGAGTGGTTTTTGCTACGACACCCATGACGCACTCGTAAAAAGAGAGGAAAGAATAAACTGTTGTTGGCGAACACATAAAAGTATAATAAAACTTCGACCCAGAAATGTTATTGCGTCTTTCATTATACAAACAATAACGACCCGATACACCCCGAGATACAGGGACTGACAGAAGAGTAGTGTCGGTGCTCGTTCCGTGATTTGGCGGGAAAAGATGAAGCCAGCTCGGATTACCTCACCTTGTCCGCACAATGATTTACAGAGCACGGAAGAAGAAACACCTCGAGACGAGAGACGTAGGAAATGGCTTACGGCCACGAAGGAAGAACGCAGGCGGAGAAGAATCCTCTCCGACAAGGCAATAAGCTGGCAAGAGCGGACTCTGCATGACGCATGCCCACGAGCCGGCCATTCCTACATCAGTTATTAATACGGACGTCATTTGTTATCGCGTTAAACTGTGTTGCGGCCGCCAGATCCAGGTGAATAATTGATCCGACATCGGGAAGCAAATCTGGAGTGAGCTGCATCACGTGACAGAATTTTCAACTGATTCAAGTTTCATTTCCTTTAATACTCCATCTCTATTCAGCGCGTCCAGGTTATTTGTAGGATCCCGTCTCCATCCATAAATATCACGTAATGGAAACGAGAACGCTGAAAGAATTTTAAAATTATGCTTTCTTAAACACAATGCGAAGGTAGTCGAAGACACTACTAAAAGGGCATTAAAACTTTTTCTCAACAGTTTTCTGAAGAAAGCTTAAAATATTCACCCTCGTGGAACAAGAGAAAAATAATTAGTATTTTACTGAAGGGATGTAATGGGTAGTGCAACTTTCTCCTACAAAACGCTAAAACAAAAATAATTCACAATTTGGAAATGCGTATAAAAAGGTCATGTTATTTCTTACAGAATAATTGTAAGAAAATTACTGAAATTCATTCCCAAAGCTTTAACGTTTACAACGAAAAATAAAACTTATTTTCCTACAGATTGTAAAGACACGATTCACAAATACTCAAGTGCCATTTACGTTCTTTAAACTATTACAGAACCCCAAATGTTACCTTCAGCCGAACATTGGTTCGAAGTTAAGAAACCATAACATTTGTAACATTACAGATTATTTGCAAGAAGATTCTTTATTTATTCCAAGAAAAACATTATATCAAAATTTATTTATTACACAAATATTATTTTGTCAACATAAATGTGTTCTAAACCTATATGCTCGTATTACAGCTGAGTAAAATTTGTAAAAAAAATTCTTGCGTTATGCAAGAAAAACTAATCACTCAAACTTAAAGTTAAAATTAATAGATCAAAGGAATATTTTTCAATTTTTGAATTAAAATTCGTCTTCAATATGTTAAAGGTGAAACATATGCAAAAGTAAAACAATATTGATTTGATTTTGTGTACTTGATCGTCTTAATAATTAACAGAGTTCTTCTGCTAATTTCTTCTGCTGAGTTTTAAATGGTCTGGAACACCTGTCCAGACCATTTAAAACTCAGCAGAAGAAAAATTTGCTGAAAATCTTGAAATTTGGTATAATATTCTCTTAGGAATGGCGATGAGTAACCGTACAAAAATATAGAGAGAGACTATAGGAGGTCGGGGGCACCTACAAATTTTTAAATAAAACCCTACTTTTTACAGCAGATTTTTATTAAGTACAGAATGAAGAGGAACATTTATATGACTTTTTTTTATTTTATTGCAGACGGTACTGAAATGGGAAAAATCAATTTTTCACAGTATCGGTAATGAACCCTCTCATAATCGAATTATTGATGAAATTTCTTATTCCCCATGTCCCCATTTATTTTTGTTACGTTACTTATGTACTTACTATATTTGGCAGAGGAAATAGAAGAACATAGTATCATATTTCAAGAGTTTCAGAAAAATTGTTTCTCTGAGTCGTAAAAGACCTAGACGTGTAGTGCGGAATATTTAATTTACAAAATTTAAATCTTTCCTGAATTCGTTCAGAGATGAATTGATCACGCTTCTGCACAAATGCCATTATGCCAAGGACTCGAGGTCTGTGTGGATGCAACCTGCTACACGCAGCTGTATTGCGCACCTTCCCATGTCCTCAGCGAGAGCAAATACCAAAGCGGGTAGGAAGAACACATTAAAAAATTAAAACCCAGATTACCGGAAGCAATTCCGGGAAATTGAACTTCTATTCGTGTTTGTAGGAAATATATTTTAATCAATACTTTCACTACAATTAACTCCTCTGATTTCAATATGCGATAAGAAAATTAGGCATAATTATCCAGAGAAGCGCGTGGCATAAGGTTTACTATAAATATTGGTTCCCAACACAGCGTAATTCCTAATTCCATCGGAGTTTCCGATTTAATTATTAAATAACTAAAGTAATTTTAAATGCATACCGCAGTACATAACTAATCTCTCAGTTTTGTAAAAATTTATGTTAGTTACGTGGCAGGTGTCTATCCATAAACTGAGTTCTTACCACACTTTGCAACACGGCACCATCGGTGACTGTGAATAAATGAGATATACTGTCTTGTTCTTCTGCTCAATCACGTGACAACGGGGATTCATGGATTCAATCTTCAAAGTTACCCCACAAGAAAACGTCTGATATGTTTACGCCAGATGGTCAGGAAACCATGGAAGAGGAGGATTTTCATCTGAAGAAGCACGCCCAATCGAGCCCTCAGAAACTTCAGCTTTAAGATAATCTCTGATGTACAGTAAAAATGAACTTATTGAAAAATTAAGCGAGAACAAGCAACTCTTAATTGTGACATAAACCACTGTTGTGGTACGTCTTGATACAGTCCCGAAACAGTTTTCTCCATGAAGAAAAATCGCCCGTAACGTTTTGACAAATAAACAGTACAAAACGCGTTAATTTTGAGAGAATTAAAACAGCAGAGAGAATTATAACAGCGTATAAGCTGAATGTATCCAGACACATGAAAAGATAAAATTAATTTCTTGCAAAGCCAAATTCCCGTCAACGTCATTTTTATTATAACTGCTACCTGCATTTACGCGATACCTCTTATATCATTTTCAAACTGGTGATGGGATAGTTTCTTCGAGTAGTAATATGCACAACTTAACTGTATCGATTTAAGTTATTTAATGTTGAATTTTCGAAACCCCCAAGATACAGCCGTGGTAATTATGAATCATCCTGTACGGTACTAGTGACATTGTTTGTTGTATTTCGCTCGGAACAAATATGAATGAAATATTTAAAGAAACTGAAAGAAAACATAAATTTCTGTAACAGTTCAAATTCATTACTCTTATATACGTGATTATTTGGGTTAATGCTTTTATCTCTTAAGAATCAAATTACTCGAAAAAATTGTTTATGGATAATAAAAAGGTATTAACACGACAAAATTTTAAAAAAGAGAGAAATTAAAAATGAGGATGCAGATTGTACAGAACACATAAAAAGAGAAAATGAAGTAAATAATCGAGATATGAACAATAAATAAATCTAGGATAAGTCCATTTAATGCGATTTTAATTCGTGCATAACATATTTTTAATGAAGTGATGTGGAAAGTCTTACTTCCATCTCTAGGGAAATGCATCAAGTAATTATTATACATTATTTGATAAACAGAACATTATGAAACTCATTAACGCAAAAATTATAATTGTATGCTAACTGACCTTAAATGATTCTACCAGTAAAAATGTATGACATATTACCATTTTATTTTTCAACTGTTAGTGATACACAAATGACTTTTCAAGAAGACCCTTTTTTGTTGGATGCAACATTCCATCAGAATCACAAATACTCGAGCTAATGAAGGCCACTAACTGCAATGAAAAAACGCGGATATTACGAGAAGTGTTTGTTTCATACTACATAGAGAGGTCTAATGAATGTTGACATGTTCACTACACACCTACCTGACCTACCTGTGCTTTAAATACCTCCACCTAAATTAATCTCGTCCGCAGTAGAAGCTGCTTACAGTTTTACTCCCAAAAGATTACAAGAGGCACTCTAAACCTGTATTAATTTACTTGAAGAATAGATATCCATCACATATTTTTTATACAAAGTGATCAAATATGAACATTTACCTTAAATATATCTTAAACAGTAGGAGATACGGATGTTCGGTTTTCGCTGAGACAAGTCTTGATACAAGGCTAATCTTCAACGAATTCAGAGGATATGTAGTTTTTTTATCTCGAGAAGTATTGATTACTTCATTGCTTTTAAATGAATCCATTTTTCAGGTACTATAAAATACAATAAACTACGTATAGAAATATATATCACAGACTTACAACAATTAATAAATAGTCTGTTTCAAAGAATAATCTTATGTATACTTATTTAAATCATCAAAATATTTATTTTGAAGCACTCAATCAGAATCCATGCAAAAATTGCTCAATTACCCTCCAGTTTTTTTAAATTGCGCAAAACCGTCCTTAAATGCAGAAAATACGCTTTTAAAAAGAGTTTAGCCTTTGGAACAGACCATTCTTTTTTTCTTTTTTCTTTTTTTGCTTTTGTGTGTCTGTGTGATCCTTGAATTTCTACCAATAACAACTGCGTAATAAAGCGATATATTTGAGATGAACGATCTTACGGAAACACTGTCTACAACTCCTCTTAATTGATTCTAATGATAAATGTTTCATTGCATTATTAGTACATTTGACTTATATCAACATTAAATATTTTATGTAAAAGTAGTATGTAAGAGGATACAATGAAAAAAATCAAATACTTGTGTTGCGATCGCACTGTTTTCTTATGCTTCCGAACTTCCGTCAGCTGTTCTAGTCGCGTTGACTATTAAGTCATTTAATAACACGAAGTACGAACTTCTTATAAATAGATGAAAATTATGTTGGCAACGCACGCGAGTCACAGCAGAATCATCCAGATATCTTTCAATTAAGTGAAAGGAGGAACGAATTCCATTCACAAAATTGGTGCCGTTCAGTAGACTTTCAATTGTATGATCAAACGCGCCATCCAAAGATAGAGATTTACTTTGAAAGACGTCTTTTCTCTTTTCTTCACCTCCTCGCAATGATTAAAGAGCTCTGGGAAGTATATTCAAATTAATTTAAATGCAAAAATCATTACTTGTTAATTTAATGATTTCTTTTGAAGAAATTAAAGCTTTGCCTCCTAAAAGTTCAAGAAAGGATTCTATGAAATTTATACCTTCTTTAATATATAATTAAAAATACTGAGGTAAAATAATTTGTGTTATTCAATTTGATCTAGAGTTGGATCACTCATTCAATCTAGTTTACACTATGTCATAAAGTTCAACTTCCCAGTGGAAATGTTCCTAAAGCTGAAGAAAGAGGTAGTTACTGGGTTGTCAAGACAAGAAAGAGCTGAGAGGAGGCAATCATAACGACTGTAATTCTACCAAAAGACGCGATTGAGTTTATAAACAACTTTAGGATTCAGGACAAAGTCTATTCGAAACAATTTCCCGTGTTCTAAGTTATGAAAAGTCAGGTATTGTGATCCCACAATCATGCCACCAATTTTTCTTAAAAAAACACAAGGTATTGTGTCACATTTTTGTGCGACACTAGAGTCGTCCGATATGTACTGATTTCTGGACTACGAATTATTCCCTAATGGTTACGCAAACTAAGACTTTTTAATATCTTCAATATGTTAAAGATTTAGATTTTTCTATCATCGCCAACCAAGCGAATGATCGGAATTACATAATTATTTAAGAAATTAATAAAATTCAGGAGTAAATCTTTGTAACCTGCCTGTACACCACGTTCATTTGCTGATATCAATATCTATATAACGAAAAAACTAACCCATACTTTTACATCGTGAAAATTACTCTTAAACAAATATGAAACATTTAGTTTTCACGATAGTTCACACAAATGCAACATCGCGAATTTTATGAGGTTAAAATCATAATTTTGCAATCACAAGTTCTTGAAGCAGCTTTTAATACGAAAACGTTCAACGATTAGTTCGCCAATGAAAAAGTTCCATCCCTGGATATTCTAGGGTGGGAATCTTCCAGGCCATGATTCTTATGTGCTGAATGAGTTTTCACTGCTCCTCTGCCCAGACTCAATAACACAGATTCTTCCTTGTAATTTCCCGCGTGTTAGTTAGTTATCCGGGAGTCTCTGCTGGGTGCAAAGGTCTCAGACCTTAGCTGAGAAATAGAATCTGTGGTAGCATCTAATGGTGAATCTTAGAACAAGAGACCTGTTCCTTCTCACACCGTCAGGGTGGAAGTTAGGAGTTCTCTTCTATATTATAATGGACATGCTTTTTCTTCACTATGTGCTCGCCTTTTTTATCTCCGTCTCGGACACTAGTGATCTACCAGTAAAAGAACAGACTTCTCGCGCATTTAGAATCAATCCTGTGCCTGGTAGCTGTAAAGCTATCTTTCTGAAAGAGTGTTCAACTGGTGTTGCAATAAACTGAACTTCGATTCAACAACACTTCCACAATTGAAATACATTTCGAGTGAGTTATGGTAGAATTTCCTTACCACGTCACATCATATTTTGAGCGACTATTACGACATACACTAATTACCTACATAAACTTAGGTTAAGATATGAGTTTAATCCCACTCGAACTCTAAGAAAACCCCAGGAAGGTGTTTAAAGATGCCTTCAGTAAATATTTTACCAATACTCCTCTTGCTCTAGTAAAATGGGCATTGAGTGGGCAAAGTAAAATGGGTGTTGGCGTCAAACGGTCATTCATTTCAAATGACCATCAATGGCCGTTTGGCTGTAATACAGGGCCACTCAATGGCCATTATTACCAGAGTGGACAGAGGGTTTTCGTTAATTCACGTCATGGCGAAATCACCTGATTGTGAAGGAAAAAAGGAAAACTGAACAAAGATTTGTACGTGTTTCTCTCCAATGTCGAAGTTTGCCACCCGCATCCCCACGTTCTGCACTGAACCGAGAAATCCCCCGCGAGGCCAGAACAATACATTTGAATGTCTTCCCTCTGTGCGACTAGAAAAGTAAACAAATGGAACAGCAACCGTGGAACAGCATCATCCTCTCAGAAAATGTAAAGAGGTGTCACATTTCAAAACGTAATCTACATTTTTTGGGTCTCTTTGTGTTCTTGTTTTGTGGAATACGTACATATTCCGTCACCAGCTAGCATTTCATTTTTTACGTCGTGTTAATGGTCACCGTACTACGACAAAGATAACTAAAATTCATCACGAAAAATTTATTTTGCATAGATGAAAATAATACGTACGCTTCAGGCATGAGATGAAATAACTAAGATGCTTCGGGCATGTACAGGGAACAATGTTTTAATTGTATAGGATATATTTTTACTTATTCCATTTGGATTACGTAATTAGATGGCATTATACATATTTACATGACCAATGTGCGAGGGTGTGATGAATGAATTTTCTTTCAATATTTAATGAAAATAGAAAAATGTTTGGACTACCAGTGTGTTCTTTGTGACTTTCAGTCTAGTTCTGCTAAAATTTAATTCACATTTGAGGCATGCAAATGGAAAAGATTCTAAGTGCCAAAAAGAGAAAAAATTGTTTATTTCGCAACAATTATTCTTTTTGACAACTCCAACGCTGTGGTAACCAGTTATGCGCCTCCGGTTGATAGTTTAATTACTATGACGGTCATAAGTTAGCGTTGGCATCTAGATCGTCGCGAGGATAGTATGAATACCGTTGTAAGTGCTAATCTCTATTATGTAAGTACGAGTGTTATTTACATCCTGCTGCAAAGTTCAAATTTTAATTCTTTTGATTTAACTTTCATCACAACGTTTTGATAATAATCTTTCGAATATAATAAAAAACATTAATCAATATTATTATGATAAGAATAAAAATATTTATAAGCATTATATACTTTGATGTATTTATTTTGTAGGATATTTCCTATTCCTTATACTCTTAGTTTTATAGTTCATTGTGTATTGTGCAATATCACTCCAGGAAATCGATATTATAATTTACATTTTTAGTTCTTTTTCAATAATTTGTTATAACGTCTGGAAAATGATGGTTATTAGAAGTGGCGCATGGACTCATTTGGGACCATTCGTTGCACTTGGAGCGTTTTTGAAAATCACATGTTCAAAATTGTCCCTATTTCAACTATACGGCACTTAGAAAGGTTTCAACCAAACACCTTCAATTTTGATAGAATATTTTTAAAGAATCATTAGTTGTAACATCAAACAAGTAATCTATGATGTCTTTCCCTTAATTTTCCATAATCAATTATTGCGTTCAATTAGTATCTTGTGTCAAAAAAATAAAAATTTAAAATCGGTTTTCACCTTTTGTATGCTAAGCGTAACAAAGGAGCAGGGATATAAAGTACAAATTTGAGTTGTGTGCTCAGGAAAGAAGAAGGAAAGGGACGTAAATCTGACATACAATGAACAATCAACCACTTCTGGGGAAATAGCATTGCATTATTCCGTGGAGGACATGAACTGTGTAGATTTAAGAAAATATCAATTTGCGCCTATGCTTCAAAAGTCACAAAAAGTCAGTCCTTTATCCTTTATTCATTGAATAAAATTATATTGTGAAAGGTTTATTCGCTCTTCCGGGGTTTGAAGACGGCTGCTCTCATGGCTCTCTCAGCTCAAGGAATTCAATCACACTCCCCCATCCACAAATGCGAGTTGAAGTGAGCACGAGGTATGGCTCCCACCCACTCTTTAAGTTAGGACATAACGTGCAAGAAAATGTCAATATACCCAAGTGCTCATTTTCCAGTATGAAGCCCACTCGTACATCCTCCGAACCGTCAGTTGAACGATGTTGTTGAGTTTTTCTCTAACCCTATTCTTCCCACACAGATCCGTTCCGATAGAAAAACGACGTCGCCGCTTTCCCAAGAACGCAAGCTTAACGGTCCCTGGAGCAATCAGCGGTCGCCAATAGGCATGGAAGGGTTCTAATGAGGGCGGCTCTGTGTCGCAAGGGAACGCGCTAACCTCTTTAACTTCCATGCACTTTTCCAAAACTTCTTACACAAGCTTAGTGGATGAGTCTGTTTCAGAAACTCACCGGAACTAGGAGACGTAGTGTGCTACCATTTTATACATTTCACTCCTTTTCCTTTCAACTTTTATCGAATAATTTCTTTTTCAACCCTCGTACAAAGGTTTTAAAAATGAATGTTGCGTTGTTTATTAGTTGGGTTTGCTATCCCATAGGTTGCCTGAATGCCTGTAGATACATTCTTCCGATGTTTTTTATCTTCAGTTCGCCAGCGATTACAGTTACTTAAAGCAAAACCAAATTTCATCATTTTTTTCATGACGCTAAATAAAATTTCAGTCATCACAAAGATCAAGTAAACCACAACTGTCACAGCAAACAAAAGGGCAAAGCCACATAATTGCCGTGAAACATTTACAAAACATGAGTCAATAGAGAGTGTGGGAAAAATTGCATTTAAAACTTGTTTGAGGTCTTTGTGAAAATATTAAAAGATGAATAAAATAAAAAGGTCGAATTTAATTATGAATTCATTTAGTTTAAAAAATAACTGTTTTTATTCGTTGCATAATCCAGACCTTAGAGACTGCTCTTCATCCTTACCACAATAACGCCATTTTATTATTAATGCGATAATTATTATTATAATGGATTCTTCATTACCAATTCTCAGTTGTAAGGAGTTTTTTTTGGAGACACATGTCAAGCACTCTCTTCTTTTATTGGAACCCTTTAAAAAAATTTCGACAGGGATATTTCAACAGGTTTCCAGAATGATAGCTCTTTGCGTAGGTAGGAAAAGGTATCGAGGGAGGTTCAATTTCTTTATACTTTTGAACAGGTCTCTGGGAATAAAGCCAGTTCCTGAGATAATGATCGGTATTATATCAACTCTGTCGGTCTTTAAATTTCTTCCTTCAATTTGAAATACTTGTTAATTTTCTCTGCAACTTTCTTCAGCATACCATTGGTGTTAGGTATGTCTACATCTCTGATGAAAGATGGGCTCTAATGACCTCGATGTTGACGAGCCGTAAAGCCCCAACAAAAAAAACAACAAAAAATCTGATGAAAGTAACCCTGTCTTTTTTTCCTGTGGAACACAAAATCTGGTCTATTGCATACCACCATCCTGTCTGTCAATATTGTTCTGTTAAATATCAGGTACAACCCTGCACTTTCCAAGACAGGGCTAGGATTGCACTTGTAGTACAGAGTCTTCGCTTCGTTCAGTCCACACATCAGAGCTAGCTCCTCATGGCCACTCTTGGCAACTTGGCCGTGACATAGCTGTTCCGACCAGTGCATTGCATCCACTTACAACTTACTGGATGGTCTATGACTTCAGAGAGCATCGGCGACAGCGATCGCCCTCCATTGATCCGTCTTTTATTATGAGCAAAACATTGTTTTGTATGTATGACCTGATCCTGGATGGCCAACATGAATCCTTCCATTTCAGGGTAAAGATCACCCTTCCTAAGCCATGCGTTTGACGCTTCTTTGTCAACACGTGGCAAACAGAGTTCTTGAGGGTGTTTACAAACGGAGGGCCATGCTTTTCCATTCAGTGATGCCCCTTGCCATGAGATCCTCATGATCGTCTGTCAGTGATTGTTGCTGGAAAAAGATGAGATATGTTATATGGGTGTCGGCTTCACAGATAGTTTGGTGTTTATGGTTATTATTATTATTATCATTATTATTATTATCATTATTATTATTATCATTATTATTATTATTATCATTATTATTATTATTGGAGCTTTAGGACTCGTCATCAACAACAAACAACAACAACAAATGTTTTCTTCGAAAAATTTACTTTCACAATTAATTCTTCACGTTCAACAAACAATACATCGACAAAGTAACTCTTTACGACTTCATGTATCTTTTTGATCTGCCTTTTATGACCGATTTCAGTAAGCATATCATCCTACCATCCTCTCCAACCATTACAACTATTCTTGTATTCAGTTGACGTAGGAAAGCTCACTCTAAAAGAAGACAAATTGTCTCAAGTAATGTACACTATCTGACTCGATAACGGAAATCTAGTACGAAAATTCATCAAGATAGTTCTTGGAAATGCTGCCAAGAATTCATCACAACACAGAATAGATAATTAACCCTACTAAGTGAGCACAAATTTCTTCAAGAGCTGTGATTCAGATACTCATTTTTTCTTTGTCTTCAATCTTTATCTTTTTAGTTTTATCAAAGTTTGGTTATCTTGATATTGATTATAATAATTCAAAATTTTTTACTATTTTAAATTTTATTAAATAATAGTATTTTGATGTTGGAATAATTAATGTTACTCTAATGATATTTTTGTTAATATGTATTTACTGAAAGACAGTAAGTCCGTTTATATGTGAATATATAAATAAATTAATTTTGACTACCTAGCGTCAACCAAATTCTAAAATAACATGAAAATGCAGAAATCCTACTTCGATCACTCTCATTTTATTTTGCACATTTGTTGTTAAAAATAATTAGTTCTTATTCTAACTGACCGTTGAGTGATTTTTATGAGCTTTCTTTAGATAAGCGACACTGAAAGTAACTTTCGGCATGTGATAATCTATTATACATTTATTAACATTGATACAAGTATATTCATTCAAATGAAAGGAATATGGACATGGAAAAAAGAACAGATGCATCGTTTCACCTGAACTTAAATATGCGTTTCAAACATGTTTTAAAGTACGAAAAAATTGTAACTTAGTGTATGGACGACATAAAACTGTGACATGACAGGTTCCAGTCATATTATATCCCAGAAAAACAGAGAAAGCGTTACAGTCACATACGCTGTTCTTCTTTTCACACATGAGGAATTGCGCATGTGTGTTGAATTCCTCATTTGTGTTTAAGGTAAAGAATGATAATACGTACGGATTAAAACAATTGCTAAATAGATTGTGGTATGAGAGATGAGAACGAGTTACAAAAACAAGAAGATATGAAATAGGGATAAAATATAATAAAAATTTGACGGCAAGAGCCCTTATTTATTTATCTTTTACAATGAAGTTAAACATGCTCTTAACAATAGGTTTTTATCTTGCAAAACATATGCATCAAGATATCACTTATCTCTTTGACCTATCAAACCTAGTTAAAACTCTAATTATTGTTTTGCTATCAACCGCTGCGAGAGCGCAATGATCGGAAATGACAATATTATTAATCCCACGCAAAACAAATAATCCAACAGAAAACGATACACAAACATTAAGGCGATAAATTTGCATAAAATGGAGTAATTACAAGCCCCTCGTCCACTTTGGTCGTTCCCATCTAAAGCATTTGCTCCAATAACAAAAAGCAGTAGCTTCCATTGCGGGGTTTGTGCAAACGCGCAGTTAATTGACAAGCGGTAAACACTAGCTGCTCACCCGCGCACGTCTCCCACGCCCCATTTCCCATTCATTGGAGACAAAAAGAGGCAGACGGGGTAGAGAGGGATACAACGCCGCGTTTACAAACAATGCGCCACGGGAATATGGAGGTCGACGAGGAGAATGAAATGCTTCACAGGAATATTGCACCAATGAAAAAGTGCGCAGGTTAGAAGCCACGCGACCAGAAACAACATTTTCTCAAGAGGAGCACGAACGGACGAATCGGATGGACTAAGTCGACCTCTTCAACTAGCGACGTAGCACAGATGTTCCTAAAGGAAGAAGGGAAAATACCATCTGGATATTTACGCCTGTTCAAATAAAAAGGTCCATTGCAAATAAATGAGAATATTCGGATACGTATATCTGTCGAAAATATATCGAGAAAAACCTTGTTTGTTTCGTTAAGTATTTAATGCTTTTCTTTTTCACCGATCACGTCTAAGAACTGCAAAATTTGTAACGAAGTGGATACAGTTTTTACCATTCTGATAATAAAACGTGGTTCCATGTATTTTTATCCGAGTATTGAGTGAAAATACTGGACGAACCTAAGTATCGTGTTCAATCGAAAACATATCTAGAAAATGTGATAATACATCAAAAATGTGTAAGGTACAGCTGGTAGAATGTATAGGAAATACAACTACAGTAATATAAGATTCTGCCAAAACCTTAAGCTTCTATCTTACGTTTACCAACTTCAGTTCACTCTTGGTCACATTTGATGCAGATTTTACTCTTACTAAGATTCATAAAAGTTAATTTCCAACTTCGTCTGTATTCCGTGCATAAGTTCTAAGAGCGCTACGCCATGAGTAAGATGTGAATGTACTTCCTCCCCTTAAAGTTATAGGGCTTCAGGGGTGAAGTTAATGTGCTGATTCTGTTATCGCCAGGTTACCAGTTCGCGCCTTCATGTTTTCTTTTACCCACATTGCTTGTAAGGGGGTCAATGGGCTGATATGGCGCAGGTGGGATACACAATGCCTATAAGTGTATACCGTTAAGTGCCTGCATGCTGTCCCGTTAAATAGGGCTCTGTCAGTCAAGTCTGATTCTCACCTCCTAGTGGGGACCCCTGGGCAACACAACATGTGGCTCTCAGAACCTTAGCTTAAGATTCTGAGATGCTGGTGGCCATGGGTACCTTCTCGACTCTGCGCCATCTCATCGGAGATGGCAGCGGATGCGAGTCGGTTGCCTAAGCCAAATTGTGTTGTGGCTAACGAGAACAGGCGAAAGGCGAGTCTCCGGCGCCTTCAAACGGGAGCCATAGGCTAAGGGAAGGAAACCCTGACAGAAAACCAAGGGGGAGGGGGGCCTCTGTAGGTGTAGTGGAACCAACCGCCCTAGGGGAGTAAACCTCGACCAAAAATCATTGGTCCTCCGGATCTCAGGGGGTTAGGTTTAGGTTGACACCCTATCTCTGTAAAAAATGTTAAGGTTAGGAAAACTCAGAAGCCTCGGAAATGGAATCCCAAGTATGACGGAAATAGGCAATTGAATAAGGTAATGAATATTGGAACCTGGAACGTTAAAACATTATACAGAAAGGGGGCGGTAAAGGAACTAGAAAAGCAAATGACAGAGTTTAAAATGGATATATGTGCACTGCAAGAGATTAGGTGGATCGGGAAGGGTGTGGAATCTAAAGGAAAATACACAATTGTATATAGTGGGAAAGAAGAAGGAAAACATGAATTTGGCACAGGGTTCTATTTAAGTGGTAGGGTACAACACAGTTTGATAGATTATAGGTTAATAAATGAAAGAATTTGTCTCATTAGACTTAGGATGAAATTTTATAATGTTACATTTGTATCTGTACATGCTCCTACAGAGGAGAAGGAGGATGATGTAAAGGAGATTTTCTACGCTGAATTAGAGAGAGTCATCGACACTATACCATCATATGACATGAGAGTCATATTGGGGGATTTCAATGCCCAGGTGGGCAAGGAAAGTTATGTGCTACCAGCATGTGGACCGTATACCATACACGAAAATACTAACAATAACGGAAGAAGGTTAGTGGATCTAGCCAATGGTAAAAACCTTGCGGTCTCAGATACATGGTATCCACACAAAAGATGTCACAAGGGTACTTGGAGATCACCTGACGGCCGATATTTGAATCAGATAGATCATGTAGTGGTAGACAGGAGGCACTGTAAGAATATAAATGATGTAAGAAGTATGAGGGGAGCAAAGATAGAAACGGACCATTTTCTAGTAAGGGCCAAAGTTAATTTGAAAGTTAGTAAGACACCAAAAATAAAGAAAAGTGAAATGGGGAAATGGGATGTTAAAAAATTAGAAAATAAGGAATACAAGGAGAAATATTGTAAAGAGCTAGAAAATGCACTCCTGAAAATCAATGAGAATGATTCAAATGTAGAAAAGGTGTGGAAAAATGTAAGAGGAAGCATAGTAGAGATATCGGGGAAGGTGCTAGGGAAGGAGGGAAGACCGAAAAGAAATGAGTGGTTTGATGAAGAATGTGGAAAGGCTCTCCATGAAAGGAATATGGCGTGTGAAAAGTACAGGAGAAGACCGACAAGACAAAACGAACAAACATATAAAGGAAAAAGAAAGGAGTGTAACAAGCTGTATAGGAAGAAAAAGAGACAAATGTGGGATAGTAAGATGGAAAATATTAAGGAAAAGTACAATTGCGGAGAAGCTAGAGAATGGTACAGGGAAGTCAAATACATCAAGAATGGATTCAAACCTAGAGCAGTAATCATTAGAGCGCATAATGGAACAATTCTAACGGAGGGAAACAAAATTTCGAGTAGATGGGCAGAGTACTACGCGAATCATTTTCAGTACAAAGAGGATGGAAGTATGAGGGGATATGAGAAACATGGGGAATACCAAACAGCGGAACCAGACGTAGCTCCACCATCGGTACAAGAAATTAAAAAAGCTGTAGCAAGCTTGAATAGTGGTAAAGCGCCAGGATGCGATGGAATTCAGAGTGAATTATATAAATGTGGTGGGGATGCGATGATGAAAATTATGCACCAACTGATTACGAAAGTTTGGGAAATGGAAGTAATACCGAGGGAATGGAAATGTGGAATTATTAATCCAATACACAAAAAAGGGGATGAAACGTTGTGTGACAATTATAGAGCCATCACCTTACTCTGCACAGGCTACAAAGTGTTGTCTAAAATAGTGTGTTATAGACTCAAACCATATGTAGATGAGCTGATTGGAGAGTATCAGTGTGGATTTCGGTCGGATAGATCAACAATAGACCAGATATGTATTATGAGACAGACATTGGACAAATGTTGGGAAAGAAATATTACTACACACCATCTATTTCTCGATTTTACGTCCGCCTACGACTGTATTTGGAGAGAAGAAATGTGGGATCAGATGCATGAGATGGGAATACCTAAAAAGTTGGTAGGGATGTGCAAGCTAATGAATGAAGAGAACCAAGCCAAAGTTAAAACAGGTGTAAATATATCGGAAGAAATAAGCCTTGAAACAGGATTTAGACAAGGAGATAGTGTAGCCCCGATGTTGTTTAACGTAGCATTGGAAATAGCGTTTCGGATGGCTGGAATAGACTACCGTGGGAACATTCTGTATAGAACACACCAAATACTAGCGTATGCGGATGATATAGTGATATCAGGGAGGAGAGTGGAGGATGTGAAGGAGAAATTCATCCAGTTGGAAGAATATACCTCTAGGCTTGGTCTGAAAGTAAATGAAGCAAAAAGAAAATTTATGACAGTCTCCAGAAGGAAAAATATCAAAGATACCAAAATTATCATTGGTAAACATAAATTTGATGTAGTACAAGAATTTATTTATCTGGGAACGTTGCTTACAGCTAGAAATGAAATAAATATGGAGATAGATAGAAGAATTACAAATGCTAATAAAGCATATTTTGCTCTACTTCCATTAATTAAAAACCATATCGTGCCACGCCAAACCAAAATTAGGATATACAAAACACTAATAAGACCAGTGATTATGTACGGTGCTGAGACATGGACATTAACAAAAGGAGTATGTGAAAGATTGAAAATCTTTGAAAGGAAAATTCTCAGGAGAATCTATGGAGGGGTTAAGGAGAATGGTCAGTGGAGAGTACGGTATAATAACGAAATAGCGCAGTTGTACCAAGATACTGACGTTGTCACGTACATAAGAGTAAGTAGATTGAAATGGCTGGGTCATGTTAATAGGATGGATGAGAGCAGAACTGTAAAGAAGGTGGTAAATGGCCAACTGGATGGAGTGAGGACAAGAGGAAGACCAAGAAGTAGATGGTGGGATTGTGTGGAGGAAGATTTGAAGAAAGACAGGATTATGAACTGGAAGTTGGCGTCAAAAGACAGGGAAAAATGGAGGAGGCTTGTCGAGGAGGCGAAGGTCCATTTGGGACTGTAGAGCCAACTGAAGAAGAAGACATTGCTTGTAAAAGTTTACTGGAAAACCTGTATAAGATTGATAGGATGAATCGTAATTGCTTTTCATCAGACCACTTTTGATAAAAAGGGGTGTTTCTAATTTATACCTATGCTATTTGTTCCTTGTATTCTCTTTCCTTGGAACTTTAAATACACATATTTATCTGCTTCAATGTATATTTTGAATACTTAGTATGGTCAATTCCCGTCTTATAGAAAAGAAGGAATCAAAAGATGAAAAAATAAAAAGTAATTAGGTTCATTTATTTTTTGTGTGGATTAAAAATTTAATACATTTATTAATATGTACTATCATCTCTGTTGAGCGTTTGCAATCTGAGAAAAGGAGTTAATGATAATTCATTTCCTTTCGTTTAAGAGTTTACAGAACTTTTGCAGCATTAAAGAAGCTCCCCTTGTCGTAAAATTAAGTAGTTGAAAGAAATAATTGGACATCGGTGAGGCGATACTAGTATTCATTTTTAAGAATAAATGAAAGCTGTAGTGTTGTCTACAAGTAAAATATTTATTCAGAGAGTGCTTACGCCAGCTCAGCTGGCGTCTTCGGTCTAAAATAAAACAAAATACAAAAATATAAACAATATGTAAGAATACAAAGTACAATAATTTTTGTTAAGTTTATAATCATTTGACATTTGTTAAAATTATGAAAATTTGAAATTATTTGAAATTTGTTAAAATTATAAAAAATTGAAACTAATTAAAATATAATAAAATTTTTAACAGAGCAACAAATTAATGTAGAATTAATCTGTGAATGAGAGATAAAAGCTGCAACTAAATTAAAACATAAATAAGTAAGTTGAACTTACCTAACAATGCCAAGTATCAAAAGGGCAAATGTGCCGAAGGGTTGGATGGGGCGCTATTAAGAACTACAGGTAAGAAGGGGCGGGGGGAGGGGTTCAGTTAGAACACTGACTGGGAAAGTCCTGTGAAAGTAAATTGGTTATTCCAGCAGAACGTCTTTCGTCTGCACCAGGTCTGCTTTTTTATCTAACCTCTTCGATGACACTAACATGATACTATCTTAGTCCGGATTCATCATTCACTTCCATAGAAATATAAATAATAATTTCATTTAAACGAATCAATATCAACTTCAACTCCAACTACAATTCATTATACGTGTACAGAATGTCCCTAACATGCCATTCCATCGGTTCTTACATTCATGGTCCTCTGTTCCCGTCTATTCTCCCAACTCAGTGTACATTTGATTGCCTCTAATCTGTTCATTTCAAACCCTTGAAACGAAACGATTTCTAATGTACATTTACGAGACCGAAATTCAGTTTACCTTTTCGACAGAGGAAATAGCTCTAAAACCTAAGATGTGGTACCAGACAGAAAATCACGAGGATAATACTAGAAATTCAAATAATTTGTTAATGTTTTCGAGAGATGCTTTAAGCGGAGTGTGATTGTTATTCTCATTTCCCAAAAAAGCACACAAAAGAGTATTTGCGTTTTACTTTCGTATTAGTTTTCAACTTTTCTGTTCTGTACAGACAATCGTTCTTTGAGTTTAAATCTTCTCGCTAACAACTCGAAAATATTTCCAGATTCTAAATCTTTCAAATTGATCATGCGACTTCCATTTTATGTACATAGTATCTTGATAATAATTGGGTATTTTCTAATAATTATGTTCCCTGCTATTTCGAATTCAATTATTTTGTTTCACATGTCTGTAAAGAAAAACCTGTACTCTCATTAACTATACCACAAAAGAAATATAAGTTCTTAGCTTTCGTACAAATGATTTTTCGCCACATTTATGTTTTCAGAACATACGACCACAGAAAAAATATTTCCCTCTGCAACATTTCTAGTACCAACTTAACACGATAAGGAAACAAAACAAAAATATACTCAGAGGAACCTTGAATTCTGAAGAAGTTTGGATCATCAAGATAGCCGACTTAGGGGGTGAATTAATTCGAAATACACGACGTCACATACGGAGAAGGGGAGGTAATCGAGATGAATTAGAGAATCGTCGAAATGATTTAAGGAGTGGATGGCGTTGAATTGATCATCATAATTCACAACTTTGTAACTCACTGGTCTCACGCACAAAATACTGTGTAGAGGAAGGCGAACCTTAAATACAGGAAAATGCTAATGCGCTCATAAAGGACTGAATGGACCCGCGAACGCTGCGTAGTATTGCGGGTGATAAACCACAAAGCTCTTCTCCCTAACAATAAAGTGGTTCTTCATTATCTGGACCGCTTTTCGCCTGTTCATATACAATATACGGATTCTGAATAGCATCGCTTCTGTTTCAGGACAAAAGGAAGGAATGAAATTAACTTTAGAGAAAAATACAAATAAACTAACAACCGAAATCTAATCTTAATTTAGTAAAAATGTTACNTAGATGTGTATAAGAGACAGATTTACACCTTGGTTGGGATACTTTCCAATAACAGAATGAATTAAGAAAAAGGTTCAACAGTTGTTTGGAAGAGATGCGTCAAATCCACTAATGGTGAGCTATGTAAGATTTCAGTCGGAGAAAGAAAAATCATTCTCTTCATGAGGAGGGAAAAAATCAATATATTAAGTCTTGCAATACGACAATATTTGGGAATCACATTAACCAAATACATTCATATAGAGATTATTCTACTGGTAAATAATAGCTGTATTACGTAATAACACTATTCCTAAACTCTGCAAGTATCTCTCACTCGCAAAACACAATATTTTTCAGGGTTAAATAACCTCGCAGAGGGTGGGATCCATTTTCCTCTACAAACCATTGATTTCGTCTTTCAACAGATTTTTCCGTCAATACTACTTCCATGACATCCTGTCGACTACATTCGCGAACAATGCTGTCTTCTGGTTTTAGTTCTACCTGATTTCTGTTTATAGAACTTCCGAAAGCAACGGAAGCAGGCATCGGGAACGGCCTTTCACACTCGTCTTCAATCCAAAGTTGTTGGCAGTTTTCGACTCTTCGACTGACACTCTTCTGACTTTCACCGTCAAGTTTTTAATGCTGACGGACATTTTGCCGACGTCTTTGTGTTTCAAAAAGTTTCTAGCACAACAAAAAAGTGTGTATTACATTCGTAGAAAGTAAATAAGAATCAAAAATATCCTTAAAGACATTCGTATTGGACGACTACCACAAGAAAAATATGATCTTTCTTTCTGATAGACCATGATATAAGTCACTAATTTCGTATTTCTCTTGACATTGAATATATTCAGGTAAAGTATACATATTTATATATATTCTAAATTTTAAAGACCTCAATTCTTCAAAATTCAAATTTGAACTTCCCTCCTACTTTTCTTTCCTTCCATCTAACTGTCGGTCAACGTAAAGCGAAGAGAGAAGAACCGCTTCATTATCCAAGTGACTGAGAAAGGTGAATGCCGAAACCGTTTCTTCAAGTATAAGAGCTTCTTATAAGTGTTTCTTTCTTTTTTCCATTAACTTTAAAATTACATATAATTTATTAATAAATATTACAATTTTATTATAAAATAATTGAATGACTTCAAAGTTTAAGCGATCTGTCTTCTCTCCCACGTGACTACCATCAAATCTATTCATTTTTAAACTGATCCTTACATTCACGTAATCCATTTTTCCATTTCCCGTCGACAGTTCAATGTCACGACATAAATCGTGTCTTGAATATTTAGTGAAGAGATTCCCCCATTTTTTTCTATTTCACTCGACGAGGTTCCTTTCAAATTGGACGGGAGCTTCGTTCCACGCGTTTCATAATCATCTCTGGATTCTGAGTACACCATCATTCCATGGCTGTGAGTAATACGTCACTAGTCATCACGAAAACTACTATCCCTCACAACACAGAGTTCCTCACTACACTCCATTCCCATTACGTAATTAAAGCCTGTTTTCATGAAACACTTTTAATGCGACAAGTAATGCAGCACATGCATCACAAAATACATTAGTGTCGTGTTCATGAACTTACAGAGCCAATTTTATCAAAACTCATGAAAGTGTAAGCGAGTATTTTGAAACTAAGGTTGAGGACGTTTTTTTTTAGGTAAACCACCTCTTCGCAAAAACACACATAAATAAGAGAGTTTCCACACCTTCCCTTGAAGTGTCCTCGTTCTCGAAGCCTCTGTTGCGTAGACGCTCTTCGTCACCCGACAGCGAAGCTCCAGCATACAAACGCGTCTTCAATGTGAGCTCCCTGCGCAAAACTTTCTACGCCCGTCTTTTAATACACTGCCTCCTTCCCTTCCATCAGTTTACTTCGAGCCGTGACACTATAACACGACACACCTTTACTACTAATAAAACCGACGAAAATTTTCCAGGCTTATTAATATTTCGTAAACAGTGTATTGTAGGGAACTATCGGAATTTCTGATACCGACACATTGCACTTTATAAATATTTTTAAACCTATAGAGCTAGTTTTCTGAAATTATTTTAAAAACTACTGGGGTGTTTATCTGAAAAATTTGGGTTAAATGACTCTTACAATTTTGGTAAAAATGCGAGAGCTAATAATTTTTGATAAAATTTAAATATTCGTTTTCGCACTGGTAAACAAACAATACACACGAATTATGTAGGCTACACTATTCACGTATACTCAATCACGATAATCATCCATCCCGTTCTTCGTAGTAACCACATACCAGAAATGTGAATGTTCGGGGCAAAGCCAAAATACCTCGAACGTAGCATGTCAGTACTCCTGTTCAGGTACTTCTCATTCGTAGCTAATGCATCGTCCCATAACGATCACTAAGCCTCCTATTTTACATTTACGACGACCTCTTTACTTTAGCTTGTTCCAATTTTGTTAAGAGTCACATTGCAAAGCACCTAGGACCAACGTCCATTAGACTTCCGTCCCCTTGACCCAGAAATATGCTTCTAACATACTGCTCAATGGGCAACTGCCACTAGCTTCACGCCAGGAAGTGACTACCACGAGAACTTAAACACAGGCGCTGACCGCAGGAATTCGCATCGATTGTGCGACAAAATTGCGTGAAACTATCAACAAATAACTATGTTTACAATTACCCCGAACCTACAAAAATGTGGGACAAATGTAAACATAGAAATATGGGGTCTGGAGAGTTCCTAGAAGATAATTCCAACGATCTTCTGTTACCTTCATACATTACTGACAAAAAATATATATATATTTCAATAATTTGGCGACTGTAGTGCAATTAACGCAGTGCAGTAATTTCGAATTTCAATCTTCTGGATTACTCAATTGTCATAAGGTTGACTTCCATCAAAAGTGCAGAACTGTTATGTTTCGTCCACAGCGTCGCAAAATTCCATTTTTGACCATCTTTCAGTTTCTCCCACTACCACAGCAGCGCTCAGATCAGTTATTTACATTTACTCCTTGTTTACAGTTACTCCTCCGGACCCTACTCCGGAATCTTCAGCTAAAATATTGAGCCCCGTGTCCCTTCAACTCATTGAAAATACAATTTAGTTCTCTCACTCCAGAATTAATTTGCGCTGTTTTCAGTTGCCAGAGTATTTTTTACTCCATGGCCTTCCAATGCCCGCGCAATCCGCCCAGCCCGTTTCAGCATGCTATCTCTTGCCGGAGCGCAAACAATCGAGTCCCGACGCGTCGCCTTGGCAATGGGAGCCAATCCTACTCTCTGTGCGATGTTGATGGGAGAAGGCGATGGGACCACGCTTCATCCCCTGCTGTCACTGCGGGAGGGATACCAACAACGAAGAGTGCTAATCACTTGGGCGTATTGCTTCTTTCATTCATCACCAGTTCCGCCCCGATTCTACCACAATTCGCCATTAAGCAGGCAATATTCATTCGTTTTCATATCCTGTAAACAAGGAAATAAATGTTGCGTTTTGAAGGCGATATATAAAGCGAATAAAGTGAAACGGGAGGTTGATTGTGATTAGGCGTTTTCTATCGATGTACACATATCTAGTAAGAACGAATTAAATAGTTCTGACGTATTATTTGAAAAGAAACATTCTTTCTAATTATCACGCTTAACAAATTTTATTTTAAAGAAATTTGATAAATGATTAAAGATATACGAAGGTAAATGCCTGCATAATCAAACAGCATCAGTTAGAACCTACCTGTAAAAATCTAAGTCTGCAATATTTGAACTATAAATTGTTTTCATTTCCCCATGAACTCTTAAATTAATTCTGTAAATTATTTTCCTCGTAATTTTGGAACTCAGTCAGAAATTCAATTTGTAATCATTTTGATTGAGGAAGTCTAAAACGCTATATTTTGTGTTATTTCGTTTAGAAATTTTGGTTCTAGGTGAGAGCGCGTAATTCATTTAGTGACACATGTACTAGTTCACGCAAATGAATAGAAATCAACAAAACCATCTCGAAGCAATTAAAAAATTTGTTAATAATATTAGAAACAATGAAAGACGAGGTGAATATTTTTCCTCGGCGGAGCAATACATCCCCGACACGCTTCAATCACTTTGCATTGCTTCCATTCGGCGACGCTTTGAAGGCGGATGAAGTAGAGGAAGAGGAGGTGGAGGAGACGACCCCGCAAGTGACAAACGGCGGGAAGCGCCTCCATCCACCCTCGCGAAGCTAGGATTCCGTCGTCATTCCTCGGAAAGGAACTGCCGTCAAATTCAGGCACGCCACCCTGAGCTGCTGCTCTTCCTCCGTAAAGAATCACTTCACGTCCTCGTCTATGGAACCATTTCTACGACTAATTTCATTACTGACTAGCTGACCCGACAGATGTTGTCCTGTCCAAATTTTAATAAATGTGATATTCATCGTTTTGTGAATTTGTGAAAAGCTGTTTTAAATGTGTAAACCAAGTAAAAAGGGAAATAAACGTATTTTTACTGATCACTGTATCTTTTAATTATTGCCACCATGGATATTAAATTATGATTTCTGCTGTTTGTCCGAATTTTCCGACTTTCCTTTATAATTGTCCCGATATTTTTTCCTGTAAACGTTTCCACGAGCATAACAAACAAAACAAAAAAAGAATTACGCGTATCCATCCTTCGAATTGTGAGTTATGGTATTCAGCTCATACAAAAATCCCACAGAAAAAAGCATTTTCCGTTTTTCCCGAATTTTCCGGGCAACTTTTCCAATTTTTCTTTCCATAAAAACCTTATTCTATTACGAACATTAAAAAAATAGTCAAATCGGTCCAGCCGTTCTCAAGTGATGCGCTTACCAACGAACAGCATTTAATTTTTATTTATATAGATAAAGATCAATCACTTATAAATAATTACCAATAAGCATAACGTACGCGTCAACTAAATTCTGGAAGGGTGAGAGAAAAATCAGAAGTTGTTATTTATTTATACATGTGGAATTTTGAAACACAACTTCAATTCAAACACGATAAGGTACATTTAACCGCAAATAATATAAATTTCTCCAGAGTATTATTTATGTATGCATGTTTTTATATTCAAAATGCGCATGTAAATCGATCAGATATTCTAATTCCAGTGATCAAAGCTTTTGGTGCTTTTCAGTCTATGGAATATGAATACAGATATTCTCGTGAAAAATTTAAATCAATACCCCAAATTTGGTTGGGTAACAGAATATTCACATTTAGGCGCTTTTTCCAAACGACTGAAATGTTTCTATTGCGTTTATCTGACCATAAAATAGGGGAATGCCATACATTTGCACAAAATACATTGAAATGACTGATTTTGGAACAGTGAATATGTAACAGTGTGGTAGTTCTACATGATGTTCACTAAATGAAAGAATGTACATCTAAACTAATGATTCTTGAGCGTGTTTAAAAACCTGCATTTCTTTATATCATGTTATGTTCTTTAAGATTATGAATATTTTTATAGAAAGAAAAACATCAGCTTAATTGAATTCCTCATCAATTGCTCTATTGAAGAAATCTTTATTTTATTTCCAAGACATTGAACTTTCTAGTTTTCTGAGGTAACAATTGATAAAAGGCAAACATTATTTCTCATATTTTACTTTCACTTTACTTATTTTTTAAATTCATAAATACACGTAAATAAATTATAATAATATCTCAAAAAGCCTCAAATGTCTGTAAAACTCAATATCCCAAAAAGCAAGTGGTGTTTCAGGGACGAGAGGCAAAGAACAGGATCTCCGACTCCGGTCGGAATTCCACCATCACAATGGGGCAATGGCTGAAAGCATTGTGTGAGACCACGAACCACATACTGGTATTTCTTCCTCCACCCTGCGAACAGCGAATTCTTTCACGCAGAGTGTGAAGTCACTTCGTGTTCGTGTTAAGGAAATACTGGGGGTAACTCGCTTTCTAAAACACATCGACGTCCCAAAACATGTTTCACTTGGAACTTCGTGACAAATGAACACCCTATGACATACTAAACCCAGACTGGAGTTTTCCTGTTTAGGGTGACGCATCAAATGTTTATTTTTTGGGTCTTTTGGCGAGATTCTTCCACCTAACCGTGACTTAGGAGAGGGAAGTGAGTAGGAGATATGTTGGGTTATATTTCAAACCTTCTTTACTCATTTCCTTATTTTCTAGAAAATGTAGCAGATTTGCTCCTATTAATTAATTAATGTACTTTAATTAAATGAAAATGAACAATACTGTTTCAATATCTCTACTTTTGAATATACTTTTTAGAGAACTTGAAAATTATGCGGTATCTTAAAGTATAATGATAATTCTCCAATAAGCTTTACATTTTCCTCGGAAAAATGCTTCTTTTTACAAATCAAAAATGGCAACCAATTATTTGCTCAATAGTTTCCTTAAGGTAGAATTTTGCTTTCCTGAATTGATCAATGTGCACGAAAATGCTGAAATGTTTCGCCGACTCAGGAACGTCCGTCAGTAGGCGAGCGGATAGCGCGAACACATTTTAACACAAAGTCAACAATGCAGACAGCTGAAAACTATTCGACGCCACGAGAACAGAGGCTGGCGGCGATGAATAACAGCCACAGGGGAAATGAATGCATCTACACAGCTTTCGAGAATTTTTCTTATCGCCCAGGCAGATACACATGCACCTTCTGTATCGATACTAGAAGCAATATTTGTTCTTAAAAAATAAATTATAGCATTGCAAATAAACAATTGCCTTTTTTACATTTACAAAATTAAATTATTGTTTAAGAGTTTTGTGCAAGAAAAATTGAGTGTACTGAAGACCATATATAAGTGATGTCTTCAGCAATATAAATATCAACTATAAATAAAATATTCTTACTTTACAAAAATAATAAGTAACTTAATCATAGTCCGTTTTTAAGAAAGACTGTACGTAAGTTGTTGTTAAAACTACGTATATTCATTGCCTATTCATTATTTACTTGAATGAAATTTACATCAACCCAGAGAATTTAAATTATGTTACATTTATTTGACTTGTGTGTTGTTATTCAGTGTAAATCACAGATCATGATCATCTTATGAATGCTTACATTTCATTGGCTGGTGAGTCTACCAAAATCAACTTTGATGTACATGCCCACCCGCAGAATCATATGTTCATTTACGAATAACTGAGTGCAATTTAAATATAACTTGCTGTTTGTTGTGATCGATTTTACACTTTTAATACTAAGTTTGACGAGTCAAGAATGTTATAAGATCGATCATTCCACTTTTTTATTTATGTCATTGCGAGTAGATATGATTGTCTTTCTTTCGAATGTACTTGGTTGAAGAGCAAGTATGTTCGAAAGGGATGCTCACCGATGCTGACGCAACGCTGACCGACGCGAGTTTACTCCTTAGGATTTGCGAACAACGTAATTCAAGAATCCTTAAATCCGCGTAGATATGAATTGAAAATATTCGTTCAGATTTGTGGTTGAAAAGTTTTGATGATAAATGTTATAGGTATTCTTATTGTTATTTTTAATAAGAGAGCGAGTATGTTTTGAACCATTCGATAAATTTTTTTATAATCGATCGAAGAGAAATTTATTGTAAGTTTGCCTGTTTTCTGGAGTTATGCTTAGTACAACAGTGATATCCTGAGAATAAACCTCTATATCCCTTACTCATAAAAAAACAAACAGGGATATCTTTCTGTCATTTTCAATACAGATAATACTAATCTGAAAGATGAATAGACATATTTGGTTTCATTTTTATAATCATCACAGTAAAATAACTTCACAACATCTGAAGATTTAATTTGTGACGTTGGGATCAAAAACTTGTTGGGACACCACTCTCGAGCAATATATGTGAAAACTCCTGTCTTGAATGTCGATTAATGAGACTTATTGTCACTGAAAAAGAATCTTTGACAATAAACATTAATATTTTGAAATGAAATGGATACTCTGATGGTATGTGTGGTATTTCTTCGTATGAACAATAGTATACTTTCCGCCAGGTAGGCAGCGCCAGCTTGACATAACCAATGATTTAGGTATGGCAATATTCATTAGAAAAGAACCCTCAATGATCCGTTCATGGCGCTACGGTGATCTATATTACTTGGGTGAACATTAAGTAATTCATTCTTGCAGCAATTCGATCGAGGCCGTGTTAATACCATCCATATAGTTTCCTGTTCATTTTTCCATTGCAGAGTTCGAAGATAAGGCATACGAAATTGCTTCCCCTTCTTATTATACCAAGCACGTTCTCTTCGAAGTAGTTCTGGACAATCTAACAGCCGGTCGGAAGAATTGTGCAAGTTCGTCTGCTTATTTTATTTTATCAGCTTGTTTACCTTGTTAATGACTTCAATTTCCTTATCACCACGAAAGTGCATTCATGATATCAACCATATACAGTGCCTTAGAAATACTTCCGTCTCTCTTCAACAGCGGATAGAGGACAGCGTAGCACTTACACTTCAGCGGATTTTCTGTTAATTCGTTTCGTTCCTGTTAATGTGCCTGTTAATTCGCTTTGTCTCAAACATTCTAAAAGAGTCCATTAACAACTGTTATGTGCTTCACGAGTCATTCAAGCTCTGATACACAAACCAATTTTACGGAGGTATCATCAGCAAGACATCAAACAATCAATATATCCGTCAAACATTAAATTTGATATTTCTGAATTATTCCATAAAAATGTATCCTTGTCAATGTTGTAGTTTTTAAAACGAAAAATTTTCTTTCAAATGAGAAAGAAGGACGTCGAAAGTACTTATATATAGAGTTGTAAAAGTCTCAACAAACAAATATTTTTATTGTTTGTAAATAATGGAAGCTGTGCAGTATGAAATGTGATTACAAGATACAGGCTATTTTACCTGCACTACTATTGTAAAGTTTAGCAGGAAATTTTAACCATAGTTAGTTCGCACGTTCCCTTTCCGCCAAACACTAATATCTCCAGAGACACGAGAGAGTATATTTACATTTGGACTGCTGCACGGGGATATATATGAAGAATTTTTTATGAGTCACATATGCGCCGCAAATGGAACAATCGCACACCTGTGTAGCTAAGAGTTGCTTCTCACGCCACGATGGTCTATAATCAATAAGATTACGAATCATTACAGTTAATTAAGCTCTCAACAATTTTAGATTCAGGAAATATATCATTCCTCTGAATTGGTTCACTTTTAACACACGATAAAATGATTACAAAACTATTTCGAACAATAAAATATATAGCATAAAGAATATGAAGACTCTGTTGACCACATCCAGTGTCAAATACTGTTCAAAAGAACGCAAAAATTCGTTAAATATGTATTCAAAAAAATTTTGTTAGCTAGGTCTATCATATTAATGAGCTTATGTTTTTTTACCTTAGCCGATAAATTAGTAATTTTTTTTATAAAATATGTCTAGTACACTCCTTGAAACTCTTTTATATTATCAAGTCATCTTTAACATGGTACGCTTGAATTTCTATTTTTTTCATTCTTGCAATTGTTTATCCATATAATTTAACACAATATGAAAATTCTTAATACTGTCTGACAAATCCAAAGTTGTTAGAAAACTTATTTTCCAGCCTAATGCAGCAAAAATAAAATTCGTCCGAAAGAAGTATGTTTAAATTTTTTGTGTTTAATTTGTTTTTCTGGAAAACGATCCTCGTTCAAAGTAAAAAATATACCTGTTTTCTTATGCCCGCAACTAATGGTTAAACCGAAATAATATAGTAAGAAAAACAGACACGCCGTTCGTCATCAGTGGGATCGATAGTAAGGAATCGATCCGCCAGCAGACGCCGCGTATACCGCATTCGGGTGGCGAGATCGATTACCGAACGGTGAGGTGGCAGAGAACTGACTGTTCGGTCACTCGACCCTCTTAAGGATGAAGAGTGAATTGTCTTCGGCAAGCGCGTCGGGCGTCCGTCTGCCATCAACTGCCTTCGCCTGCGACGCGACAAAGCACTTGTAAATGGATTGGGCGACGCAGTCACGTATGCCAACCTCCGAGAAGACTTCCATAGTTCCACGAGGGTATTCCATGGACATTTAAAAAACGAAAAACTAATTTGGGTCACGATTATTCGAATGATGAAAATGAAATCTAAACGACAAACAAGAGCTCAACAAGCTGTAGGAGCATAAGGAAAGGACAAGTCCACGAAAACGGAAAATGAAAAATAATCCAACACAAGAAATAAGCAAAGAAAACGAAAAATAAAAAGTCCTCTCGTAGGATTATGGCTAGTGCACTTGCTTGTCATGGAGGAATACCTGTTCAATGTCCAGCGTGCAAGAAAATATTTGATGATTTTTCATATGTTATGATGGAATAGTAGTGAACGATCGCAGTTGTAAACTTGATTTCAGCTATCAGGATTATGACTGCCCGTTGTTTCTCCCAATATCACGATGTCTAGCAGTGAGTAAACCCGTTTTGAGCTGGGCGTCAGTAGAGTGGAGTATAGTTGGCCCAAACGGGAATACATTCATATCAAGTAAGAAGAATGTGACAGAAGAATAATGAAGAATAAGGAAAGGTATTTCATACCATGACAAACTGATATTTTACATGTCTTCGGACTTTGTGTTCCCATCAATTTTCGTTCAAATAATCATGAGGAGCATTATAGAAGTGCACTATGCGTACGCAGAGAATGTCTCTGGCATATTTAAAATATTTCGTACCTAGCGGAATTACTAGTATTGAAAATAGAAAAATTAGAGGGTGTTTTATTGAGAATATACAACATAACCTACGATGCTCAATTATCATATTAGAGTCTCATTTTATTTAGAAACTTGTCTGGATACCGATTGAATGAAAACCAAATGGTTGTACGCCACAAAGGAGAAACGCTCGAGAACATTACAGTAAGATTGAAGAAGGATAATGAGAACAAGAATATCTAACGTGATATGTGCTAGCTTTCCTCTATAAACACACACAATTTAGTTAACATAATGTATTCAAGACCTATTTTTACTTCGAAAGTGTGAAATCCTTCAAAAATATGTTTGTCATAGGTAGTAAATGTTTAAAAAGATTATATCATGAGGATCAAGTTACAACATGGAGGCTCATAATAGGGGAAAGTCCGGCAGTACCAACTGTCCGACCGCACCGGTCAATGTTCGTTCTCACAACTGTTTAAAGGTACGTGTGCTTTACAAGAATCATACTTAATCATAAAGATTACGCGACAATGTATTCCGGACACGCTGGATTTAATTTAGTGTTGTGAAAGCTGTGTCTGAATCAACGTGATTGTAATTTTTGGGCGTGAAGGGTGATTTCTAAACGTCTATTCCTGTTTTCTGAGGTGACTTGTTGACATTACTTTTATTTTTATTTTATCTGTATTCTCTAAGAACACCCTAGCCGGTGAAACATTTCCAATATCCTCTCCGAATAATATACAACACGCTCATTCATAATCTCATACTGTGTGCTGTTCATTCCCCACCGGTCTCCTGCTTGTCTTCCACTACCAGCCACCAAATTGTCTTCCAGTACCGGTCACTAATAATTAATTTGCAATACAACCACATTACAATATTCTCTTTTCAAAATGAAATGACTGGTAGTAAATGAAAAATAAAAATAAAGTGTACTGAAAAAAAATCACTAAAATATCAAGAAAAATAACGAAAAATTGGTATTATTCCAAAAATGTATTATTCCCCCTAGAGCTATATTAATTATAAAAACAAATTAAATGAGCCAATGGAATTAAGAATGCGAGTCACCATTCAAAATAGCGTTCTTACAAATATTTCAAAGTCTCAAAATTCCATGCATCGTCAAGACATAGCTGATCAGTTCAATATATACTACTACTTCATATTCGTTTGTTTGATATTCCTCAGCAACCATTTTAAACGGGATCATTTTGAATTGTTTTCTCAGTCTATGATCGCAAATACAGTTCTCCTCATCAAAGAGTATACAGCGTCAATTGCCGAGTCACGTGATATCTTCATAGTTCCTCCAGAGTCACTTCTCGATTAGTCTTTGTCTCCACACCTGAAGTCTGCTTGCTTCATTCTCGCCTCCAGAATACATCGAGTTATTTATCGCCTCCACACCAATCCATCAAGCGAAGAGAAATATTCACTTGACGTGTAAGAACTCATCAAGCGAATTCACTAGTGGCAATCCTGTACAATTTTGTAGAAACGGTCAGTACTCGGTTTACATAAATCACTAAAATTTAAGAAATCTGTTGTGTAATGCACAATAAAACATCTCAGAAATGTAAAAGCCAATAAGGATAATCAAGATAATTGCTACAAGAACTCCATAAACCACTGTATTAAATTAAATTGCGTTTTCTTCGTGATTCATACACAGAAATCGATACATCAAACTTCCTTCTTTGAAGTGGACAAGAAATTTTAAATAAATACAAGTTATAAATCTGAAAAAGAAAAAAAATAAACTAGAATTGAAATGTTATTTCACTGAACATTTCACTCATTGTTTGCAGGTTTGATGCAGATAAAATGAGAACATTTGAAGACAATTAACCACGCGAAAGATGCATAGGTAATAAAGAGGTAAAAATGCTGTTGGATTGTGCTATTAGGAATGTGAGAAATACATTTAAGACATAATATGTTGGTCTACTCAAAGAATTCTTTTTGGTGAATGCCTTGAATACTATGATCTACGATCTCGACAAAATACTGAAAAGTCGAACAAATTTCCCGAGTTTCCGGAACTCTTTTCAGTATACTCAAGAGTCAAAATCTAAACCGGAATTCCATTCCCGACGGTGGCATATTTATTTTTGAATGTGCCCAGGAGGGCTTGAGCAAACCAGACTGCAGAATTACAACCAAATTAATTTGTTCGCCAAAAAAATCAATCCTCACAGACACATTTTCTAAAGTAATTGTCTACATATCATTTTATGTTCCTACAAACGTAAATGAAGCACCCTCCTATAAAGCGCGAGTATATAAATGACTTCTAGATAATATTAGTATAATTCCCCGAAGAAATATAAACATACAAGAACGCGTAAAGAGCATAATTCGAGAAGTTAGTCTCTAAGGATTCCACAAGCAAANAAATTTTTTTTCATTTCGGGGGGGGGGGAAGGGGAATGTTCCCCCCCCCCCCCCCCCCCCAGGTTCGCCACTGGTTACCCCCCAGGTACGCCCCTGTCATTGTTTACCAAGGGAGGTTCATTTGGGAACGATATATTCTTTCCACACATAATTTTGTAGAACATCATAGTTACACCATTCGAAGCATAAGTACGGGTTTCCTATCCATCACAGTGAGAAGCTTTGACTCCTCGACCACTGGCAATACAAAATAAAATTATCCGTGTGTGCTCAATTGAATTCAATAATGAATATTGACATACACGTAATAACGTTTGCTCTCTCATCTCAATAATCTTTCCGATAATTATCAATCATATATGACGTTAATATTTGGGAAAACCATACACCATTAAGAAAATATTAATGAAAATACACCACGATAAAAAAATCAATATTCTGAGTTGAAAAGACGTATTTTGTTCAAATAACAACAATCAATCCAAATGCCCTGCATTCAGACATCGCTAATTCGGGTATACTTTGATAAACCGAGGATTACTTTATACATCGGAAATAATTGTCTCCTGATACTTCAACTCAATACTTCAACATTTAAAAATTGAAAAAAAGTTTAGAAAATGAAAGTTTTGAGAAAATGTTTTTAAAAAATCCATTCATTCCACCACAACATTCACTCATTTTCATTTCTTTCATAAAATCATCCCCTCGGGTAAAGGCATCCGGCACCACGTCATTCCCTGTCAGATTAGGAGGCCATATTTCATCATCCTCTTCCGACAATCAGTCACAAGAGGTAGAAGGCGAGTGCTCTACGCACTATGCTGCGGACCACTCACTCTTACGATACTTAAAATGAAAAATATTGTTACATTAATACTTACTTTTTTGACTATGGTTGCAGTATTTTATGTACAAAATACAGTTCACGTCGTGGTAAATGTTATGGGAACATTCATTACATTTGCTAGAACATGTTGAGCGGTTTAATATTGCACTTGTGAGTTCTATGACGTCTGACATCTTACACGAACGAATATATTATTTTCCAAGAATGAAACTTAGGAAACCTGATCTTCTAACATCTATTACATGCATCTACTTTTTCATCTTTGCATTGGCATATTAAGGGGAAATACAGAGCGAGAAATTATCAGACATCGTCAAAAATCCTGACTCTCTAGCTAGTTAAATGCTCTAGCTAGCTAGACGAGCTTAGTGTATAGACCAGCTCATTTGACCAGCATATACATGATATGAAATTACATTTCAAAAAGTCTTTTAAAATTAAAATTAAAAAATAATTTTTCTCTCTTATTACTTTCCTCTCTTTCGCTGAGTGCTTTTGTTTTCTGGAATTAAAAATAACTCGTAAAGCAGATTATCTTTTTCCAGCAAAGGATTTTATTTTGAGAGCCTGGCAGAAATGCTGCACTATGATATATGCATAACAAGGTTCTGAATAAGTTTACATAAAATATATTCTTAACGGATTTCGAAGATTACCAAGATACATCGGGACAAGGAGCTAATAAATTGGCAATTCGTAGCTTCCTAGCTGCAAAGATATATACACTTTAATTTATTTTAATGAAACAATTTATCAGCACTATCTATCTATCCATCTCACCATCTCTCCATCTATCCCCCCATCTCTCCATCTATCCCCCATCTCTCCATGTATCCCCTCATCTCTCCATCTATCTATCTCTCCATCTATCTATCTCTCCATCTATCTATCTCTCCATCTATCTATCTCTCTATCCATCTATCTCTCCAACTATGTAGCTATCCATCCATCTATCTCCCCATCTCTCCATCTACCTCTCCATCTCTCCATCTATCTCTCCATCTCTCCATCTATCTCTCCATCTATCTCTCCATCTATCTATCTGTCTGTCTATCTATCTATCCATCCATCCATCCATCCATCCATCCATCCAAGGAAAAATTAATACAAAGATAATATGTTTTTTGAATATAGGCAAACAACAGCTTAGCAGCACCACGAATTATGAAAAATATGCAAATATACTGAATGGAAAGAGAATGACTTCACTTCGCGTCAGTGCGAGGTTTTCAAATGCTTCGGTAACGGTTCCATTTCTTGTGTTGATATCCTCAAAAGTTAGTGGTGCTGTTACGCAGCTATCACATTGTTTTTCATTCACATAGAAAATACATTACGTCTCTGTAATGTAAAAATTACATAGTTGCACTAAAGACCAGTAAACGTGTCATCATCGGGACTGCTAAAAATGCTTCAAATCATTTGAATGTTTCACATTATTAGCTTCATGCTACGACTTATTTTTGTGAAAACACACATCGATATCTCTATCTGTTTAGGGGATATTTGATATGAACCTTAATTCTCAATAAAAATGAGTACATGTAGAATGATAAATTATAAATTTTTCCCATTAGCAATATAATAACACCTTATAACTTATTATTATTTTTTGATAATGTTACCAACATCCCACAACTACCAAGTAAAATGAATAGAACAATTTGTATGTTTCTTTGTACATTCGAATGTAATATATCTTAATATGTGCTTTCTGCCTACGAAACATCATGTTGTACTCTGTCCCGGAATGCTGATTACAGGAATTCTAGCTTCAATTTATGAAGATTTTTTCTAACGTACGCAGTCTAAAATGATGGTGATGTAGGAGAAACCGTAGTTAGTTGTTGCACGGTGTAAGTTGTTACATTTGAATTAAAGATCAACCGCCGGAAGAAACTCGCCTTACTGCTGAAGATTGTACTCATTCGTGTGGCATTGTTGCCAGTTACTGGATGCGTGCGGTCAGTGTCAGACTAAATGCTTATGAAAATGTTGATTGTGTGTCTATGAGTATTTTTTTCTATTAAATGGTATTTTGTAATTTGTAATGAAACCCTTGTAGATATATATGTAAATTCTGTGTCACGTGCAGCACTGGTTTCTAAGGTAAATGGTAAAGTATTATAAAGTTATATTCAACTATACTATTCTATTCATAAGTGTCAAGATGGGACTATCCTAACTTGGGGCAAGATGTTACAGTTCTAATGGGACAAGTTGTTGCAGGGTCAATTAAATATCGTCTTATAGTCCAACTAATTTGAAATAAATTAAATTGAAAAAAATGTTTAACTTTTAAAGACATTTCTTGGAAATTCTGCTCGCAAGCTACATTAATTATCCTAAAGCTAGTGATAGGAAGGTGATTCCAAAGTATAAACCATTGGTGGGTACTCATTTAACGTATTCACCGCTAAAATGCTTTAAGAGTCGAAAATGTTTTGAAGACGATTAGTGAAGAGAAAAAGCGTCATGCTCATAAACACCAACAACCGCAAGACAAGAAAATCTCCTAGACAGGTGTCTTCGGACGATGAGGACGATGACTGCTTTTGGATTTAATACGCTGAACCCTAGGCCACTACAATATGATGTAATTGTTACCACGAGGCCGTTGGGTGAAGTTTAATAAATTATTTATTTGTAACGACTGCAAATCAGACTATTATTATAATGATAGATCATCAGAATAACTTTTGCAACTCAATTATTTGTTTGAAATCGAATATCATAAGCAATATTTTTGTAGAAATTGCAATATAATAACATATTAAAAACAACATATTTGATTGAAAGTCATAAAAATAAATATAATTCGTTTATGTAAAAACAAATCGCATCTAGTGTAACAACATACCCCGTCGAGGGATCAGTTGTTAAATATTCAATTATGAACAAATCGTTTAATATTTTAAATTATAGTTATGTGATACTTTAAAAAAATTAATATACAATAATTACAGTAAATTTTAATACGTTTCGTTAAAATACTTCAAATAGTTTTTTCCAATATCATAAAATATTGTAACAACTAGATGTGGTCTCCCTTACTGAAGAATCGATCAATATTTCGAAGAAAGGAAAATACACCAAACTCGAACTCTATTACACCTAAAAGAAGAAACACGAGATAATTTGTTACTGTGTATCTATGATCTACACAAGAGCTAGAAAGCCCTTACCCTATTACCCTTGTTATGATGGGTGATAAATATTATTGCTGCTCACGCAACTTAGTATTCCTTGTTTCACTATGACGGCTGTAAAGTAACAACCTCCCACCCATAAATACCCACCTTCAATTGGCAATGTGGCCAAAATATTCCTTATACGTTAAGGAGGATTCAAGAATTCTGAATGTCAGTAATTTTCATATGTCGAGCTATTATGTTGCTTTTCGTTCATTGATCATGAGCAAACATTTATCACACACAATTGTAATTTTTGTTCCAAATTGACTCTTAATATTGGGAAGAGTCATTCGGTTTTTTCATTTAGTCTGATTCAATATCTCCAAATTTTCACCACGTATATTCGCATTTCTTCCTAGCGACTGAAACGTAACAAATTTAAGATTTAGTTTTGTAACTTAACATTATAAAATCAACAACGACGAGTCCCTACAGTATATTTCCCTTCCCCTCCGAGGATCTCCACTTCAAAATATTGTCACATTTATCGAGAATCGAAAACAAAACCATCATTGCTTGAAGAAAAATATTCCGCTTTCATTGATTTCCTGACTACTGCTTCCATTGACAAATTGTTCTTACACTGTTTTAGCTCGCTCTCTTCAATTTCGTGTACGTGTACAAAAGCTGTCGATAATGAAGGGAAGTTTCAGGTTGATTTTCCTCGTTCGCTATCAAAATAGCTTGAATAGTTGAGAGTAACTTGTTTTTCTTTAGATAAATTCTACGTTCAAGACGCTATTTTAACATTTTGAGTTTAATGTACATTGTTTATTTTGAATTACCTTAATAAATACCAGACTGGTTAAATGTACTCGAATTATTTACTAAACTCGCTTTGCTCGCTGGGTGTTTTATCCCCAGACCCCCATATAACGGCCTAAGCCCTTGTCAAGGTATTTTATAACTTTAATTTAATAAAATGATTTTATTACCTTCCGTTCATTTCAATTTTCAAGCATCTTTTCAATGTAAATAAAATACAAATATGTACCTGAGCTAATCATTCACAAAATCTCATACGACGCATTAAAGAATAAAAATAATTTTAACGTTTAAATCTTCACTACGGTTACGTTTGGCAACTTATCATTGTTACTCTTCAGATGCTGTTTAAAATCTGTTTACAAAGACCCATTTTTGTCATTCTATTTGCACAAAGACACAAAAAAATTAAACACATATGGTGTTTATTATAAAGTGGTTGTAAAATTAAAGCACACAATACTTCAACACGTCTATAAAACCTTAAATAACTTGCACTATTCACGAAAAATCCCATTACGACTGTTCTGACGTTCTTCACCATACTACATTTTTGTAATCGAGGTGGCTTTGGTTTTGCTCATGGCACATCCACAAGCTAATGATCGTTTGCTTCGCGTAATATTAATTCCCCGACAAATGTACTTTCAAAATGAAATTCTCGAATTTTTGGAATTTTGTCATTTATTGCGATTCTGTAGCTATGAGAAAAATTAAATTTCATGCTTGTACGACTAGTAAAGTACGTAATAATTTTGATACATAAGTCAGTGAGTTACATATACTGTCTTATAAATATAAGGACTCGCTTTGCTCGCTGGGCGTATAACGGGCTACGCCCGTGCTAGGGCATCCAGAGAAAAATCTTTATTGCTAGATTAAAATTATTCACAACGTAGACCATGGAACGCGTAGTGCATCCGGTTACACTTAATCTAAAAGCAGAAAATATGTGTTTGCGGCACCGTATAATAGCAATAAAAAATTTACAGCAACATGACTTATTTATTGTATGTATTTACTATAATGAATTATTTTCAAATAAAAGTATGTATTCCGCAGATCTGTTTGTCGTAAACATTCTAAATTATTTTTCTCTAATTTCATGATACATGCGTACCAACGTTACCAATGTACATATTACTCAGATAAATTATGCCAACAACTTTTGTATTGCCACTGAAATAGGTAACATTGATTTAATTATTATTAATATGTGATAAACGCTTTGCACTTTCTTGTATTTATCGTACGAACCTTCATTTCTCGAGGCTGGAAACCAATGTCTTTTCAAAAAATATTAATGTGAAATTTCAAGTCATGTGTTACTTTCATTTCCCCCCAATTGATAATTAAATACTAATAAAACCTAAACACGCGTACGAAATAAAAGTACAATTCGGTAGAAATTCTCTCAATGAATGCACAATTTATTGGATATTGATAATTTATTCCTCGAGTTGTAATACTTAAGGCTAACTGCATTCAAGGAATAAACAATAAGCCACCTGAATGCAAAAGATACAAGGAGTAAAACAAATACTAACTTATAACGATACGTATAAAAGAGAGATGACAGATATATTTGCTTTTTCACGAGAAGCGTTGAAATATGAACTAAAATTTTTAATCGTATGAAGCCTTTAAAATCACATAAATAAAGAAAATTATACTCACTGTATTTCGCAGAGTGTCTTTGCTATGAATTTAAAATGCAAATACTGTTCATTGTTGGACGTATTGTAAGAGATTCAGACAAAGTGAAATTTAATAGAAAAATTAATAAACACGTTTTAAGTAGATCATAAAACATTGTTCTGAAATATAAAATTAACCTAACATTCTTTTACATAGTATAAATTATTGTTTTACGCCTAAAATGTTATTCTTTAAGAACGTAAACAAACTTTTACAATTTTTGAATGAATCGATACAAATTTTCACAACCTCCTGCATTCATGTAATGGTTTGATTATGTCTTATTGATAAAATTAAAACACGATATAATTTATAATGATCTTAGTATTTGCACTTATAAAGATCGTAAAACGAAATTCAATCTCAATACTACAAAAAAATTCAAGGTAGTATTAAACATGTCAAGGAAAATGATCCATTTATTGTGAGCATCTCACGTATTCAAAAATCCCCCCGTTAGCAACGTAAATAATAAGCATCTTTGTAAATTAAATACAAATACGTACGTGAGCTAAACATTCACAAAAACGCAGAGGACACATTAATGAATAAAAGCTATTTTAACGAATACAACTTCACTGTGATTACTTTTCCAACTTATTAATGTTATTCTGCAGATCTCGTTTCAAATGTCCACAAATGCAATTACTTAAACAAAGCAAAATTTACTCTCTGTATTTTGCTGAGTGTCTTTGCAAAGAATATGAAATTTAAATACAGTCCATTGTTGGACGTATTGTAAGAGATTACGAAATAGTAAAATTTATTACAAAAATTAATAAATACTCGTACGTATCATGTAGAACATAAAACACTGTTGTAAAATATATAATTAACCTAACATACTTTTACATGGTAAAAATTATTGTTTCTTGCCTAAAACTTAATTCTTTACGAATGTAAACAATCTTTTCTAATGAATCGATGCAAAATGTCACGGTCTGCTGCATAAATCAATTGGCTTCACCAGATAAAATAAAAACACCACTTAATTTACTATGATTTTAGTTTTTGCACTTTTGAAGATCGTAAAACGAATTTTAATCTCAATACTACAAAATAATTCAAACCGAGTTATATTAAACATGTCTAGGAAAATGATACATTACATATAAGTATATCACGTATTCAAAAACTTAGTTTGAAAATGTAAATAATGAACATCTTTGCAATGTAAATAAAATACAAATACGTACCTGAGCTAATCATTCGCAATAACGCATTTGACACATTAAAGAATAAATGTTATTTCGAGGAATAAAACTTGACAACGATTGCATTTGGCAACTAGTCATTGTTATTCTTCAGATGCCGTTTCAAATATGTTCTCAAAGATACAATTTTTGTCATTTTATTTTTGCACAAAAACGAAAAAAATTAAACACATATAGAACAGTACATTATACTACAACACGTTTATAAAACCTTAAATAACTTGCACTATCCTTTGATAAATCCCAACACGTTTCTTCTAACGTTCGCCGCAATTCTACCATATTTTTGTAAACAAACTTTTGAGGTGGCTTTGACAAGTTTTCATGGCACATTCACAAGCTAAAGCTCGTTTGATTTACGTAATATTAAATCACCGAAAAATGTACTTAAAACATTAATTTTTCGAATTTTCGGAGTTTTAACGTTCATTGCTATTCTCTAGTTGTGAGAAAAACCAAATTTCATGCTTCTACGACTAGTACAAGTGTGGTTTTCTTCTGATATCTACATCAGTCACTTACACTTACGGGTATATATAGGATATCTACAGTATTATTCCAAAATGAATGGAATATATTATGTGCAGTACAAATTCGAGATCAATAATACAAAAGTATTACTTATATTCCCGCTCATTGAAAATCCACCACTACCTCAAGGAGAACCGGAGAAAAACCCAGGGCGAAATGGGGCTACAGAGATTTTATACACAACCATGCCAAGGTTGCGTACAGTTAGAAATAAACTATTGTAAATAAAAATAATCAAAAACAACGTGCACGAAAACAGGAATTTAATCTGTATCTATAGTACTATAACTATGGCGTGACAAAGTATAAGAGAAATTAACATCACTTACATTATCCGAAATCATATGGAATACGATATTTATTGGTAAATTAAATCTCTCATTAAAATTTTTCATTAAAATCTGTAAATTCATTCACATTGTAGAAGCAATAGGGCATTAGAAATCTTTTAACTGTGGATATGAAGATATTAAATTTATTTTTAACTTTTATATTTGTAGGAAGTGAATTATACAAAATTATTCCTGAATGATATGGCAAAAAGTGGTTGACACACCAGGACATTTAACCTTATTACGAGTGTTGTGTTTGTGAACTATACTGTTTCTCCTAAAACAGAGATGGAAATTTAATAATTTTGTCTTAAAAAGCACGACTATTTAATAAGTGTATATGCAAGAGAGGGGGACAATATTAAATTCTAAAAGGTTTTCATGAATTTTGGGGGTAAGTTTTACATACAATCTGAACTATCCTCCTTTGGATTCTAAATGTTTTAATGCTCTGAGCGAAATTGCCTCAAAAGATGATGCAGTATCGTAAATGAGAATAAATATTTGCCGAATACTCGCAGACAAAAACTGTTGACGTAACGTTGACTAGAATTTGGAATGCATGGTACAATTTGATAATCTGAATTCCAAACTAGGCAATGTGGCAATTCCATTTGAAATTATCTTGAATATGAAGTCCTGAAAATTTGTTTACTGTGACAGTTTCTATTTGGTTCCGTTTATCGAAAGTGATGAAGGAGGAAGATATTTAATTACACTATTGCGAAATGACTTGGATACTGTTTTATAAGTACTAACGATAAGACGATTTGAATGAAATCAAGACGGGAGGCTAGATATATCTTTTTGTGCACTGACATGTTTTACTATAAATTCAGGAATTAGATGTCCCTGTTGAAATTTTTTTTAAATGAACTGATGACACTCATCACACTCCCTATCCTTAGTTTCGGGAGTAAACGTAGAATGCGGTACGGGTGTGGATGTATTTGGTGGACATAGATTTTGAGTTAATGATTTCGATATTTTATATACTTCTGAGAAATAATAATTAAAATTATTAAAAATTGTGATGTCCTTTGGATTTAATGTGATTTTGCCACCATCTATTAGGGAAATGTACTCATGGCGATTTTCTGAAGGGGACATGTAATTTTGTACAATATTCCTCATGGTTTTCGTCCGGTTGTTCATTTTAGTGTCTGTTTGACATTTTCCATTTCTTTAGCTGCGTAGACAATATTAATACGAGTGAACTTATACTCGCATTTACGGAAATCATAAATTCGGGTGGTTGGTTATTGAATTTTGAATTATAATATAAATGAAGGTTATTTTTGGAAGAAATTCATATCTCGTGTGTTAGACATCTGTTGTATTTGTTTACTTTCACTAACTTTTATGAGAAAGTTAGAGTTGTAATGCTTTTATTATATTGAAAAAATACTATGAACTTATCATTGTTTCCACAAATATGCAAGGTGTCCTAAGTTACCTGATGTAAAGACATTGTAAAAGTGTATATTTTTTCGTGAATCTGTCTTTCATCAAAACAGTAAATGAATATAGACATTTATAGACAATGTCCCCCCATATTTTCCTCTCACTCTCTCCTGCACCCTTGAATTAACGCAAGATATTCCCAAGATAAAAGATGTATTTTAGTACTAAAAGGAAGGACATCAAATTTCTATGTGGCAAGAGATTGCAGAAAGTTAATTTTCGACCTAAACTTTAGGATCACTGTTACTTCTGCCTTTCCATCAAACGCCTCGAATCACACAGGAAAGGTAAGTAATAACCAAGAAATATAGAATTATTCTTTCTGAACGTAGTAGATAGAAGAAGAAAACTATTTTCTGAAGTACATACATACGCTAGATGTCGGACCTCAAACGTCTCCGTGGTAAAGTCTACAATTCTGATAACTGAAGACACTCCCAAATAATTACTCAGCAAACACTTTAAGTACCTTATCTCCACAAACTTTGGATTGAAATTGTGGAACACCATCGCTTCAGTGCACCTCCTCCCAAAACTCAACTTTCAATTACCAAAAGTGAGTCGAGGATGCGAACAATCTCGAGTCGGAATTAATCCAAAAAATGCTTTTACCGAGATGATTTTATGACGTAATCTAATAGGCAATAACTTCCCAAATGAAACACATTTTATTGTTAATCCAAGTTTACGTCTCGTATTAATTTGCAATCAGTAGCATTGATTGCAGATAAATACGAATTGATTAACACTCTACGAAACAGTACAGCCACTGATTCCCGAATTGATTGCATTACAATCCGTTAATTCGCGCATTCCTCGCAAAAATGAATGTGTTGCCTTAAATTCTAAAACAAATGTTCGTATTCCTGGCGGCATAAGTATTGTGTAAGCCCATGCACTTACTGAGTGATTTCAAATCCCTTTAAATCCTCTGAACGTTAAGTTGCTTAACGAGACATAAATCGAATCCACAGTTATGACACAATTATCGCAAAATCCTCAGAGTACTTCAACCGGAAACCAAAAACGATAAGTCTAATGAAAATGAAACACATAAAACGCATGTTTCTGCAACGTTTCTCAAAACTTCATGATGATACCATATCAACACATCATCCACATTTGCAAGCATTCATTATAAGATGAAGATTAAGAACAATCTTAAACTTATATACACAAGTGAATGTTTCAACATTTGATCGCCATGTAAATCTTGATAATTATCAAAATTGGTGCATTTTTTGAAATTTTAAGCGACTGAAAGTCTTAAAAGCCTCTGTCGCGCTGGAACAGGATGAGCGTAACATGCATTGCCCCCATAGTGCAAAGGAAACCATAGCAGAAGTGTCATTATAAATGGTAGCCAGATGTAAATAGTTCTTTAATATAGAAATCTTCAAACAACTTAATTTTTCTAAGTAAATAAAACAAAATTACAAAGAAAACAATTTGATTACGATTGAAAAAAATATTTGTCAAAAAAACTTTTATTAGCCCTTGATTACATTTTAAGGGTCATTTGTCTTTCATTCGCTTTATTTGCTTGATTCGCTTCACCCTTCGGGAGTGTTAACATCCCCGTTTGACGTCTTTGCCCTAGCAAGCTCGCTGATGGGTTTGACACCCACTAAGCAAAGATTCGCATCTGCCAGATGGTATACTCAACAATCTTCCAGGCTTCGACACCAATATATCATTGTTATTCCCTCTCCAAAGCTTTCATACGGGGCAATCTCTGAGGGACTTCCTATTTGCAGAGTGAATAAGTGCGCAGGTGGAAAAAATATTGAGGTTTTGCACATACTTCAGTCTAGGTCTTGCCAGTGTAACCATTTTTATCATAGTTACAGTAAATTAAACTCTCAAATTCGTCATTTTATAATATAATTTCATATACATTAATGAATAAACAGGCTTAAATTAAAGAAGGTGACAATTATTTAAGTTAAACTAAAAAGTGTAGAAGTTAAGACCATGATGCGAGATATGTAACTTAGTTTCTATATAGTAAGTTCAGATCATTGGGTTGATGGAAAGTTAGAAGTGTATCATTTTAGAGTAAAGTCAACTCCAAGTGAAAGCAAATAAAGCAAAGATAAATTGAGGGGCAAACACAAGTATATCTAATGAACGGTATTGACGATGCAAAGTCACCCATACAAAGGAAGAGTGATGTGCATTATACGTTATTTGTAGAAATCAATGAATATTTACGCAGGATTATTTGTACAAAAGTCCCACATTATTTCTGAACAACGATGCAGTTACTCAGTTAGGGAAACATTCATTAGAAATTTCGTTTACGTGTACTCCTCTCCGTCTTTTCTTCTGTTATTCACTTTCCAAAAGAGGGAGAATCATTAATTTCCAACATGTTATTTATTACGTGGCTTCACATCCGTGTGGCAAAGTAGGTAGGTGTCACTAGTAAGGTAAATACACCAATCAAAACAATATGATGAACTTCTTGAAAATGTTTCATGGTGAAAGGATCATACTTGACACATGGAGTATTGAAGCATCGCGGACCATGGTCGGAACACCAAAGATGTCTTATAATCAGAGGAGCAAAACTAAAACGCTTACGCAGACTGTAAAACATCTATGTACTATAATCTAAACCAGAGCACAATCCATAACAACAATAAACAAAGAAATACAACGTAACAACAATAAACAAATGAAGCAAAGCGTTAATGAGTAACTTTCAAGATGAGGCTAGTGATCTCAACCATGTAAACTGGACACATAACTCCCATGTTGGAGGTTCCTTCAAAGCCAGACGTCTAATATTCAGTGGTTTGGCAAACCTGGAGCTTATATCTGTCTCTCTCCAGTACGTTGAGTTAAATGCGAAAAACTGATCTAGTAGACCAAGGCATAAGTTGAGCATCGTTTCGACTAATTCAAAAGGGACCAATTCTAGTAATAGGATAGGATAACGAGACCATACGTTCACTGACATAGTGCCCAAGGTCATGGTCTCGCCAAACATAGTTCACCCTCCAGTTTACTATAGAGTCCACTGGCTGAGACAAGCTCGACTCTGAGTAAATACTATAAGTCGATAGACCTGGTGCATTTCTGTGAATCTTGAAGTACTTATGAAATTTTCCGAAGATAACCGCGAGCTAGACATTCTGTAAAGGAATTTAAAAATGTATTCATTACTGGTCTCGAATTGATGTTTTAATACTTTACGCCTTATTACTTTTGCGCTACGATCCGGAACCAATCAACCAGACAACTCCAAAACTCTGAATTACATGATAAATTAAAAGTCGTTTCTATGTTGCTCATTTTTTTATTATTGGTATTAGAAAGCTTTTTCGGCTGCATAGCAACCATCATCAGGAAAATCCTTGCGTCGCCAATTGAACCAGTGCAAATTCACCTATTGAAAAAGAACCTCGACGACCAACTAACTCACCACTGATCACAGTTTGGTCACCGGCACGCGGCAGTGCGAATCTCCCTTTCCATATTCCCGCAACCCCCCCACCCTTTCCCAATACCTTCCATTCGACTAATTGGCTCACAAACCTACCATATCTCACTGAGCGACCCTTTAACACAGCTCGATGAACGAGGGACGATTATTCAGGCGGATCACATGAGGCATTGTTTGCGTAAACATCATGTCTGAAGACGAGAGAAGGATGGCAGTCCGAATGTTAAGAACCCTCGGAGGTCTAATATATTTTGTCAGAAATTACGACCAGCTAAAGCAACGTCTGCGACAGCAATCGCCTGACATGGCATCGAACAAAGGCTGTCACGAGCGATAGGTGAATATCGAAATACGGGTACGTTTATCTGTCAATTCAATGCAAAGACCTTTTGTGGAGCATCTCACTTGGGAGGAACTATGTTTTCAGTGGGATATTGCTTATGTTCTGATAAGTGAAATTTTCAGGCCATATCCTGATTTGCGGTTGAAAGGCGATCCTAAGTTGAGTGTTACTTGCAATGTAAGTTAACCGTAAACAGAAAAAATGTTTTACGGAAGAAACAAGTGAATAGCCTAAACGTGATATAGTATCAATGCAACTTGAATGTTCAAAGAGCAGCATAATGACAAGCAAATCAAAGTATTATTTCTTTCTTCCTTATTTGCTAATCATTAGTTCATAAAATAACTTATCCTCAAATCCTGCGCTGAAACTTGCCAAGAGGTTACAATATAATTGCTTTAATCTAATTCAATTTATAATTCTAGAATTATGTTCTTGCATTTATGTTTTGTATTTATTCGTACTTATCTGAGCATTCTTTGCACAGCTAAAACTGTCATTTTAACTTTCTTCCTATAATGACAATATGCACTGGTGTACCAAATATTAAATTTTTATTAAATCACAATTTCCAAAGACCCTTTCATAAATATTGATGAGAATAATTTTAATTGAAAATTTATTTTATTACAAATCATATTTTTGAACTGGTAGAATCAATTAATTTGTATTTATTACAAGGGTCATTCCATGTCAAATCAACACAGGGTCTAAACCTCACCATCTCAGATTTTGATACAATTTTGTAGGGAGGTAGCCATCGTATAGATTAAGAAAAGTATCAAGTATTGTAAAATTTTTACCCGTTTGGATGTTACAACTATGTACAGTTTAAACAAAACTGTACAATAGGGCTCTACATAAAAATTGAATTGCTCTGGAAGCTCTTCTAATAGAGAGCTGATAGAGGCGTCATTTTACAGATTATTTAATGATCTTCACAATGATATGTTACATGACGTAGTTGAAGGAGGAAAAAATTTAACATGTTGTAAATCAATAAATCTAAGTATTATTCATTATTTCACTGCATATAAGTAGTGAATAGTTTTGTCAATTTGTCACGAAATATTTCATCAATAGCATTACATTACTTTGAACTTTCCATAGTTATATCAAAATGAGACGCTTATATTGCATTATTGCATTATTATACAGAGCAATCTTTAACATAATAATAGTGTACAGCAAGAATTAAGTGAAAACATCTAGTTCCGCACGCAGTACGCGGCAAGAAACTTACATTCTTTTCTTGTTTTAACGCTGAACCCATTTTCATCCCACAGTCATATTTTCCCTAATTATTAACAAGGATATAAACTATTTCAAGTATTTCTTTGAACATTTTCAAAGATGCGCATTTTGAGAAATTAAAAATCAAAAGTTTGATTTCCAACATGTTAAATTTTTTTCTCCTTCAACTATGTCATGTAACATATTGTAAAGGTCATTAAATAAGATGTAAAATGACGCTTCTATCAGCTCTCTATTAGAAGAGCTTCCAGAGCAATTCAAGTTTTATGTAGAGCCGTATTGCGGCGTTTTGTTTAAACTGTACATAGTTGTAACATCCAAACGAGTAAAAATTTTACAATACTTGATACTTTTCTTAATCTATACGATGGCTACCTCCCTATAAAACGTTATTAAAACACCGGAGATGGTCATAAAAATGTTTATTAAAACTGTTGATTTCAAGTGGAATGACCCACAACAGTGACACATCTTCATATCACATAAACTTGGCAGGTTGTGAATTATTTGTTTGGTGTATCCCGAACCTCATTATTCTTCTGTTTTACATAGGTACTTATTTCGAATTATTGAGATTTTTTGTAAAGAGTGAAGTCTCTCATTGCTTTTTCGCGGTCATTCATAGATTTTAAGAGCCGTGGAATCGTTTATCCTTCCCTTTACGTCTAACATATAGTTTTTCGAATTGATATCAGTGTATTTAACCCAACCTCGTAATTCAAACATTTTGAAGTACACGCCGATATCTATAACTCCACAACATCTCGAAACTAGAATAAATAATTAATTAAAAAATTAAAACATATATGACTGGCGGTAATAAACAAACCAAGACATCATTTGTGATGAATAAAATGCACAAAAGGTAATCAGAATAAGTGGAATTAAAAAAGTATCATATCCGTAAAATTGTAACAAATGAATTAATCTAATAATTATCACCAGAACCTACTGAAATTTTGTTCGATCACAAGTAAGAGGAGACAATATATGCTGCGGAATGTGTGGTTAAGTCAGGCAGCGCGTTCCGAGTTAAGGGAGATAGAGATAAACTAAAGACCCGAATGTGTATCTCACTACTCAGGCACGTTGCCGCAAGGCAGTGTCACAGAGCAAGCACGCTAACATCATCAACTATTTAGAGGAGTAAACTGTGTAGCAAGAGACACCAACATTTCCGAGGGAGTTGAAGAAACTAGAGAAATGTCAGACCCATTGCTTGACCAGGTTTCGTGAATTATAAAATGAGAAAACTACACGGAAAAAAATTAATTAGATAGCTCACGGGTTGGCCGTCTAGCGGACAGACAGTACCATTAACTACCACAGCTTATGCTGCAGCTGCCCTAAAACAGTTTTCGTCTGAACGAGACCAATTTTCTATAACTTCGGAAGCTAAAGCTGTTTTGTCTGTGAGGAAGGTAGTTACATCAAGCGCTATAGCTTATACGTTTTGCGTGCAACAGCTTAGCCCCGCTCAAAAATCTGACTTAGCTACAAGAACTCTTGTTTGTTCCTCGTCGCTGATCTCGTTCGTAGTTGCAGCTAAATGACATTCGGCTGCGCTGCCTTCTAAGCATTCGGTTCGTTGACTCATGACTGGGGCGGCGCAGCCTCAACAATTGTTTTACGGAGTCAAATCGACCAAGGCTTTCGCAACTATGAATAGTTGTTTACTTAAACAAAATGATTCATTACAACGACTAAACGACGCCATCCCGGCGTTGCATGATTTGAAATTTGAAGTATGGACGATGAATATTTACAATGTTTTCTTGACGTCGAGGCCGTACACTTATGATATTTTGGATTTCTGAAGGTTAATGTTAGGGAATACCTAATTATTATTTTAAATAATGATATTTTCAAATGTATTAATCTAATAAGAGTAAATTTCAAGTATATTCAAAATAAAGAAACGTTTGGATACATAAAATCTATTTTCTTGGTATTTAAGGATATATTTTTCAATATTTTAAAGATGATTACTATTTTTGTATTTACTATTCGTGGTACCAATACTATGGTGTCAACTCTTAGACAACGCTACACAAGATTTTAATACAATTATACTGCAGTAGCTCAATGGTAGCGTTCGCGTCTTCAAAGGGAAGGGACCCTGGATCGAATACTGGTGCTGTCGGATTCCTGAAGACGGACGTCGAAAAAAAGAAAGTTTGCTGTACGCCTGTGATGACACAAGGCAAGACCGTGGAGTTGTAATAAAAATGAATATTGTCAAGAAAGTCGAGAAGAAAGTATGCAGATAGTCAACATCGACTCACGTTGAAATAGTATTACATGCTTACTGGTTCGCAACATCACCTACTGTAGGTTCCTTTTTCTTATCTTGTAGATTAGCTACTTAAACTGTGAAAGCTAATGCTGTATGCTGTGATACAGGACGTCGAAAATACATGTAATTGCAGACGGACGTTAGCTGTATTGACCGTCCGACTGGCAGCCAATACATCAACTACCCCAGCTCAGGTATTTCTTTCAGTGCAATCAATTCACTTTTACGCATTTTAATATTAATCTTTGATTTGATCACCAATGCAAGAACATCTTTGGAGGATGTTAAAAATATTACAGAATTATCAATAAGTTACGTTTATAGTAATTAGTCATATTTAAACGTCTTCAGAAAGATTTTCGTTAAAATGAATATCCGAGTAACCAAATTTGTATGTGAATATACATGTATTTTTTGTTTATTAAAAACAAGACCAGCTAAAATAACCTTCTAAGAGGGTGGGAAAATTCAAAAAACACTGTATTGTGAAGAAAATCTTAGGGTTTAGANTATATATATATATATATATATATATATATATATATATATATATATATATATATATATATATATATATATATATATATATATATATATATAAAGACAGTAAAAAAATTAATTAAAAAATACCCTTAAAATAAAGTGAACCCCTTTCATCTCAGTTCTATATTTTCAACATTTTGTAAATTATTTTTTGAGATTTTAACCACGTGGACGCCAAGAAAAAAACGTTTAGTATGTAAATTCATGAATAGTTTTCAAATGCATACTCGAAATTTCCAAACTTCAGGTCCCTGAAATTTTCCCCGTACATTACTGTTTCATTACGTAGAAAACGAAATATTCCCCAGACACACGAATATATTCTGTGACAAACAATTCCATCCTTCCCAAAATGATATGACTGACCATTTCAAAATATCCGAGTAAATACGGATTAATCCGCGAACACAAAAAGAGCATCCAGTGAAGGTGGTTGTTGGGGGCGGGCGATGGAGGTGGAGCGGCGTTGGTCATACAATGCTCTGGGTCAAGTACACCCACGCAGCGCCGCCCGCATCCGTCGCTCTTTGTTTGCAAAGCCAGCTCAGGATTTACAGCAGCAACGCGAACGGGCGGGAGACCGCGCCGGATTCTGCCTGCCGCACCCGGCGATCGGGTGTCCTCTGGCGCTTGCACTACTTCACCCTCTTGCACTTCATCTCCTTTTCCGCTCCATCGCCACTGGAACGCGCCGTTAGCCATTCGCCACCCATCCCCCAGCAGCTTCTCCCCATTGCTTTTGCGTCAGATACGTTTTCCGGAGGTGCCACAATCTGGAGGCTGCCCCACTAAACTTTCCAATAATACTTCTTAACACTAATGATATTATATTGCGTGTACATGGCAGACGGAACCGAAATTCGAACCTGAGACTTCCAACTATACGCGCTGGGGCGTGGCCACTACGCTGTCCCGTTCGGCTCATTCAACTTGCGATAACCCAGAAACCACAGAGGAGATTTCATTCAAGGAGGCACAACCTTGATTTGAGGCGACCCCCATAGGGAATATTATGGGTAGATATACACGTATTCCATATTTGGAGGTTCATATTCATAAAACTCGCATATATTTCTACCGTGTACCTACACGTGGAGAAGATATGTGATAACTTTCGGTCAAGTGAAAATAGTGATGAGCCGGGAATCAAACCCGGGTCTCTGCTTTGATCGCAGGGGTGTTAACCATTGCACCACCCGTTCGCCTTCCACACTTGTACTGTACTGGGTGGTTCTGGGTGGAAGTGGTGTACAGTGGTGGAAGGCGAACGGGTGGTGCAATGGTTAACACCCCTGCGAGAAAAAAAAAGCAGAGACCCGGGTTCGATTCTCGTCTCATCACTATTTTCACCTGACCAAAAGTTATCTCATACATAAATCTCAACTAATAGCCATTTCAGAGATTTTCTAATGAATTAGAAAACTGACACAAATGTAAAGTTCACTCTTTCCCTGAGTGTTTTCTTATGTCGTTGCACACGAATGAATTGATCTTCATTTTCGGAGGAAGAATGTGACTACTTCATATTAATAAAATAACTTTTGTAACAGTTAACCTACGTTTATAGCTAGGTAAGAAATTCTGGGTTGGTAACAAGTTTATTTTACAAGTTTGTCAGCTACAATTGTAAGTAACCTAACAAAGTTAGAGGGTTACAAATTGTAAGAATTCACTTGTAATGACAAGTTTAATATGTACCTTCGTGAAACGCTAATAACTGTATATGTTTACAAGCTTGTGAAAATTTACTTCTCACTTACAAACTTGTACTTTGGTGAATTTCTAAATTTCCTCCTAGGTTTTACAAAAGTTCAAATTAAAGTTATATTTTAAAACAAACTGTAACACAAAGATAAACATAATTTTAAATTTAACTACTTAGTAATTCCATTCCTTTAATCTCCAGAAAAAAGTTTTTTGTAATTATATATCATTTTTGGAAATTGGCTCAGTAGCCTATGTTTGGTGAAAAGAGACACTTACAGAAAAACACTATCTAAGAAATACGATCAAGCAATTATAATTTTTTAAAGTCAATAAATTTTTTTTTAACATTGAGGAAACCTGTTAAAACTCCAAGAAGGTAATATAGAACATTTCTATTAGCGGATCTTAAGTATGAAAGATGCAAGATAGTAATGAAACTATAGAAAATAACAGGAATTGATCACTAGCGTTCAAGCCGCGGTTTCGTTCTCATGAACCGAGTGAAAAAAACAAATTAGAAATATTGCACAAGACAATATTAGTATAAAATAAATAACAAGGTTTCAGGATTGTAAAATATTACATTTCAATAGCATAGCTGGAGACAGGATAACACAAAAGGTTTATGTAGAAAACTAGAAAAAAAGGTCTTAACATGAGAACAATGTAACTGTATTATTCAAACAGAAAAGGACGTACATACATAATAATTGTATCCCAACCACTCACAGTTATGCATAGACAAATTTAAATATCGTGAAATGCACTTGATAGCATAATAGAGAAACTAGTGGGAGCTGAAACAACACAGTTTATCCCTCTCGTCTCTCATTATTGAATTTCAAGTCTCATTATAGAACCACAAATGCGAGTTACGAAATCATATCCAGACAACGGAAAATCGAACTTGAGCATGATTCTCCATAACGTTTACGTGATAACGATGTATGTTACTTTTACGTTACAATGAAAACATAAGTGAAAACTTTATATCCGTGGCTACAGATCCAGCGATTTACCTTCCTCACGGAGAGTGAAGTGTCTCGAACATCAACTTGACTACATTCAGTCTAATATTGGGTAGATGTGTCAAAGCATAAAATAATTATTATTATTTTACAAATTAACCTTTCTTAACTGTATTAAAAATGTTATAATATATTAAAAATCATCAGAAAAATTAAAAAAATTACGCCGGATGAAGAAAAACTATTACCGATAGGACGCAAAACCTGTATTCATACGGTTATTACACGACATATGCTCACTAGCAAAGATATGAGAATCATCAATCAGATCAAAAATTATGAAGGACTTTTTTCTTTGGAAAAGAAATAACCTAAAATATTAGAACAATATTTTGTTTAATATTGAGATATCAAATAAAGAACTAAATTTGTGTCATCAAATAAGGTATTAAGTGTACTAAATTTAAATAATTATATTACTAGGATATATATTGAAGTTAATAGTTTGATGTCTTCCAATCAATAATTTTGGATGTATCAATAGATCGTATGAAAAATGTATTAAAACTAATATTTTGTCTTAAGAGTTACTTTTAACCCCTCGGGCACCTTTGGGGTTTGTTGTGGGACAGTTTGACTTTGTTACTTTTTATCGGGATGATTAAAATGGTGAAACACAATTACCTTTTATCAAATACTTTTGGAGTCCTTACCAAACATTAATTACATTTTATTACCTCGGTGTAATTCTGAGACAATCTAAAAAGTATACACCACCTTCATAAATTGTATTCTCTAAATGTCAGTCATAATAATTTTGCACAATGTGTTCTCATTAAGAGAAAATGTGTTCACATTTCTTTCACATTAAAGTCAAAGAAAATATCAATATTGGGATAAGCCATGATGTACATGCACGCCGCGCAGTACACGGACAACTAGCATTTCTAAAACCACTTTTTATACGAAATTGAACACACTTGCAACGCGAATATCCGTACAAATTTCGCAACGGGCGTTTTTCACAACTACATCACATTCCGTATCAAAGTAGACCACGAGAAAGTATGACGATGCAGAACGTTCTGAATTCGGCAGCAATCTCTTAAATGACACGACGCCTGCAACCCTAAAGAGGACTTCGTTGTCTCCGTAATACTCAACTGAAGAGCGGGTTTGCCTAACTAAACCAATGACCTTAAATAAGGTGCTTCTGTAAATAGCTACATCTATTTCCACACAAAAGATGGTAAATAACCCGTTATCTCCAGTCATACTTAACCAGTTGCCGAAAATGAGATGCAATTACAAAGATTTTCTAAATTTTTAGAGAGTCGTAAACTTAGAGCTTTTTTTAGAGTCTTTTTTTGTTTTATTAAATACAGTATTTGATGGTATTATATTCATACTATAACACGTGTCAAACTATTTTTATCGCTAGGAGTTTGATGTTAAATCAGCCTTAGGGTCCTTGATCGGAATTGACGGGATGGTCCCTTGCTTGCTTCCGGAGAGTAAAATTAGTTTATCAACCTCCACGTGGTCAGTTTGTAACTGCTTTTTTGACAATAAAGTTTATTACACTTTAACTATGCAATATTTACGTTACAATTGGATTTAAAATTCAAAAGTAAATTCGATTTGTTGTAAGTTCACAGATGGTCTCCTATATGGAGCTCATTTATCACTCACCGTATTTCTGAGACAGTGTAGACAGTATTCTGTACCGCTACTCATTTATCAGACACCCTCGGTACATAATATACACTCTAACCCTCTATTTTAAATGTTCATCGCCGTTAAGGTGTTTGTTTAAATACTGCATTTTAGAAGTGAAATTAGACTTGACCATCGACCGAATCTGTATAACTCTACCGATAAGATACAAGAGGAATCGATAAACGCGTTCAACAAGTACAGATATAAGGATGAGATCTGATAGCCTCGTAACATCATCACACACCTCCAATCACGCTACGGGTACAACGGCCGCCCAGTAAAACCCCGAAGATCCAGCGTCCGAAAAAGCTGGACGCATGCGACAGCGAGTGTGAGAAAGTGGATGCTACTGGAGAGGAAGCACGTGCGTGATGCGTGATGCGTGATGATTACTGGCGCACACGAGCCGCGTTGAGCGCCATTCGTGACCTATCGCGTCCCAGCAACCCGACTCCGAAAAGCTCATGTAACACGCGTCGGGCGCTCTGCAGCTTCGCCTTTCGCCTGGACATTAAGCTCTCATTACAACATGGACAAATGCTCTATAAACTAAGCCATTTGCCGCTTGTTATTATAGCTTAAATTTAAGCTGTTCCACAAATCTTCCATAGTTTTAGGTTTGGTGCCTGTACCACTGATATAAAACATAACGCCAAGATGTTATCGTTCATTTATAAACAGCTTTTTTTATTTCAATGAAAATCTATTTAAAGCAATTGATGCTGTATTACACTTTTTCCGTATTTTTAAAATTATTTCTTTAGTTGTTCTACTAATTTTGGTATTCTTCCTTTTCTTATAGGGTAGAGCGAGGGTAAGAGGTCTGCGGGTAAAAAGGTCCACTATACCTGTCTCCGAAACTATTACTCTTTTAGATAAGTAAGTGACTAGTGTATTACAAGGAAGGGAGAGAGAAACGCATGCCATCACTTGCAGTCAGTTCTCATACTCCACCATGACTACGCGTGAATATGGCGAAGAAAACACACGAAAGTAATATGTTACATTTTCAATCCTTTTCAGTCTCATAGTTCAGTTTCTAGCTTCATGAAGCTTAACATTTCATGGTATATTCTTAGTGATTGTAAGTTTAGTATAGCGTCTTTATATTTTGTGTAATTTTATTATTCGTAAATAACTTCAAACATGAATGAACCTACGATAAGGGTTAAAAGTGACACCAACAATGGGGTCGAAAAGGTTATGGTTTGTGCCCCGCAGTGGATTTTATACCATCATACTCTGCAATTTTTTGCAATTGTTTTAAACTTTGCTACAATTAAGATATATTGTTTAGTTTTTCGTTTTCCAAACATTTATCATGATTACGTTCCTACACATTTAACATTTTTTAGATCAAATAAATAAACTAAGGATTTGTTACATTCAAGCTATCTTACAAATATAATTAATAGATATATTACGGTCTTTTGAGCAAAGAACTGAAAATAAAGATTTGAATATTAAAGTTATATTATTTTACACAATTCAGTTTTATTTATTTGTTTCAGTTTGCCAGAACATATGAGTACAATCTAATTATCTCGGTCCCTTTCACTCCATTGGCTGGTCTCTTTTACCGTCTACGGGGCAGTGAGATCCATTCGACCCAACTTTCACTGTCAAAAATATCTGGTGTGTAGACATACTCTGGCCATTCTCAATTGTTACCTCAACTAAGGACTACTCTACCTATTAGAGTTCTTCTGTCCTTTAGACTTTCCCAAAAAATATGATAAGTGCATGTTTATGAGGTATAAATAAAACGGACCTTTTAACCCACTCAACCCTTCATCATTGTTTCTTTTACTTTTTTACAACAATTAAATAAGAAAAAACTAGGTCACCTTTCGTTGGATTTCTATTATAGATTAACTGATTACAAACAAGAACTCGCATATTTTGACGATCGTTCATTCAGTCTTCCATTTTCTATCCCTAATCAATTCCATCAAATTTTATAAATTTTATTTATTTCATCCTCATCAGTTACATCATTATAGGACATTTTATTCACACTGAACTTTTGTTACAGTTCCCTCCCCCGATTTTGTACGCTGAATATAGCAGACAACTTTTTTTTTGTTATGGCGACATAAAAAATATTTCTTTACTAATGTGTCCGAAAATCACACTTACACAAAACTCACCTGAAAAATCCTTCTCGTTACAACAACTGACACAAATACAAAATCTTAAAACTAGCCGTCTTTTTTCTTTGCACCACTCATGCTATTCGCACAATATTAAGGAAATATAATCTTAAGTTTTTATCACAAATAATGCACACACTGCGATATTCTTAGTTTCTAATCAAATCTGCACTGTTAAGGATTAAGTTCCGGGCATATTTCAAAATCGCAAAAAATGTGCAGCGCATGCCAAGCACGTGCCCTAGACCGCGAAGTCTGAAACTATTGCGAAGTGTGAGTGTGTGTGGTTATGAACTGCATATTTCAGGTTCTTCTTTTGACACGGAAAATCTGCGACAAGCTATGCATCCTCCAAAGACACTCTGCACACATTCCGCAGCCAAGCACGTCATATGTAAGGCGCGTCGTGGTGTGTGTTTAATCTTATTAAATGGTAAAATCACTTTATAATAATGTACAATAAGGGTCCAAATTACTACGAAACTCCGTCATTTTTTCAATATCAAGTTAAGTTTACTCGGCGTGGCTCGTAAATGTATTGGTTGTGCCACTAAAGCATCTATGCTGTTTGATTTTGTAATGTATTTTCAATGTTTAGCAAAAAATTTTCAACATTTATCCGCGTATACTCAGAATCATCATTTCAATATCTATTCGGTTCACTTCTCTATTGGCAAGCATTTTAGGTGAATTTGGCGTGGATTACGAAACATCAAGTTCATGCCATTCCCTGCTGGTTGATAGTGATAGCGTATAGCTTTAACTCTTTATCTGTTGGAAGTTACGAGCTCCATCTACGCGGTTGTGAACCCAACTTCGCCAATGTGCAAATAATCCCATTAAGAGATACCGGCTTTAATGCAGTCGATACGTATCCCAACGTATCGTGAGTTTTTTTTCGATTAAAAATAGTACTACAAAACAAGAATTTGCACAAAGCAGGGCCCTTTAATTTAGAAAACATAGTCAAAAGTGAGATAGCATCAAGATGTTTGCGGTGAGGAACTCAATACAGTTGAAAATGAGAGGCGATGGAACACGCGCGTTAAACGAGTTACATACAAATTCAGCGAAAATATTCTTTTCAAAACAGTTGAGAAATGAAAGTTAGTTAAAGCAATAATGTGTTTTAGCTTATTTTCTTTATAAAATTCAGTCTGTAAATATTAATGTAGCTCTCCCAAAAATAATAAAAGGTGGTTAATTCCTAGATCCCCCTGGAAGTCAAAGCAATTAATAGTTGCTCACAAATATTTTAGAACGTCACAGAAAAAGGGAAATATCACACAAAAACTTCGCATCAGACTTCAATTTTAAATATTCTTGGGAAACGACTTAATTGCTCTCATTAACAACACTTAATACCTTTCGCGGGTGATATTGACATTTGACTACTCTTAACATCTTGCATTTGGGAACATATGTAATTCAGATAGAAATACGTAATTTTTCCTTTCCGACACCCAGTACATATTAAACTACCAAACTATGTGTTATACAACCCTTTCATATGTATATGAAACATTACACCCACTTATGAAAAATGATAATATTTCGGGATATATTTGATCTAGCAAACGAGACTTTCTTTTTGAAATAACAGTACTGAATGTACGGTTTTTATCAATAACCATAGGAATTACTTGACCTCATGAACACATTAAAAACTCTGTGCGATTTATTTCTTACTTTTGGATATTTTATCCATGGTTGAAAATATATTGTAATAATTCTACACTTTTTCTGTTGTAATACAACTTACTAAGAAGTTAATTTTGAAAAATTTGTGTAAGGATTCCCTGTCACAAATCTATTTCCATTTATCACTTACTCTAGGATTAATTTTTTTATGTCTTTATTCTTCCAAATACAATTCCGTTTTATCATTTCTAAAAGTTTCGTAATATTAATATTTTACGTATTTAATATGACATTTTCCAATGTACAAATACATCGAATAGATAAACACAGTAAAGGGATATTTCTTTTAAGACACGTCCTCTATTTTAGGTCAAAGGTATAATAATGGACAGGTTATAAACTGTATATTCTTCTTTCTTTCGAAGTATTGTAGTAAGTACATCTGTTGCATTACTGGCAGTTTTTTATACCGCATACTAGGATCGTTTCAAATGTTTAACGTCGAGAAAGTATTCCCAGAATCAAAAGCATCATTTTAAAGGACTTTTTGCAAACTCTTTCAAATTTAGATACGTAGAAGCGGATAAGTTTCTGCATACTGTTGGTAGCTGACTTAAAGTTCCGTAATAGTGCATATTGCATCAATTGCTATGTCTCCGTACACCAAACGATGACAATCACATTTCACCGAAAGCTCCTAGGACTACCGAATAAACAAAGTTTGGTCCTCACATTAGCTCTGAACTACTCGAGGTAGTTATGCAGTTAATATGTTTAGACCTGCTGATAGTATGGCTTGTGTAAGGGTGGGGAATCTTCTCCTCCACCATTGGACGCACTCCACATGCGAGGCTTCAAGTCAGCTCCCATCGTGTCACAAAAGATGTCAGGTAAAAGATCTTCGAAAAAACGGAGAGAATTTTGACCTCATGTGTAAGTGTTCGTTTCACTGCGAGACGGAGGAAAAGAAGCTGGTCTAGGGTTTACAAGTGGAGAGGTCGGCATATCTCGATCCAATGTTGGGCGAGGCCCGGTGGTCGCACACCGTGTCAAGGCTGGGAGCAAAAGCCGGAAAGCATCCACTCTTCCCGGTGCTGCAGGGTTTAAGTTGCTTCTTACGAGGCGCCATCTTCATGAAGTGCAGCATCCCCGACAGTCGACCCCACCATAACCACACGCTCCCCATCAACCGTACTTTCAAGCTACGACACATCTGGGAGGTTCACGCAGTCACCTTCTTTTTTCTTTTGTCAAAGCTTTTATCACAAAAGCTTCGTCATTAGATGTGTTGCAATAGTCACATCAAAGAGTAAGGAGGAGTATTTCCGCGATACAATTGTATCGTGATGTAAAGGTTAAACATTTTTATGTTCTGTAATATTTACGAGTAAATATATTGTGAGAGCAACGAGATTTATTTTATCAGTGTGTAACAATGGTATGCATGTCATTCAGTTTTCAACAAAATATACAAATGTGAATTTCATTATTACAAAACCAAATCCTCAAATGTAATTGAAATACTCCAAAATTGTTCTCGTATTTGATAAGATTCACTAACGTATATCACTTGCAAAATTCAAAGAAAATTAAAATCGATCGAAGGAATATCCAACTCACGAATACTTTCATATGAAACTCCCCAAATGAAGTCATTCGAAAAAATAACGAGAAAACTCACAAGGACAAACTCCAAGACGAGATATTCCATAACAAAAATAAATAAACTTTATAGTCAAAAAAGCAGATGCAAACTGCGTATGACCACG